>NCVS01000398.1:35444-153696 GCA_003055095.1 Goniozus legneri
CGCTACGGATTCGAGTCATTAATTTCGCGATCGTTATTCGTCAACTTTGCCCGCGCTAAATGAATGTTATTGGTGTTAACGATGACGGTGATCGATCACCGCGGTGATTAGCACTGACGTTATTAATAATCATTTGTACCTTTTTCGACAATTTGCAAACATTTTTTCCCCGCGCCTTCCCCACCCGATTTCCTTCGTTAAAAGCTTCGACACCGCATTATAACAAACTTCTTCTGTCGATCCGGACTCTTTATATCTGACCTGATAATCTTTTTTTCTCTACTCCACATAGAAATACCGAAGCCCTCGGCAGCACCGAAAGCAACGGAGATCAAAAGCAGCGCCAACAAAGAAGGTGAGAGAATTATTGAGCGTTAATATCCCAGCGCGCGCAAAAATATCGATTACCATCGGATCGCGGTTTTCGTTATTCGACGAGCCTATCCGT
Organism: Goniozus legneri; assembly: GCA_003055095.1. Classification (NCBI taxonomy): domain Eukaryota; kingdom Metazoa; phylum Arthropoda; class Insecta; order Hymenoptera; family Bethylidae; genus Goniozus; species Goniozus legneri. The sequence goes on from NCVS01000398.1 coordinate 35,893, forward strand.
CGAGGTTGAAAAAAACGTATTCCTTGTTTTCTTTCTCATTTTATCCTTTTTATTCGTAAAACCTGCGGTATACACGACGGGAAAAATTTTCATCCTCCTCTCGTCAGTAGTACGCGATAGTCTCGCATGAAAATATAACGAGTCTAACGTGATTTTATTTTTCGAAAAGTTCTCTTTCGCCTGCGGGAATCCCGACGAGGAACCGACGTTTCCTGATAATACCCGAGCGAGAGAGAAACCTCAATTACAACGATTGCCATTATGCCCGGAACCCGCGACTCCCTACGACTTTGCATAATCGAATTTCGTCCTTCGCAGGAGGCGAAAGAATCCGGGTAAAAGAAATTTCGAATTTCCCATGTGGACCCTAGCGAAATAAAATATACACAAATACCGTAGCGAATTCCGCGTAGTTTCTCGGTCGATATCGTAACTGCGAAATCAAATTCAAGTTGCGTCGAGAATTATAATTCGCGAGGCTCGGAGACTTCCACGTCGTTAAACGAGCTTTTACACGCGTAACGCGCGCTAGCTAGGCTGCGGCATGTATTATCAAACCCCGAATAACTTGGCCGGATGCCTAGGTCAGGTCCCCGACGGTTTCGCCCTGGAACCAATCTCAATATGCTCCATTATTAACACCGTATAAAGGCGAGGGGGTCACTGCCGCGTTCGGCTTTGGAATTTTACTACCCGCCGATTATTGTTATCTTCCGTCTATAACGTTGAGGAAACTGTCCCCGCTAATACTACGTAATTGTGATTTACAATTGCGATATCGCATTACGATCATTTTATTCCGGTCCGTTGGGAAGGATCGAAAGAGAGAGATATACGAGAACACGATAAACAATAATTATAAATATGTGTATGTTATATGTTTGTTACGTAATTGTAAAAAAATTGTTCCGGGAGTTACGAGACGAGAGGGAGAGAGATAAACACGAGGAAATGAGATTTAAGAGCGCCGCTCTCAAGGATAAGACTCGGCGACCTCACTACAACGCTTAATATTTGATTTAACGGGAGCGGGTAATATCGCGCTTTTCGCGGAATACGAGTCTCCAGGTGGCGAAGGGACGGCAAAAAATTGATTTGAATTAATGAAGGAGTTTTATCGAAAGCAGTAAACAAGGAAAGCTGGTAGAGTTTGACGCGAAGGGTCTGGGGGGAGGGGGGGGGGGGCTGAGCTCATCGGTCTCGCAGCATATACCGAAATCAATCTTAATATAACCACGTTATTAATGGCCAACCCCCCTACTCCCTCCATCGGGAGGGGGTTGGCGTATGCAATATCCAGCCGGGGGAGCGGAGCAGTTTCAAACGGGATTGCCGTACGTCTTATCCGCGGCGGATAAGATTATTCCGCCAGGCTCTTACACTCACCCCAATACCCATTCGCGTTTGCCAAGCACAGCCACTTCCCGTCCCGCTTCCCCGCCCCCCTCCGCGGTATCTCCGATTCGACGACGTAAATCATACACGCAAGCGAAATTCAAGAGTCGGAATACCCGATCGCGAAGCTATAGAGTCGATGCACCAATGGTCATGAATTTTAAGTTTATATCGGTCTTCTTCCACCTCCCGCGCGTATATCTCCCGCAGCCCCCGTACAAGGGAGAACATATTGCCGCAACGACGGTGCACGGATTTTCGAAAAAATTCTCCGCGCTTTCTCTCCATTACCCCCCACCATGCCCGGGCCTGAATTTTTTAACGAACTTGGCGAAAATGCGGATGCAGAAAAGAGAATGAAACGCGTGTATATATAGCGGAAGCAGAAACTCGGGGGGAGGGTGGGGGTGGAGGGATAAAAAAGTAATGTTAATTGCAGTTTTCCAGAGGCCGAGTGTTGAAGATATTTTACAAGAAACTCTAAATTAACGGCATTAATAATAGTACGCAGTCGGGGAGGAAAAGTAGGCAGGGTGGAGGGGAACAGGAGAGGGGAAAATTATTCCGACGCGACTTTAATGCATCCGAGCGAACATCTGGTACGGCAGAAGTCGAGAGTCTCGGATTCCGCGGGATCGCTCTCGAGGTCACTCCACTGCCGAATCTCGGTCGAAGATTTTAATTTTATATCGTTCCGTGTTACGCCAACGACGACCTAATTAAGCGCATTTAAAATTCAATTAACGACAAATTCCGGCTGAAGCGCGGCTCGAGGACCTTCTTCCAAGGACAATATCGTTCCGCCAGTCGGAATTACTATTTGCGTATTAGAATTCGAAATTCCGAAGAGCTAGCTCGGAGATAAATTCCGATAAGATTGTACGGGGAGAGGAAATCTCACTCGAAACGTCATAAATCATAGACCGCGGTAATTAACTACCTGATTCAACATTTTTTCCTTTCGTCGCGCAGACGTTTGATATCTCCCGGGACTATCGATCCCAAAACTGTCATTAATTACGCGAAATACGAATCCGATCCCCTCGAAACTAATATCTCTGTTTGCCGCAATCTGTCCAACGTCCCGTCCACTCGATACACCGGAAGAAAGATCGCCGTTGTACCAGCCTGCACTCGCGAACTCGTCCATCGATCTTCCGACGCGTCGAATCTTCGCATCCGACAATGTTTCTCGACTTTCTTGCCTATATGCTTATCTCCTCTCGTCTGTTCCTCTAAGCGCGAAGTTTCTCCTCCAAAAATTCGGTGAGAATACAGCTACTCCAGGGTATATCAAAGTTACGTCGCGGAACAGATTCCCGACAAATATTTACGAGCTCGAATATACAAGGTGTCTCGATTCGAAAGCGCGAGTTGAAATTCTATACAATACGATTTTTTTGCAAAGAAACCAGTTATTTCGGTTCGATTGTTTAATTAATAATTCGGTTTGGCAGCCGAAGACACCCGAGCTCGATAATCGAGCTCGGGGCATAATATAACGCGCCTTGCCGAGCGACGATTAAATTTCCTCGAAGACAAATCGGACCCTTAATCCGATCAAGCCGTGGGGGATGCGAAATCTTCGATTCCGACGACGGCAAACTTTTCCATTTAGCGTTCCCGGTATGCGGACAAGACGCGACGCGATTCACCCTCGTCTCTGCAACACCAAAAGTGCGAGAGAGAGAGAGAGTGTCTAACCTCATTCTTAGTACTCTATGGCTCTTACCTTTACACCTTCGTCCTATTGTCTCGAATCTTCCTCTTCCGCGGCATAATGAATATCCTCACCTCTCTCTCACTCTCTCTCTCTCTCTTTCTTTCTTCCTCCCCCTCCCTTCGTTCTCTCACTCCCGCCAAGTTGAACGAGAAATTTTCTCAACGAGCACTCGCGCCATTGAGTTTGTCCGCAACCTCTTCATCCTCTTCCTCCCTTTCTTACCTTCAACCCTTTCCTCCCTTTTTTCATCCTCTATTTTCTCTTCATCCCTCCCCCTCCGCCCTCCGCGAAACATATTACGTTACAATGGCGATCGTGGAAGTGGCGAGTTATTAATCGCTCGAATAATTTATAAATAGCAATCGCCCGGAAAGTTTCGCCAACGCCCCGACGAAAATTTCCCAACGCAGACTTATTGTCTCGTTTGTGTATTTAAACGAAGTTGCCGAGATTAGCGAGGGGGGGGGGGGGAATTCTCGTGTATTTATCGCCGGTGTTTTAAGGGACCCTTAAATTTTCAACGCGTTTCGTTCACAAAGGAGTCGACGGAGCGAGTCTAACCGTATGAATTACGAGCGGTGTTATGACTGTTCGGCGAGCGTGAGCCCAAGCACCACGTGTACCAGTCGAGAGACAGGTGGCCGTTCTCTCTCTCTCCTCTACGTCGGCCATATTGCCCATGGGCGAGACGCCAAGGCAAAACAAAGTTCCAGCGAGTAGGGGACGTATTTAAACTTTTATTCGAGAACTTTTTTTTACTGCCCTCCGAGTGTTAGGGTATACGCCGAGCGGAGCCGAGTGGCCACTAGTTCCCCGACTGCGAGGAAGAATGTAGACTTCCCAGGTCTCGTTGCGTCGTACGAACTTCTTGAATACCGAAATTTCACTGGAACCTACATTCTCGATAGTTTCTTCGGAAATTCGGATTCAAAATTTATCCAAAAAATATCGCAACTACGAATACAGCCATGAAAAATGAAGATTGTTTACAGTATTCGAATATTTAGTCGATTCGACAAATTTTGTACCTCGAGTACAAAACGCTTATTAACGCTTATTAATTTTGAAAAAAAAATGAAAAAAATTTCCTAGGGCGTAAACTCAAACGCGGGCCACTTCGGAAGACCGTTCGCGAATCGCGAAAGTGCCCACGCGGGACGGATGATAATTTAAATAATCCGAGGGATTATGGGTAACGAAATAAGTGTCCAAGACGCGGGGGCAAGAGTTTAACTCGAGACGCTATTGGCGAGTCGGTTTGGATTAAGGCATCTAGCGTATAGTTGCACCCCCGTTGGACATCAAACCTAACTGCACCCAATGGCCGTTCCAAGTCCTCCGTATGCACGTAGATACGAATTATCGCACAGTGCTAAAAGTTTCAATCTACCCGCGAGTTTCTTTCGAGATGGCTCGATCGTTAAATAAGAAAAAGGAAGCTGCACCCTCGAGTACTGTGGATCGCGAAAAAATAAAGTTTAATAATGAGCTGAAATAACACCTGTTTGAGTATGAAACTGGATCTGAAATGACATTCGAATCTTTAATTCATAGGCGAGTCGTCGAACGACATTTCCTAAAATTGAATCTGTGAAATTTTTCGGTCGGATAATTCGATATAAGTTCTGTCGCTTTTCTCCTACTTGGGTTTCGTGCGAATTCCAGTTTTAATTTCGTTACAAAAATACCATCGAGTTCTTTCATAGTTCGCGACGAGACGTTAGAGCGGAGAAACTATCCGGAAATTCGTTTTCTATTTATTGCATTCGTACAAGTTCCGCTCTCGTTCAATCAAACGCGCGGCAAATAGAAATAAGACGGAGCGTCGACGGGGAAGGCGAACTCCTGAATTTCCATTCGAATGCAAATGGAGTTGTCTTTAATGTACGTGATCTTTGTACCAAACAATAAGTTTTGCGAAGCGCGCGAGGAGAGCGCGAGACTCGATATACGCGTCGAGAGCGGTATAAAGAGCACAACGAGCCGTAAGGTTAAGCGTCGACTACCTAGAAGCGAAAAGCGACAAGAGGAAGAGAAAAAAAACGGAAGCGAGACACACGAGACTCTGTTTGCTCTCGTTCTTCTTTTTTCGTCTCCTGACAATCCTTTATCTCCATTCATTCTCTCCCTCGTGAAAGAAAGAAACGAAGAGAGAGAGAAAGAGAGAGAGAGAGAAAGAGCGAGAAAAAAAGGCACCCCATTCAATGGAAAACCGGTGAGGTCCGTCTGTATCGAACGCAACAAGTTGGGAACTTGGCGCGTTTTCAAAGCCCGGGCCGAATCCGCCGGAATTCATCAAGAGCTCTGCAGGAAGGTGCAACCGGTATCGAGGACGCCACCAGAACCGCGAGCATCGATTAGCGTTTTGCACCCACTCTCACTCTTTCGACAATGTGTACTCTCTTCCTGTTTGTTCTTGTCACCCAAAATCTGTTTGCGCTCGGAGAAACTTTTGTTGGATTTATAATTCTATTGAAAAACTACATTTATTGTCAAAAATACGATAAAGTATTTTCACAATTTTGGCATCAGTTTCGAATACACACAGCTGAAAATCGGTGAAAATGAAATGAATATTTATCGTTTCCTATTCGACACAATCCAACGAACGTACTTCTCCGAGTCTGTGCACCAAAATCTATATACAACGTTCCAACTGACACGTATGGTGTGGAATAGCGCACTAGGGGCAACAAAGTATTGCCGTGGTTTTGATTTTCGTAGTTAACGCAGGAACGGACCGGCGGTATACACCGAGACACATCCACGAACCTCGCGCGAGAATCCTGGTACGTGGTTTAGATGAGCGGTCCTAATCTATTTTCAGGACGAGCGAGCACACTGGCGCCACCGAAAAGGCCGACGACCGTTTGGCCCGCCTCGTACAACCCCTATCCGAAACGGACGGAAAAGCCACCCCCGCCGAGGGAGGAGAGGGTCAAGAGGCCGGAGCAGAAGCTGCAGAGCGGCCACAGCACAGGTGAGGCTTGCATTCTCTCACCTGGCTTCCTCGCACCATCACCAACCCCTCAAAAAATAATATTCGCGTCACGCATCTCTACATTTATATATATATATATATATATACAAATATGTATATTCTGTGTATCTGTCTGCACCTGTGTGAACGCACCTGTATCCGCTTGGTGTGCCTGTGTATTTCTCTCTTTCTCCGTCGTTTCGTGACCTCGATATATACGTATATACCGGGCGAGAACGTCGTGCGCTATTCTGCACCATGCAAATTTAGACACCCTATCACCCCTGCTCTCTCTCTCTCTCTCTCTCTCTCTATCTATCGCTCTCTGTCTCTCACTATCTGTACTTCTCATTTTTCACTATTCCCGCAGCCACATTGTCCTGCCCCGCAGAGAATATTTTTCATCTCGCGGAGCTTTCGTTCGGGAAGTCAATGGCGATTTTGGGGATGACGTATCTTTGGAACTAACGAGAGAGAATTCTTGTTTTCTAGTATCTTGAGGATGTTGTCGAAGAATGTTGCGTTACTACGGATTACATCGAGGAAAATGCGCCTTCTGGTTGTACCGAATGAAATGTTTATTTTTATTCGTTAATCTAATGGTACTATTCTTGTATTAGCGAGGGAAAATAAGAGGGCTGAAAATTTACCAAAGTGAGTGATCAGTACAGAGCCTCGGCCCTGAAGAAGCTAACTGCAATGTTGGCAAAATAAATTGTCTAAACGCGGTTCCCTTCCGGAAACCAAGTTGACTAATAAGGTAAACAATGACCGCGAAAGTCTTAAAACTATATTTACCAAAGTGGTTATCGAGGCGGTCTTAGGAAAGATACAGAACGGCGAAAAACGAGCTATATATGGGTAAACTCGTGAATAATTGCTCAAACGCACGTAGACTTTCGACCAGTAACGCGTAATCTGATTATCGAAGTAGCTCTCTTGCGCGATCTTGGAACTTGTATCCTCGCAAAACAGCCCTGGAGCGTTAATTAGTTCTACTTCGACGAGCGGACGTGATTCCGTTGTTTCGAAGTGAATAGGTTAGAGTTTTACTTATACGGTAATACTATCCTCTTCTCTCTCTCTCTCTCTCTCTCTCTCTCTCTCTCTCTCTCTCTCTCTATCTCTCGCTCCCTCCCTCACTCTCACTCGCACGAAATTGCGGTAAGACGGAATAAAACGTCCACGCTATCCCGCACACCATCGTGTTGTTTCAAACAAGCTGCTTTGTAGTACGAAGATGACTTCGCGAACTTCGACAGAAAAGTTTCGCAATTTCGAGATGACTCGCTCATTTCGCTACGCGGAACGGAACGGGGTGGGTGGTGAAAGGGAAAAAAATAAAATGTTAACAACGTCGTTAGCATCTTTGCCCTCGAGCCCGTAGGAACTTTGGATCTCGCGTGCCGAGGTAACAGTCGAGAGGGTGGAAAAAAAATAAACGAGATAAATAGAATTCGAGCTCGGTCGCGATTCGGAGTTCTCTTCATTGGCGCATCGGGAGCGATCATGACGTCTCATCGAACGTGGAAAATCGAGGAGGAACGCAAACGCCAATTATCGCGATACGAACGAGCCTCGTATTTCCTATCTGGTCCCTATAAACACATCGGGAGAGTAATCTCGCGGGTATTATCGGGGACAACGCACGTCATGTGAAAGCATTGCCGTTGCGGTCACCCATTCATTCTCATTCATTAACGCCTCGTTGCCATATCTCACCTCGAAATTGCACGAATCTCGTTTCGATATTCATCGGCGGCGAAAAAGAAACGAGATTCGAGAAAACCAAATATATAAATTTTTCTCTAATCGACGCGATAGCGATCATTATAACTGTATTCGAGACAAAATAAGTACAGTAGATTTTACTCGAGTTCGTGCCTTCGGGGATGAAGTAGGTTTTATTTAAGAAGCGGGAAATTAAGAGGAGCCAATCAGGACCATGGCTTGTTTAGTCGATGCAATACTCTGTCGATGGAGGTTTTAACCAGTGAAAGTAGAAATAAATAGGCTAGTCAAGTATGAAATTAAGGGGGATCTACTGTACGTAAGAAACCAATTTTATCGAACGAAATACAAAGATCGTAAGGAGTATACAAAACGTAATATCACTTGAAATATCAGCATTCATTTTTTTTATGCGTGTACCGTTCGAATACATCGCGATTATCGATTTCTGATCTTTTTCGTAATACCGCGAGTGTACACAGAGACACGAATTCGGATTATTTACGAAACCCTCGCGAAAGCAACCACACAGCGATCGAGTTTCAAGCGAAACTGGATTCCCCCGTGCGTTTCATTTTCACGCGTATACGTACCACCTTTCTACGGAATTTCTCACGTCGGAAAACACTTCACGGGTGCATTTCCGGCGAATTCACGGTCATCCCCATCCTGAGGTGCAAAGCTTGAACTCGAGTCGAAAGGCACGTATCGCGATTGGCTCGCGCTGATCTCTCGGTTTCGAGGGGTCCTCGGCGGAGGCGAGACCACCGAGGGAGATAGAGAGAGAGAGAGAGAGAGAGAGAGAGAGAGAGTGTTCCGGCAGCTCGTCTGGCAAACACTATACTTGTATAGAAAACAATTCCAAGGTATTTCGTTCTCAAAATGGAAAATCGTAAGAAAATATCTGAGAATGGGCGAAATCGGTGTAAAAGCAATTTAGAAATACATATGTATATCTAAACAATAAAATTAGTATTTTCAATCGAAACAAATATTTGGTTGAATTTACACAACATTTGTTTGACCTTATGAAAATAAATATTAAGTAAATTCAACAAATTTTTATTTTCAGTGTAGGAATATCTAATGTTTCTAAACAAAATTGATCTCGAATCGGAATTCAGCTGCGAACAATTTGACACGCTAAAAATTGCAAATTTCACATAGAATAGTGAGCGCATTTCCTCGAATCGGAAGAAACGATAATTCCCCAGACGACGGCGTTAATTTCAATGACGTAATTAAGCGCGCAGCGGGCGGGTCATCAGGGGAGTTCGGGGGGTCCACGCTAATCCGATGCAAGCGCATGCAGCCAAATTGAAACACCGGGGCGCTAATCCGTCAGTGAATAAGTGCCGGGATTATAGCGGCGTTTCTATGATTAGCGGCGTATCACTCCGGTCTGCGGTCTCCCGTTATCGCCGATACAGTGAGAGAGAAGTAGGAAGAGAGAGAGAGAGAGACAGAGAGAGATGCAGAGTGAGAGAAGCATCGGCGAATATGCAGGATGCGCCCGCGCGTATCTATCGTGAAATATGCATGGGCAACCCTTAGTACGTTTAGTAGGAAATTACGTAGGAACGACACGTGCCTCTCTCTCTCTCTCTCTCTCTCTCTCTCTCACTCTCTACCCGTTAATATTAACCACACACATCGAGCGCGAGCATTATCCTAGATACCCGAAGCGCGCATACACGGGGTTAGTGCCTTTGCCTGACGTCGAGCGTACGAGGCCTACACCGGCACCTGCCAGTTCTGCCAAGGTGCTTTTAGCTATCCGAAAACCGAGTCACCAGTGGCCAAAAATAACGATAACGACGTCCCGGCTTGACTTTCGGGCCGAGGTCAGTTGATAAATAACGGAATTTATAAAGTTGTTCTTGAACTCGACTTCAGCATTATGCTCGCTCGGAGAGAATTTTTAGTTGGATTTTCTTCCTCGACTGAATAACTTTTCAACTAGTTTTTATAGTCACAGGTTAATACGCCATAAAATATTTATCATTCTACTCAAATCTACTAGGAAGAGATTATTTTGACAATCTCCTTACTTCTAGAACATAAAGACGTTTAGAGCGCGAAAAAATGAAGCCGGAGTAACGTAGAACCATCGATGTCGGTCCGAATGCCTCAACGAGATTTCCCGCGTTTCAGGAGCACCTGGGAGCCTGCACGCGAGGGCGTCCTTTAAGAAAGTTTAATTGCGACATTCCGTGTACCGGTAGAAATACGCCGAGCAACATTTTGTTAATTAAACGTTTTAACTTCATAGCAAGTGCGTCGTTACGCGCCAACTGCTAGTTACCGTGCCCGCTGCAAATTTATCGATGAGAAAATATCAAAATAATAACGCAGTCGGGAAGAACGTCTAACGAATTCCTCGGAGGGAATTTTTCTGGAATTTTCCCTGTCTGATGCGTTTGTAAGTGAGATATATCGAAAACACGAGTTTCATCTTGCACTGTTACGCCGCTGGATAAAAATATATCATAATAAACCGTCGCGTTATTCGTGTTTATCGCGGGCAGAAATTTCTCCTAAGGTTTTCCTCTTGTTAGCCGGATGAATCCAGGGGGGTCGTTCTTAGTCCGCGCACCGCGGACGGACAGCGTCCCGAAAAAGCCCGAGCTAGCTCGCCCAGAGGATTTAAGTTACCGGCGGTACAAAATATGTAACGCGCGGTAAGCCAATGCCAACTTTCGCCTCGCGTCGTAAGCTCGTAACGTTTTGGAGAGACCGGGCTCGGCTTAACGTTTGTAATATACGACCTCCTACGAGCGCGGGACAGTTAGAGGCAAAAAAAACGTGAGAGAGAGAGAGAGAGAGAGAGAGAGAGAGGAAATGAGAAAGAATAAGAAGGAAAAGCGCATAACCTTCGATGAAATTCCACGCGCCAGTTATAATTCTTAGCCGGGGGAGAATCTGAAAATTTAATCCCGCACGTTCTGCGAATACGTTTTGAAAATTTCATCTTATTGCGCTCTGCCCTCGGGGAAAATGTGTATATGCTATATATACGTGTATAAATATCGTGATACCATTTCCAAAGAAAGCCGCAGATGTCGACTCGAGGTTCGATATCGATACTACTTTATCTAGGTTGTCGCAAGTATGAGCGTTATGCATGAATATAGCTAAGTCGATAATCGTTTACAGTAATTATCCATTATTCGGTTAATTATATACTCAGACGAGACCATTAATCTTACGAATTGAATTTACTCCTAACGTCGATGTACATATTAAGCGTCTCGGAATAACCGCAGTCTATTTTGCAGAAGAGATCGTGAAATCGGAAGAAAAACAAATTTCGTTTCGTTTTTTCATACCCGAAGCACGTTTTTCCGATTTAATTGGGTTTTTAGTTAGCCAATCGGAAACTACTTCGATGCGAGCTCGAGTGATTTAGACTAGCAAAGCCATCCGTACACAATTCTAAATAAATATTGTCGGATAAAACTCGCATTAATCGCGCGGCCAAAAAAAATAAGTAGAATAGATAACAATATAGTCAGGCTTGAGTCAATCTTTCAAAACTTCTTTACAATTGCCGAGCAGGGTACACTCTCGCTCGAGAACAGTTTTAATCTTCGTTCCTCGTCGCGTTCCTGAGCAAATGGCTCGACGATGTCGAGCCAATCTTCCGTGCACTCCGTTCACTCTGTTTCCCTTTTTCCTTATTTTCCGACCGCGGCGGATATTTCGCACGAAATAAGACGAGGAGACATAACCCCGACTCGCTACGACACCATTTCGCGAATCAAGTTTCTTTTCAACGCGTAAAAAAGATTGTGGAATACGGTTTGAACGAACGTACACAACGGGACCTTAGTTTCCCTTTTTTTTCGTCCCTATTCTCTCGACGCAATTTGAGTAAAAATTTTTATTTAATTCGCGGTATTATTTCCGGCGCATTACGTTCGGTCCCTCTCTCTCTCTCTCTCTCTCTCTCTCTCTCTCGTCGTGGCTGAATAAACGACGGGCGTGTATATGCTCGGGGATAACGTAAACCCCGCGTGGACGAGGAGAGGCACGAGAAGCGGTCTTGGAAAAGCAAGCCACGTTCCACGGTATATCTTCACCTCCCACCGCGTTCGCAAACTGTCCAGACCTTTCGTTCCCTCGCGCGTCTCGTGTGTACGCTCACTCGAAATTTTCTGCTTCGTTGTCCTCGTAATTCCGTCCCGGCTTGATTTTTCGTTCCGAACCGAATTAGCAGCTTCGAACCGATCGAATTATGCGGCAATTTCATTTGTAATAAACTTCGGGTGAATGCCCAATGAGCGCTAGTCGCGTGTAAATTATACATTATGCCGTTCCGTTGTCAAACATGGAAATGAAATTGAGTAATTAATAACGCGCTTTCCATTTATTCGATGCGGTCGCGTTTATATTTTGCAACATTCGCGGGGGAGAGCTTCCAATGATTAGCGTTGGAAAATGTCACTAACATTTTTTTTTATTTCGATCGAACCTCTCCAGTGTGCATCGATAATAAGAGACGATGAAGGGAATATTATACCGAGTATTCGGCTTGGCTATTGTTCCTAGAATCGAACGGGATAATCAGGAAACTTTTAACAAGGTAAACCTTTCTATTTATATCCACGCTTAACGATGAGCTGGTTCGGTGCTACTTTTACCGAGAGAAAAATTCCCAGACGTTACTTTCGAGCTGATTAATGAGCTCGAAAAGAATGCTCGTCTCCAGACGAACCCAATTGACGTTAATCCGGTATTAAATCCTGGCGATCAGCCACTCGTGGGACCGCGATGGTTTTACAGCTGCGCTGAAGAAAATTTAAAGGACCACTATACATATAACGTTCGATGCACGGTTCGATCAAATTGCGTGTACTATTACGCGAGGAGAATTCGAAAAAAGTCGATTAAAAATTTCGTATCGAGCTTTCGCGATAATTTCTTCCACGCATATATCTGTGTCATTAAGAGGAACCTGAAAAATTCCATTTACGCGAGTCGGTAATTAAACCCCGCGTCGCCAGCGTCTCGTAAAAATTGTTTATAACAAAGAGATTATGTCGTGCGCGTCTCGAGCATTAAAATTATAGCGCGCGACAGGTGTCGCAAACAGCGGTGATCAAAAGCAACGAAAATGAAGTAAAAAAAAGAAGGAAAGAAAGATGAGTCATAAGAGGAGGAAGGAGAGAAAAAGGAGAGGCACTGCGGCGAATTACTTTAATTATTCTCGCTAATTTCATAGGTGGTTGGAGTGAGTGAGTGAGTGTGACCAGGCGAGGGGGAGAGAGAGAGAGAGAGAGAGAGAGAGAGAGAGAAAGAGACAGAAAGAGAGAGATAGGTGGGCGCTTCTCATTTAAAAGCAGCGCCATCCGCGTTCTAGCTGGACGCGACGTGGTCGGACGATGCACGGACGTTTTCTCGTTTCTCGTTGTTTTTTCCCCCCTAGTCTCTATCTTTTTTCGACCCCTTTTTCTGTTCTCTCTCGCTCGCATGAAACGTGAGCGAGAGTCCGAGGTACGTAAAAAGCTCGGCACAAACGCTCCATTACTCTTCTTCCCCAACCGCGGATTACAGTGCTGCTTTTGCGTGCAATTACACGCGAGAAGGCGTAGAACGAATTTTCCGAACTTTTATTCCCCTTTTTACTTTCTCTCCTCCCCACCCGGTCCAGCTCTCTCTCGCTCTCTCGCGAGCTCCCGCGGCCACATTTTTTTCCTCGCTCGCTCGTAACGCGTATCCGGAAATCTCATATAGGCCGCCGTTTGCGGACTCCGGACGGTAATTCAGGATTAAACCGTATCGACCTCGTACGTTATCCAACGGAGAATCTCGTTCGCCCACCTCCAGCGAATTTTTTCCCTCTTTCGATATTTTCGTTTACGCGCAAAGGACGCGCTCGCGCTACCCCCTGAATCTGAATCAGTGCTGTGAATCACACGGAGAATGAAAATTTCTTGACCGTGCTCGATATTCATTCGAAGACATTGAAATGAATATTCATTTTGTTGTATCAAATATTTTCATGTAAATAGCTTGAACAAATTTTTTTGGCACATAAGAGTATTTTTCGCTATAAATATATTACAGGTTGAGTTTGCAAACATTGATAGATCTTATTCAACAATTTTTCAGAGCAGAAATAAAAATCGCGAATCAGCAGCTCTCGTTTTCTCACGAGTAACGCAAGAACGTCTTTAAACGTCGTAATACACCAATAGCGACCGGGAGTCGGAGTTGTTTCCCGTGGTACGCGTTTGTTTATTCAAGAACCGAAAAACGCTTTAGCGAAACGGCGCGACTCCCGACGTGGATATACAGTTTGCGATACGCGACCTCGCGTATATGTTTTTTTTCCCCCTTGGTCGGTGTACCTTTTCCACGTGAAATATTCGCGAATCTAGGTTGTGAAAAATGTAACACAAACGCGCCATTAAGGATGATTCACACGAGCGCCGCGACGCCCCGTAATGTAAAATTCAACGAGCCCTCCTTTGGAAGGTTTCGCGGTGGGGGAGGTGAAAAAAATAATTCAGTTTTATGAACTTTATTTAATGTATTACCCATTTGGAATCCCGTTATTAAAAATGTCTTTGCCCCGAACGAGGATTTATATCGTTTTTCGGTAACTGATTTCTCACGGCTGATTTATCAGCGAGATGCACCACTTACCGTGACGGCAATGGATCCGATAATTTTACAAACGGAAGAAATTTTCGCGAAATGAATTCCGATGGAAAAGTAGATTCTCTCATACCTCCCACATTTCGACTTTTTTCTACTTTCATTTTTATTCGAGAGAGAGAGAGCAAATTTCTTCTACCGCTGCCAACGGTAGAGAATTCTCACCCGTTAATCGATGTCGGTTAGTAGAATTTTATACTGGCCGCTCTCGTTTGAATAAACGTGAAGGATTTTTTGCACGGCTCATTTTTTTTTACTACATTCTAAATTGTTTGCGCAAGGTGGTAGCTGCGAATATACATACCGAGGTGCAATTCGAGCCTCGACTCCGAATCGTTTTATTGTTACCCCCGGCCTCCTATCGCGCTTGCGCTCGTTCTAATAAAAAAATGAAACGCGCAATTCAACTATCGGTTTCCATACGGGGGATTGTAAAAAATTTTAATATCTTCCTGCATCGTAAAATTCGTAACGTCCGGCTAGCGCGAGCGCATCGTGAGTACCTTCACCGTAAAGTGTATTTTAAAAATGCCCGAGCGCGAAAAATCCGACTCGTGCGCGAAAATCGATCGATGCGTTATATACTATATACTATGCATCTGCATGAATTCGTCGAGGATTGTGACGAATTATCCGACGTAGCGCGAAAATTGCGTTGGCCACGTATCTCTCATATTATATTCCACGTCGTAAATATCGTATTATTCGCCCGCCATCCGAAACATCGTACGAAAAATATCCACTCGCATTCCTCATCCGCGTTTCGTTCTCGCAATACACACCGCATCGTCAAGTTGTTCGCACCGTGTGTACATACAGGGTGCGTCAGTTTTACCGAGTAGCATCCTCAGAAATTTCGAGGTTTGCTCGTCTACACAGAAAAAAAAGGATCACTTCAATCAAGAAATATATACTTGATTCAAGAGAGTTATGCGGAAGAAAAAAAAATTCCGTCATCAAGAAACTAATTTCTCCATATTAGTAGAAAATTAAATTCTTGAATTGAGAATTTTTTCTCTTGAATCAAGTATTACCATACTTGAACCAAATCTATCTTGTTTTATCCTAAGATAATTATTTCTCAAATAAAAAAAATAGTTTAAAAATAATAATAATAAGTAATAGTTTCTTGAATGAAGAATATATTGACTTATTCAAGGACACACGTTCTTGGATCAAGAAATTCACAACTATTGTTTTTAAAATTTATTTCTTCATTCAAGAAAGAAAAAAAGACTTGATATTGGAAAGTATATTTCTTCCGCATAACTTTCTTGATTCATGTAATCCTTTTTTTCTGTGTACGAATACTTTTCGAGTGGAACACCCCGTGTGTGGCTGTATATAGAGTTGCCAGTGCCTTCACCGCGAGCTTAACAGGCTGTAAGCCGAGGCCGGATATTCACAGCCGGAGTCCTCCTTCGCTATCTGTATCCATAAAGAATGTAAGCTCGACTCGGAACATCTTTTTCTCTCTCCACTCTTCTCGCTCTCTTTCTTCTCTCGCTCCGTCTTGCCACCTCTCGCAATAACAGTGACTACCGGGCTCCGAATTTTCATGCATACGATATAAAGCATAAAATGGCCTCTACGAGCGAGCGAGAGACAGAGAAGATAGAACCTGGGGAAATCTCTATTTCAGCTTTGATAAAGTGAATGCCCATTATAAGTTCGCTCTAGCGTTCTCACCGGGACGTCGTACTTTGAAATCGAAACCGAAACGAGGTCGTATCTTTTAAAACCGAACCAATATCGCAGTTTTCACTTATTCACGGTATTTATGACCAGTTCGTCCGGGCACGGAATAATCATCGCGTGTCATTTCATTTTTCAAGAATAGAGAGAACGCGAATGCGGTGAAAGTCGAGCCGGGATCGCGAACGGTCCGCTAGATCGGAACAAATGGGGTAGAAAATCATCCGGCTACCGGTCCCACCGTCATTTTCCGTTCTTCCGCTCGGCCGGACGGCTACTCCAACCAGAAAGAATTCTCCTTTAAAATCAATATCGAGTTTCCAATTCCTTACTCTATCCACCCGCACACGTGAATACGAAAAGGCAGAGTCGTAGATTTCGTAATTTCGAGTCGATTTCCAAAATATTCTTATTTTTATCGAAGAAGGAAAAAGGGTTCAATCGGTTACTTCTAACTCAACGCCAGGAACGAGCCAGTTGAGATATTCGAACGTGTCAATTTTGAGGAGCTAGAGAGAGCCACCGATCGCTGAAAGAAAGAAATTTAACACCCAGGCGAACTCCAAAATTAAAGTAAGTCGTAAAGAATGAAAGAGAAGAGTGTACAGAATAGCAGAGGCATGAAATTCGACGCTGCAAGACCAGAAATTCTTTCTCTCTCTCTCTCTCTCTCTCTCTCTCTCTCTCTCTCTCTTTCTCGTTATGGAAACTCGACAGGTATCGGCTTTACGGCACGTGCGAATGGCCCTGCCGCGTTCTCATATTTAACGTCTCTTTCCTGACTCGAGCCCTGTGTAACGCCGGTATAAGAAGAGAAATCATGAATTCGCAAACGAGCTAACGCGAATACCCTCAGATAGACAGAGAAAGAGAGAAAGAGAGAACGTGACGTTCGGAAAGCTCGGTTTGGTCGATAATGCGATCGCGAAGTATATTCCGAATCGCGAGATAGACTCTCGAGATAAGGCTAGAGATACAAATCGAACTACGTAGAAGTAGAGTGCTAAAGATAAAATTGACGCGAATACGCTGGCAAAGAACAGACGAATCATCCATAAAATCCTTCAATACTAGCAAACGATTACTCCAAAAATTGGACGAAATAATTTTTTAACCGAATCGCACTTTCATCTCATATAACATATTTTTTCGAGTAACGATCAAAGCGAAATTTAGTCAATACGAGAGATTTTCTTTTTCGAATTCTGGAAAAAACCCCTCTTGTACCGTTGATAAATATTGTATACGTGTGTGTTCACTTTCGACTGTTTTTCCTGCTCTCTCGGGGGAAAATTTCACATTTTAAATTCACGGAAGCTCGCACGTATACACGGGCTTTCGTTTATACTTTGTCCCAGTCTTCGACAAGTTTTGCGCTCTCGAAAAGTTCACGTTGGGTCCTTCGGTGTTTATCTCGAGACCGCTCGGGCCACCCCTCCTCTTATCCGGTGTGTCCTTAATGCAGTAAATTGCAATATAGCGTAGCGGCGCAATGCTAATGTCCGCACTTAGGTCGGACGGTCCCAGAGCGCGGAAAGTTACCAGAGATGGTTCTCTTTATAGTGAGAGGGAACCGTGGGCCATTTTGCGACTCTTGGCAGGGCTCTCCATTGCAGTCCTACCCCCTCCTGATAAGGACTCCTGTGTAAAATCGTTATACCGAGTCCTCGATTAGAAAGAACCCTGAAAATAATTTCGAAAATTGTCCCTCGCTGAGTCGTGTGTAAACGCTCCCCCACCTCCTCGTATGTAACTCGACGCGATCGGTTATTCTTCTATTCGAATTTCGAATTACAAACTGAATAAATTTATCAAACAATCGATTCAATTTTCCATCGATAATAATTCTGAAAACTGGATAATAACAAATCGTTCATAATGCACTCGGTATTGTTTACCCTTCGACGTCGAATTCGATTGAATTTCTCTGCTGACATATAATAGAATCTTTGATTCGTTTTCCATTTAAATCGCGAATCGAGAGCACCCGATGATGTTTGATCGTCGTCTCATTATGCAATGAAAACGATAGCGATAATTCAAGTGCGGCGGAACCTCGCGGTACAATGCATCTCGCGTTGCACACGCAACCGGGTCAGCAGCGTCATCATAGATGCAACAATCATCCGGGTGTGCATCAGCGAGCGTCGTTTCGCTCGAGTCGGCCCGTTCGAAACGCTGAAGCAGCCAATTTGCGTTTAATCGACAACCTCGTACCATCCCTATACACTTGTACAGAATATCTCAAAATAATCGTACATTGTTTCAACAGTACAAGAAATCCCGAATAAGAAAATTTACATATTCAATTTATGCGAGTTTCTCGTGGAAAATCAAAAATAAATCTACTCGAACATTTTTTAAAGTCATTGCGATAACAGGGTTTTTAAAAGAATATTAACTAATTTTACTGAAAAAATATCTCGCGAAGATCTCACGATTATCGTTTGACAAGCTTTGGTGAATGAAACGACGTTATATAATATTACTCGACAGGTGAGTAGCAAAACGAGCGGTATACCGCGCGAGTTTGAAATTTTCATCCCTCTTTACACCCCCCTCGCTAGTCGATATTCGTCATTGTTTGCTGACGGCGGAATCCATCTTGCGAACGTACACTACGAACGAGACGACGTGAACACCAACGCTGCGGAAACGCAACAGCCGTCAGAAGTATCTCAGAATCGTAAGGTGTACATTATACATATATGAATGCAAAATTCATTCGCATTTCACTGATATCGCGTTTGCAGATGTTGAACATCAGAGAAATGTTTATAATTAACCGATAAATCGATATTTCTCATTTGAAATACGATTTTCATTGATTTGGCGAGAATCGATATTTTTTCATTACACTACGACTTCATATTTTTAGTAGTAAAAATTAAAACTACCCACAGTCGCGACTTCTTTTATTGATTTAAGCCACGAGATGTGAATTTTTTTTGTCATTCTTTTTGCACGAGATTACAGAGCAAAAAAATGATAGAAGAACGAGAGCAAAAGGAACAAAGAAAAATTTTCTCTGTTCCGTTCGTTTCCCGCTATCGCACATCAAAAGGCTTCTACAATGCAATACGCGACGCATCGTGAAATCGGAGACCGTCCGGCCTTGCTTTGACGACTCCTCCCTCCATCTTGATCGACACTTGATGCTCGAAAATACATAGGAGAATTCGTCTTCGTTTTTACCGGAATAATTTACATGTCGTTGAAAAAAAATTCTCTGCCGCGACGAGAATGAATTTTAATAATCGTCGCGGGGCAATACATAAATTAAATTTTCGTAGGTAAATGCATGTATACATCGCGTATACGGTCGAGTCTCTCATGAAGATAGTCTCGCACGGTCGTTTAACATTCCTTCCTTTCGCTTAAGCGGTACAAAAATAAAGATAAAACGCGGGGACCCTCTTGTCAACCCTCGTAAACGGGAGCGAGCTCGACGCGGACTGGACTATGCGGTTTCGAGCCGTCGTTGAAAAAAAGAGAGAGAGAGAAAAAGAGAGACGGAGCTAAAATAGGGAAAAAAGGTAAAAATATAAACACGAGATTAAAAACGTCGCCTACTTGTTTCTGCAATTCACCCGTCGTATTTATGCAGTACAAACTGGAACATTTGGGCGAGCGCGTGAGCATATATAGCCACTTCGCCGCGATGATAAACGATCAACCAGGTACACGCGGGGTAAGAAAGAATTATTGGTACTCCGCGTGGCAGATTATCGCGACTAGGATTTTGTTCACGTTGGACGTTGGTCAACAGTTGAATATCTCGCCTGTCTACTTTTGCTTATCGCAAAACCGCCTCGCTACGCGAGTCTATCAAATTAGCGACGAATTTATCGCAGCATTGTTATTCGTTGAATTCTAATTGGTCGAGCGTTGCTACGAAAAAGAACGTAAACACTTGTCGCTTCCGATTGGAGGTACTCTTGTATACGGCTAGATCCGTGTACAGATGGAGTACTTTTGCGCTCGTATTTGCTGCTGGGACATCCCGGCATTAACCGCATACACACACCGGACCAATTGCGAGCTACGCCAGCCATTTCGGTATTTCTTCCTCGTCCCCTCCGACGGTTTGCGAAGGGTCAGTCAGGGAGCCCCTCGATGTTCTTCCAGCCCGATTTCCCAAGACGCAATGACTCCGAGACTTGGCTATATATACACCAGAAATACACATACAGGGGACCATATACTCATATAGAGGACGGCTTAAGCAGGAGGATACAAATGCCGTGTTTAGCCTCGCCTGTGTTTATATACATACGCGTATATAGATATATATAAGAGCTGAGGGTGATAAATGAATGCGCGGATGATACGTGAGAAGCCGGAGCGTGGAATTCTGGCTCCTACGAGCAGAAAGACTAAAGACACCTTGGGGGACGGTCGGATGAAAGACGTGCGAGTTTCGAGTAAACTGAAATTGGGAACCCCCTCTAATGAAAATGGAATTCCAATTTTATATACTGTTATCGAATTTCAATTTGCGCGGGGAGTAATTTGAATTGATAGAACTCGCCATGGTAATAATACATCGAACGAAACGTGAAAATTACTCCTAACGTTCGCGATCAATTATTCACCCGGATTTGGCCCTAATCTCATCGAGTGGTATACATTTTAATCCGACAGTATCACTTATCAATTATTTGGCGCGAAATTTATTTCAGGTAACGTTCTTCGAGAAATTACCTATAAATCGACACGTCGAATTTTTTCTTCCAGTATGTCAATTTTTCAAAGCTCTCCAGACCCGATAAAGTTTCAGATAAAGGATGTTCAATATTTCAATGAGGGGAGAGCGAGAAAAAAGGAGGAGAAAAAGACCGTTAGGAAAGCGTAACATGAAGTCGAAGAATGCCGATGGGCTACCGACGTCGTCTCCTATACTAGACAGCTGTCAATTCCGCGCAGTTGCATTAAAATTCAAACGGGGCGCGCTTCACGCCGATTTAGTCAGCTTCTCAAGTCGACCTCTCTCTCTCTCTCTCTCTCTCTCTCCCGCTCTCTTTTCAACTCACCCTCTCGTCCGTTTTATGTACGGCTTAAGTCGCGCGCGAGGCGCGGGACTTATTTAGCATTCGGTCTCGCACCGTCGAAGTGGAGGAAGAAAATAGACCGATAGCGAAAGTGCCAAGAACGTATTCATGCGTCTATTACCGGCTGCTTGCTAACGCGAATCACGTTGACGGCTCAGCAAAATTTCATCGTGAATACGTTGGAATTCGTGACTTTTAACGATACACTTATAAACGGGTCGAAATTTCCCTGCGATCGGTTCGGTTATGGCGTTTTAATGAGAGTTCTGTAGTAAAGTTCTACCGCGCGTAAAAAGAAGATAAAATTTCAGAATGTATAAATCGTGATATATTTTTTCAATTCGACGCATCGTTATTCAAAAAATGAGGTTGATTAGCCAAAATTTATTCCGTTTTTCAAATTTATGGCCTCTCTAAACAAACTCGATAATTCAAATTTTCTAAAGAGCGAATGTTTCACATCTCATCACACTATTCTTTACAGTTGAATAATTAATTGACAACGTGTCGAATCAAGAAAATTTCTGACTATCGCTTAAAAATTCAGTTCCTTCCTGTCGATCCGGAACATCCTGTAGGGTGCGATAGGTTCAAAAATGAGAATATACCGAGAGCTGATATTTTACGCGGACAGGCCGAGAACGTATGGTCCGTGGGCCATTTTATCCTACGCGACACAATGCTTGACTCCTCGTCGCGCGGCCAGCTTGACATATTGGACGTGATAGGGAGTAATCCGTTATGGGGAACGTCCTCGGCGCGCGGGAAGGAACCACCCCCCACCCCCGAGCCCGAACAACCGATATATTTTACCCTCATGTACTCCCTACGAATAGCGCAAAGATATACCTTGACCGTGGCGGATCCTCGCGATAAATCAGTCAACGATGTAAATAAAATTGCGGCGCGCATCTCTCCTCCCATTTGTCTCTCGTTACGCGAGAAGAAATTTTCTCGACTGGCAATTACGAATTCTGGATACTCAAAAAATATTACCGCTCTTGTTTCGCGATTTCTCCTTTCGTAAAAAATATTCCGTTAATAGTTAAATTCGCGTTCATCCGTAAAACGCATCGCCTTGTTCCTCGTTTGATATTGTTATCATTAATTAAACGAGTTACGTAACGGAAACATCAAACTGCAGCTATAGCTCAACAATTCGTTTCTCTCCCGAGCCCGCGTTGAGTTATACGCGATGAGTTATTTATCACGCAAAACTTTTCGCACATCCCGGGCAGCATTACATTAGCTAGTTTCGAAATGCACGCGCTTCGGGGTGAGAGCGAGAGACTCGTGAGGGAAATTTCGCGGTGTATGTTATACATATATATGTATATGTAGTATGTGTATTTTCCTAGAAACTAAATAAACAGAACGGAATTAAGAGAGTATCCGGCCGAAGTTCGGCTCGACGGAAGAATGAATTTATCCCTGCTTTCACGGCTCTCGCGCGTCTCACTCAAGCCCGTATATACCCTTTTTCCTGGCCGAGAACCTGCCGAGAACAGAGATATTTCGTTTCTGGAAAGAAACTTAGAGAAAAGCGCGAGAAAGGGTCTCACCGAGGGTAAAAAAAAAGAGACGAAAGAAGAAAGCCGGCGGCGTCTCGCTCCCGCTACGACGAAAGCGACCAGAAACGTTGCTAAAGTTGGCGCAGCAGTGGCAGACGTCCCGTCGAAGGGTCGCGAAATCAAAGTTACCGCGAGAGCCCAGGAGCGGATTAACTGTCAGCTCGATGGAGAATATCTACCGTGAATTTTCCTTTATATATACTCTCCAAACGGGAAATATCTCCAAACATTCGAGATTTGTCCGGACCAACAATATCGCGGTAGGAGAGAGAGAGAGAGAGAGAGGGATTCTTTTTCCGCGAAGATTTTATTTTTAGAAATCACCTACAACGAATAGAGCGGTCTCGTCATCTTTTCGTTTGTCACGGTAAAAGCTCTCGTACCGCGCATTGGAAACAAATAAAGTCTTCCTAACTCCGAGAATAACCTTCGGATAATGCACCTGAAATACCGTACGATCGAAATGAAAAAATATATTGGAAACTAAAAGGCGATTGAAAATAAATTTTCAAATTACAACGGAAGTTATTTTTTCCCAGCTGAGGGGAGTAAAATCGGGAAAAAGGATAACGCCGCGTATGTAACTCGTTCGAAAATCCAAGCGAATATGGGTATAGAGTACAACCTATGCGCACACGGAGTGCATTTGCTTGTGTATGCGCATACTGGGTGTCTCGGTATAATTGCACGACCGTCAATTAGAGTCTAATTTAGGAAATAAGTGTTTTTCTTGCGTGATTTACAATTTCTCAATTACACAGACATCCCGTTGGACAATTTAAATTGACTCCACTGACTTGGCCTTTTTTTAATTTTCTAATTTCTCATAAAAATATAATTTAAAATTAAAACATAAATCCTCATATAAAACATATTCACCCAGTATAAATCTCCCACTATTGGCCTAAATCATTTATCAACTCCTATTCTCCGAAGAGCGCTTCCGATTGGTTCACAAAAACTCCGAAAAACTCGAAACCCCAGCACTGCACGAAAAAAAACGACGTCTCACTTGAAATTTCACGATCTTTTCACCGTCGAAAGGGTGCACGGTAATTCTGGGACACCCTATACGTGCGCGCGATACAACTTCGTCTCGGGTCAGAGTTGCCGGGGCGAGATGCACTCCGGGGATTTCGGACGAAAGTTCCGTTGGAAACTGCCGTCCTGCTTATCCGAGTTTTCTCTTCCCGGTCCACGTATACGTTCACGTATACAAAACTGCATATATGCAGCCTGAACACACAACGGGCGGGGGCAGTTTTTCGCCTCCGACGATTTCGCGTGGGAATACAAAGTCTTGTATGCATGTGGACGAAAGGGGGGGTTGGAAAACGGATCTCGTTACACGAGATGGGGGGAGAGGGTGATATAGAGAGGGGGAGAGTCGTTTATTTACGCGGAACGTCGCGAGAAAAGTGGACGGTCGCAGCGAGAGACGTCGAGAGTAACACGTGAAATGCATTTCCTTTTTTTTTCAATGTTATTTAATTTCGTATCGGTTATTAGCGATAAACGATTTTTACATCTTCGGGACGACGATTTACTATTTTTAGTCGATCCGTTTGAATATGCTGAGTGTATTTTTTGAGTGTGCTCGTTTGTAGATCCTGAGTGCACCTGATGTAATCCAGAAATGCATTCTCTATTTTCAGGCAGCGCATACATCATCAGATGGAGCGCGCCTCAGCTTATGGTGGTCGCAGTGCAGTACATACTCACGGGGCCCTACATGCCGCCCTACGTGCCCCAAGCGGCTAATTAGAGCGGCCGATTCTCGACGACACCGAGGACATCGACGGAGACGTCCTGGCCGAGCTTCGCTCTCAACGAAACGCGGAAGGTTCCGCGCACTCCGATATCACAAATCCGCGAGTGTCGGCGATGGGGAGTTCGATGAATCGCTCTCTTTGCTCAAAGTAAATAAAACGAATGATTCGTGACACGACGCTGATAAGGCCTACGATCGGAGGAACTCTGTATGCATAGACGATTCGAGGACGTTATAGTTGATGTTGATTTCTCATTGTCTCGATTGTCCCTAGACGAATTGCAATGATGTTAGTAATAAGAGAGAGAAAGAGAGAGAGAGAGAATGTGTATGATTGAGGATTGTGGAAAGTGTATGTTGATTCGTGATCGATATAATAAAGAAAATGTATAATAAATCGATTCACTTGGGTCGATCAGACGTTTCGTATATCATGAATTAAACGATTAACATTTTATTAGCTAAATTCGATAAACCGATCGATTCATCGCAAAATATATATTTGTTTTCGGAAAAGAGCGTCGACAAATTGATCCATGCGTTGATTTGATTTTTCGGATTTCCAATCGAGCTCAATTAATTTCGGCGATGCGATTAAACTCGTGCCAGCCGTAGTTTATCCACAAAATAACAATGCAAACAACGCCGAGCGATGGGCAAAACCCGGCGGTGCACTTTTCCTCGGCAATTAGTACGCAAGCGTGATACATGAAACGTCAATTCCGATCTCTCGATACGATCCAAATGGAGTATGTAATTCGATTCTGGATTGGATTACGTAATTAGTTTGTTAATTTAATCGAAATTTTACGAAGGAAGGAGGCAGCACTGGTGAATCGCGTTCGGCTCGAATAACGAACCGAATTCCGTACTAGACCCATTGCGATTTATTTTGAAAACTCAGAAGAGAGCAAAAGTATCTGAAATCGATTTTAATTGCCTCGGAGTGAACCTGTCACTGCGATAATTTACCAGAACATTGATTATTTTTTCAAATTTAATCTATGAAAGTCCTTAAGTCGACCAATATGTCTGTGTAAATCGATTTGAAATATACGAAGATGAGTTAGAAGTGTAAAAGGGCGAACCCGTTTCTATGTCAGTGTCTAAGCGAATTTGTACGATATCAATGACCTATCACGACGCGGATTAAAATCGATTTTAAAAACTGGAGTATGAGCTAGACGAGCAAAAGTGTCCGAAATCGGCTGTAATCGCATCGGAGGTGATCGTCGATGACCAAGAGCCCGTAACGGAAGCGATGTGTTTGGAGCAGCTGGCCGAGCGTAGCTTCGACATCCTCGATACATTACGGTATTGATCAAAGGAGATCCCGCCTGTTGTACCAAGGCGCAATTTGCTTTGGGATTAGCGGGAATATCGAGTCGCGTAATGGGTAAACATCGTACTCTCCTACTCACGGCGAGGTGAACTCCCATACGAAGAATATACATCTAATACCGATTATGAACTCGCTCCAATAACGAAATTCCAGAGAAGGGAATCGAATTTTCACCGAATTTCGCGAGATACGAAGCTCCGAAGACCTTTACCTCTGTTCTTGTTTGTCAAAATGTAATATTACGCTATTAAACGATTGATAAAATATCTTGGATCTGATGGACACCCTTTCTTTTTTTCACATCTCAGTTTCGGAGCGCTTATCGTCGGATTTCTTACTTTTTCGCACCTCGATATTAACCGACCAAATCGTCCCTCTTCTGCCGTACGAGCTACGAGACGACAGAAACTGTTTCGGGGAGATAGGGGAGGAATTTGATTAATGCCCGGTTTGAAAAATGACGGGAGTCGTATAATCACCGCGAAATCGCAGAGAAATCGTATAATTCGAGAAACTACGTGAGAAATCGGTTAATTAAGGCACTTCTTCGAATAAATCTCTACAAAAATATCCTCTTCATTTTTAACCGACAATCTACCGAAAGTTTCAATTTTTTTTTTTTTTAACAAATAACAAATTTCCCACTTGAACACTCGTAAAATCAGATTTTGCGGGACGTAAGTACCAAAAAGTTGTAATCCTTCAATCTCGAATCTAACGCGACCGATTATCGGAATTTTTATCCCCGAGCGCGCCGAAATTACACGATCGGTGTTAAATTCGGCTGGAGGAATCGTAGAACGATGTTGGGTATTAAAACCGTGAAAATTTCACGCACGATAAATCGCTTTCATAATGTATCGGGATATCGATGACCATTAACCTCTCGACACGACCCTCTTTCGCCCTTCCGAGAGCACCGTGCGATATTGCCACCGCTCTTGAGCTGCAAAATCGATCCCGCCGATACGACGAGCACGACGTTTATTCGCGCGTTGACCTCGCCGAGGAAACAAAATTGCGATTTTCGCGCCTCCGAGTGGTACAAATCGACGATTTTAGCGCCTTAGTAGTACAGGCCAGAAATTTCACCGAGTGAATTCGGGGAAAACTGTGGGGGAAGATTCGAAAGTACGATACGCGTACGTTATGGGGAATACAATGATTTGGGATGAATGTGACGTGAGCGGTGGGCTTGGGCGAGAACCGCAGGTGAAATATCTCACGCCAATAATTGTATGCGTTTCGGGGAGGTATCATTCCGTAATCTATGTAGTACCCCGTGCCGCACGCGGGATACGAGCGGTGGGGATTATGTTAAGCGATGCGTGAGCGGCCACAGTCCACGGCAAGCCAGCCGTAACAGAGATACTGCTCTGTGACGTCGTTACACGTACAAATACGCCTGCGCGCATAGACGCGCCGTGTCCGAGCGCAAAAAGCCGAGATATACAGCGATATCTCACACCCTGCTACCCCCTCGCGAATCGTTACGTAACACCGCGTACATCACGTTTTTTTTCAAGCCCACTCGTATTCATAAACTTTACGCAATCGACAATTTCACGAGCGACAGTTGGCAAAGCTCTCTTCCGAAATTTCGAGCGATATGATTTGCCGCTCTGCGAATACTTTTTACGGACAAAATTTTCTTGACACTAAAAAGAAGAACAACGATTTTTTTGAGTATTGATGTATGGAATCGTAGTTTACAATTAAATTTTTCGTAACTAGTACACACAAATATATAATCAAGATTTCCATAAATTGCCTGTTTAGCAGGGTGAATATTATACGACGCATTTCATACACAAACGAGTGGAAAATGCCAGCTGTCAAAATCGCGACGTGAATCTCGGTAGCCGTACACGTGTATATCTAATCAGTTTTCGAGAATTTTTTTCGACATTTTCGGTAATTACTCGGCGTTCAATTGCCGTGTAATTCAAACCGGACGGTGTGTAAACGCACGAGAAAGAGGATTAGCGCGCATACCCGACCGCGTTTCATGGTAAACACCGCGAATTAATAAGCAGAAAACACACAGGACGCCTATACGCGTTGAATTTGTGCAGTACGATGACACGTTTCGCAAATATCGAATCGCGATCGGAATTTCGTGAATTTCAAACTTCCCGTACGGACGTTCGATCCTCTCACGGTGCCGATTAAAACGCGCTAGAGTGAGGGTTTCGAGGTTACTCGCGAATCGAACAACAATCTGAAACAAAGATTTCAATAAAGAGATTGTTCGGGAATGCGTTGACCGATATATCGGAGCGTCGACCATCCCTACGTGCGTGCGCAGCGAGCGAGAGGGGCGGTGAAGGGGAGGATGAAGGAGGGGGATGAACGAGTCCTGTTATACACAGTCTGCATCATCACTTTGCAATGTACTTGCGAGCTTTTCCCGCCTCGTTTAACATATAGCCCATTCATAATGGTACAATGGGTGGGAAATTATTGGCCGAGAGGGTCGCCCGCCATCGCGCTGAAACGGGCAGACAAAACTTTGCCCGGACCGAATCGATTCGTCGGGCTCCCCTTCTATCGTAACGAGCCTCGCTCACCACTTTCCATTACGAACGGACACTTATTGTCTCGCGCGAACGCTCGGCCAACCGGGGACAGACATATCGCCTCCAGGGCCGTATCGTCAACTCATAATTGCTCGATCGACGACGCGACAATCGTCCCACCGTTTCTCTCCGGCTTGACGCCAATCCAGAAATGCCCTCGTAAATTCCTTCCGGTGTTGATCTACGTTAATCGAGCTCGCCCGGAAATATTCTCGGCTGGATTAACTCTCGTTATTTTTCCGAGCGAGAATATTAAGAAAAGAGGATTTTATTTTTCGGCGAAGATATCTCGAGTCGGAAAAATTTTATAAAATTTGTCTATACTCCTCAAAATAATTAAAAAGAGAGTTGTCATTTTTTAAGGACTTTATTTCAGCTAAAAAAAGACCAAATTCAATTGGATAAGTAATCATTTTAAAATTTGAAGCTTAATTCGATTGAATAATTTTTAGTCAAATTATAATTGTATGAAAACAACGCGTGTCCCCTGAATTATTTTGTCTATATTAGTAAATTCGAAGGATTAGTTTCTCTAAACGGTTAACTAAAATCGGAAAATTGTTTCATCCCGAAAATCCAATCGCTGGATGTGCGAAATTAATACATTCGATTTCCGATGAAGGATCGCGAGCGAGACGATAAAGAACCGCGTCGCTGAACGTACAGTCGGGTTTCCAATTCTCTCGGCCCAGCGCGGTCGAACTTTCGTCCTTCGCGCATATCTGCGCGGAATCCGACCGGCGGTCAATACTTTTCACTTCGGCTCGATCGTAATTGGCCGATCGGCACAATAAAACCGCTCGATTCATCGTTCGGTCCGGATACCCATATTATCGCAATCTTGTTAGCCGGAGAAAAATAACGCGAGCCATAACTCCGACCCGAAGTGTAGGCATAAAACGAAAAAGAGAGAGAGAGAGAGAGAGAGAAAATATCAACTTTTCTCACCCCGTCGAATTACAGACCGAGTACATCCCCGATCGTTTCGCTGGAGAAGATGACTTATTACCTCGATTCCATTTTTTCCCTTTTCGCGGGGATTACAATATACCGTATCGGTGGAAAACTGTTGGGATTTTGGATCGAGATACAAGTACTCGATCACGAATCGACGTCCTCGCGCGAGGCAGCTCGATTCGCGCGGCGTCTAGGAAAAGTTATCCCCTCGGCTCCCGAGATCTGCGAATTTCTCCTCTTCCGGGATAGTTTCGTATCCGACTGGCTGATCCTTGAAAAACCTCGCGAGTCGAACGAGATCGACGCTCATCCGATCGATTCTAGGCGAGAGTAATTCCGTCAGAGTCGAAAATTGTCTCTACTTCTCTGTTGTCGATTTCGTTATTTATAGAGGACCTTATTTCTCGTATCGCTGGGAACCAGCTTGAATTCGATTTGATAGATCAAAGAGGAGCGAGTTGAGTTCGCGATAAATTTTCTGATTTTCGAAAAATGCTTTGCGAAAATCGGCAAAAGAGAGCGCATAATGATAAAATTTGTTAATATTAACGCGTTCGATCCCGTTCCGCGAAACGAGAATGAAAAATTTGGAAAATTTATTTTCCTACGTATTCGCTCGGGCCTCCTTAATTTATTCAACTGGATTCATTCAACGATCAAACTGAAAACGATTCGAGAACGGCAGCACCGATATTCGCGTCGCTCCAACTGGGAATATTAAATTTGAGTAAAGGCGAGTTTTATACGTCCAAAGGATTATTAGAAGCTCTCGTGGATAGTAAAAATTCAGCGCTCAACCGACGTGCTCCAATTATGTGAATACGCCCAGAACAGGGAGAGCGAGAGAGAAAGAGAACGAGCTCATCGACTTCGAAGAATTTTACGACTCCGCTCGCGCGAGGCTGCCGCGGCGGGAGAGGATTAATAATCGGGTCTCTCGCGAGCTGCAGTAAAATAATAAAAAAAAAACAAGTTGAAAGTATATTATTGCTTTTACATTTAATATATTGTTTTATCAAATGTTTACGTAAGGACTTACATAAGGTTGAATTATCGCATCCGGTGCTCAAGAGAAAAATGAAACGACGGTTCGATGGAATTTTCAAGGGAGTAACGTGTGGCGGAGTACAGTGAATTTTTTGACGCAGTTTCCGCTAAAATCTTAGTACGCTTCTCCGTCTATCCGAGCACGGCTGAACATAATAGTTAAGCTGTATAAGTGAAACCTGTAAATAGCTCAATGTATAAATTTCGTTTAAGTTATTTGTATAAACATTTATTATAAATATATACATATTATAACGAACGGTTTCGAGGAGAAACAAAAATTATTATAACAATGCGATGTGTATGTAACGTTGTGAAACAAACTCACGCGACTTTTCCAAAGATTCCAACTTTCGATATTCGCCTAATTAGAATTCACCTCGGGTAATGAAATCGTTTCACTGCGTTACGATGTGTGTAAAAATGAGTACCGACTCGTTCATTCGAACGGTAAAACGACGGCTATGTGTAAATAAATTTGAGCGTACAAGTGCCAAACATCCACGAGCACTCGTAAATGTAGCCACGTCGAAGTGAGGAGAGCGAGAATGAAACGATGTGTTTTGTATATAGGGTGTTCCAGAACGACCAGAGGATTCTCGAACAGTAGGTAGTTGACGAAATTCTGTACAAAAAATCCCTTCTTCATTTTCATGACAAACCAAAAAATTTTAAGAAAAAATTGATACTCGTATCCGATTGGCTAAAAAATTGCTCATAACTCGAAAACGGTACATCTGGTTTCGAAACCACAAAAGCCTTCTTTTTCGGAATTTCGCAAAATATCCAGTAGCTTAATTCTGGGACACCCTATAAAGCGTGAGAAAAATTAAAACGTTCGATGTAATAACCGATTGTACAGTATTCCAATGCATTCTTTCGCGGCAGGCATGTACCGTCAATCGACATTACGATTTCAGCGTAATACGCCATAAAAAGGTATCGTTATAACGAAACTAGAAAACAAATCAGTGTGCTTTTACGATTCTTTTTCGAAACGAACGGGGGGATGAGCGTGTCGCGCTTAATACTCATCGAATCTAGTCAATAAAGGGAACGAAGGAATCGTATTTAAACGTTATGCAATCGAAATTCGTACAGAAACGTAGTGTGTAAAAGTCAAAATAAAATTGCAGCCATCGATGCCCGATATCTCTTTATTTGGTCCTCTCATTCGAGTTTAGCCGACTTGATAAATTTTGCGCTCGCTGTTTCTCAAAACGATATTCGTTCCAAAAACGAAAGTTCGTATCGAAAATTAATTTCTGAACCCCCGAGGATAATCTCTTATTTAATACAATCCATTTTGGATCTTTCATCCAGTTATTGATTATCAAACGCGCGTGTGTACGTACATTGGGAACTTTTCAATCGAAAAATTAACACCTAACAATCATCGATAATCGTTGTGGGAAAAAGTCCGATATAAATCGAGAGAGAGAGAGAGAGAGAGAGAGAGATAAACCGATTGTAACCAAGACGAGACATCGGGATTCGCTTTCCATGTACATAAACGACTTAATCTGATAAATGTGTCGCTCCACGTATTGTGTAAGTACTATACGATTGGCTTGTGTTGATATCTTGTAAACAAGAAAACTGAAAAAATACAAATCAGGACTTATTAGAATATCTTCACCATTTTCAAAAATATTCTTGCAAAAGCATAATCGAAAGTACCGCGACAGTAGTTTCCTATTTAGCATCCAAAGCGGTAAAATTGAGCAATCGGATTTCTTTGAGTGGAATAAAAAATGAAACATTTTTTATTCGAAATGCGCAGTCCCTTTAAACTCATCTCGAATTGAGCTCCCGCGGCCTTTTGACGAATCGCCGCGAAAAGGGAAAGAAGGAGAAGAGAAAGATAGAAAGAACTGACGGCACCTTAAAGAAACGTCTCGCTAAAGTGGCTGTATTCCCTCGGGGCTTCAGACCGGGATCTGAATAATCTTTTTTCATTCTCGCCCTCTCGGGCGTGTAGCGTGCACGGGCTACACACTCGTGCACTCGATTCGTACAGTCTCGCGCGTTTGGCGCGGCTGCCAATTGAATTTTCGCGCGGGATTATACACACGCGGCTCTCGACAAAACGCGACTCTCTTTCTCTCTCTCTCTCTCTCTCGTACGCGCACGTATCCTCGAAATTGCGACTCGATGATTTATCTATCTCGCGTGAATTACACGGATATAATCGAATTAGGAAAAATATAATTCGATACGGGAACGAAATTCCGTTGCATTGATCGCGACGGGCAATTCCATTACCGTTTTCGCGATACTCGTAAATCTCGCCCTCGCCGTTCAAAACAACGCGCCGGAAAATAATTTCGGCGCGAGAGACCGAGGGAATTAATTTTCATCAAAAATTGATTTTAATATTAATTAACGGCTGAGAATCCCAGTGAGGAAAATTAGCGCGAAATCGAACCGGAATACCAGTAGTAAGTTACGCGCGTTGTCGATTAAACGAATCGACCGAGCGGGAGTGCGCGCTTTCCGATCTCAAATTGTGGATTTTTGAGCGAAATTCACGCTAACGACGCTTGTGATTCCGCTCTCCCAATTTTACCCTCCCGCCTTAAATTATAACTCCCCGCTATACCAGACCGAAGAACGAAATTTCATATTCGGAAAATAAGGATTATTAAATTTAGCGAATTTAAATCGATTATCGATACTATCGAATAACATCTCACGGCTATTTACTATTAAAGTTTATACCGTTGGCGGGATTCATACCGGTGCGGATAAAATAAACATTTATTCGATTCTACGGAATTTTATTTCGCGCTCGACTCCGAAATGTAACCAAATCGACTATTTCAAAAGTGATTATCTCGGTTCTTGTAATGCATTTTGTACACGCGGAAAATCGACGAATCGAGTGTAAATCCCATTCCCGGAGTCTACCTATATCCGATCTTCGAGCGCGTGCATCGACGATTGCACGGGGATTGCGCACGCGAGTTCCCGTACCGCCGCCGTCGTCTCTGAATGATCCCCATTTTGCAGTTATATTCCACGGAGTGGGTATTGCATATGTAGCTCGTGTGTATGCGCGAGATCGCCTGAGGAACGAGAATCGCGCTCATACGCGTCAGAATGTACGTTTCTGGTTGAAATTCACCGTCGGTTTGTTAAACTGTATTCAACATTTATAATTCTCGAATAACGGAATTTTATGTTTCATTTTTCCTCCGGAATTATATCACGATAAGAAAATTTGCGAAGCTGAACTAAAAAGGAGGGGTTCGAGTTTCGAGCACGGCAAACGCGTATAAACTGTCAGGGCAAATCCTCTTTCTCTTTGAGCCGATCTCTCCAACGTTTTACCAATCGCGCGCTATGAAACGCATTGCGCAACACACTCGTCCCTCTCCCTCTCTATAATGTAGGAAAATTAACGCTCGCACGCGGCGCGCTCCTGGATTTCGCAATCAAAGGGTCAGCCCCAAATACGGTATTACGAACGATCAAGTAAGCATTTAATTGCGTGGATTATCAATTTGGTTAATGTTCCAATTAACGTTCGCTCGCGTGGCGATCGTCATTGCAGCTCGGTGTATTTTGGCTTATATTTGCGCATATGAAGCTCCATCGCGCTCGCTCGCTTCATTAAAATATATCCGTAGTTATCGAATCGAATTCCGAATTCCCTTTTAGGAGCGAGTTGTATCGTTTTCTGCAAAACGCTCCACGGTTTTCTCAATTAAACGACGATTACGAGGTTAACGAATCTCGAAATTCTAAGCGATATGAATAAAGTAATTTTTCTACATATAACGTACAAACTCAGAAAAAAAGGATAACTAGAGTCATAAAGTTACGCGGAAGAAAATTATTCTCCATAATCAAGTAGTTTTTTTCACTTGATTTAAGAAAATTAATATTTTTGTTTCGAAAAAATGAATATTCTTTTTATTTGAGAACTAATTATCTCAAGATGAAATAAAATAGACTTAATTCAAGTGCGACTTTAGAGTTATCTTAACTCAAGTAGTCTCTCTTTCTATGAACCAGTCACTATGATAGAAAAAATAATTTCTACTTAAAAGTCAAAAATTTTGAAATATTCGGGTAGATAGACGAGAACGGGACACCCTGTATGCAACTTGACGCCCGGGGTTGAAGAGAGAAAATCACTCTCGCGAAGACGGTTTAATTAAGATTGTTACCTTCTCGCTCCGGAAAGCTCGGCGCGCTAGAGCTCCACACAGCGCGTCGTAGGGTGGGAGTGTATTGAGTTACTCGTCGGGATAGGGCGCGAAAAACCGTCCGGATAATGACTATGCATAAGGACGCGCAAAGGATTTCATATAAATGATAATGTTCCGGGATAGTTCCTTCTGCTACTGACTCCAAGAGCGGCGAGAGGGAGAGAGACAGAGATAGCCTAGCTCAAAGGAATTACAAATTTCGAGCGGAAACCCAAAATTGGATGCATGAAAAATACATCGGACGCGTGGCAGGAGAACAAAAAAAGCATAGCCGAAGAAAATAGACGAGGAGAAAAAACGTATACGTTGCAAATGACAGTTCACAGTGTTCCACTTTTCACCGGCTGTATGATTGACGTATTATATTCGACGAGTTGGCGTCTCTGTTTGAATAATATTCCAACGTTGAAAGCGCGAAATCTCCATGTAGCGAGAGTTATTAAAATTACGTATTCACGCTATCAAACGGAAGTGGACGTTAGAAAAAAAATAGAAGTAGAGGGAGAGATACGAACGAGCCGCGGAATCGATTTATCGTTGGCCGTAAAAAATATGTCACACGAGTTCTACACGAATAAAGAGGGTGAAATAAAAAAAACATCTCACGCTGGATTTCGTTATCATTTACGATGTTAATGGCGGCTCGTTGTCGTAAAACCGTTAACTGTTGCCGCATTGTTCTAGTCAGGCTCATAAATTATTTTTACCGTATACGGTTTAATAAATGAAGTCTCGCGTGAACGCAGCCACCTTTTCTTGAAATTTATAAACTCGATAGGAAATCTAATTCAGACAATAATGCTAATTTTTCAGAACGAAGACACGTCTAACGTACATTTCGCTAGAATTATTCTCTCAAATTCGCGAGCGTCAAATTTCGAGATGTAGCCTCGAGTTTCCACTCGATTAGCAAACCGGACGATTAAACTCCCACCACTGAGGTTTCGTCTCGTTTGTAGCGAAAAACCTAATTCCAGGAAATTTTGGCCCAGAGAGAGCTTCATTCGGCCTTAATTCGAAGGTAGCCGGTGTCCTCGAGGTTACCAATACGCTCTGGGGGTCTCCGCTGTCGCGCTTAATGGAAACGAATCGTATTTTCCCAACCCCTCCTGCACACACATCCTGATACCGATATCGTCGCAACTTTAACGACCCATTTCGCCTATAGTGTGCGCGAGAGAGAACGAGAGAAGGAGAGAGAGAGAGAGGGAGAGGGGGTGGTGAAGCGTTTTACCGACTGAAAAGCGCGACAACAAATCGCACGTCGGGTGTGTACAGCCGAGTTCCTGGGGGATCGCAAGAACCTCGGTATATACCTGATGCGCAGTCGCATAAAATGTTTCCTCATACCTCCGGCTTCGACCATCTTTTTCTTACGCTCGATCTGTCGATTGCAAGCGAGCACTCGAGACGAAGAAAAGTGCATTACTTTCGGTCACCACAAAAATATTTTACTATCTTTTCAAATTCTGTACAGGAGGGATAATAAATTGATAAATATTTCTTTTCGAAATGCGTTAACGAAGAGCTGTACAAAGTTCTGTTGTCCAATCGAATTTACAATTTTTTTTTTTCATTTTGGTACGTTATGGAAAATTTGATTTTTTCATCGAGTGGTTTTTAATAAACTATGCGGTGTACGTTCCACGAGGAGCTCTTCGACGTTCCCCAACATTGACCGTGACAGGATTCGATAACGTTTGCGTAATGACCAGTGGGAGAAATGGAGCCCGCAGATGCAACAATAAATCACACGGAAGAGGAAGCGCACTTCTGGGATAACGGTCATCTGTACCTGATGCCCGCTGAAGGATCCAGAGAGACGACGATATTTCTCGTTCTTTTTCAGCATCGAGCTCATCGTTTTTTTTAATAACTCGTTATTCGGACGTCAACATTAATTCTCGAATAACGAACCGAGTCCATCCTATCTTGCTTTGGATTTCAATTAAACAATACGTTACTTTTAATGTTTCTCAATAAACTAGTTAAAAAAATTGTAAAAGTTTCAAAAACAATAAAAAATTTTATCACGAATTTTAATAATTATTTTTTTTCCGATCATTCCCCTCCTGGTTCAATACTTTTACCTCTGCGATAGAGGCTCGAAAAATTTCAAAGCGAAATAGAGCTACAAACAGAAAATATAAAATCCGCTTCTTCCGTTTGATTCCGGGAAGTTTATTGACCATTGTATCGTGAAGAAATTTATGCGAAACAATCGGAATTTCGAAATCCGAGGAAAGCACTCGGCCGATGCAGCCGCGATTTTATTTCAACTCGACGGAACGAGGACAGTGTCGATAGCAGGCATCGAAGTTATTTCCGGATCGCGCTGTGTCCCGCGGCAGGTACGCCGACTGGGAGATAGTATGTATAATTAAAAACTCGACTAGCCGCGTGTATCGCTCTATGACGCGAAATTGCATATAAAAATATCGTCCGAGTGCACGTGGCAACACCACAAAATCTCTCCCGATTCGAAACGGCAAGAGGGAGAACAGAGACCGCGGGTTATCCTGGGATAGACAGTAAACCTCGAAATCGGAACGCCAGTGTCAAGTACAGTGTTCCAGATTTTTCCTCTCTCTCTCGTTCTTTTTTCTCCACCTCGACAGTCGACCACGCGATAATATGGGGTGTCCAAAAATTACCACGCGGCGTTGAAATAATAAAGACAGTAAAATTCCAAAAAAGATCATTTTTCATCCTATTTTAATTTTCTGAGTCACTCAAACTAATCAGAGAGTACAAATATTGATTTAGCTCATGTTAATTTTACCATTAAAATTTCTATGAGTTTCACAACAGAGATAAATTTTATGATTTTATAATACCTGATGATTTTTTTGCTATGTATACGATTATTGATTTCTTTGGATACTCCAGAACACTCATGCTCAGTTTTTCGAAATTGTTCTTCCGTTCGTTCCGAGACACCCTGTGTACACCGTTGAAGTGCGCAAACAGAGCGTCTCCGGATGAAAATTTTCGAATCTCGTAGCGGGAAACCTGCCTCGGCGAAAAATACACCGGGGGGAGGATTTTCGCGCGGTACGCGCTAATTCGAGGAAAACGCGGAAAATAGACGCGGGCTGTATCGAGCGCGAAATTCCCGCCCCGATTGTCTCGAAACGCGACGTATTTTTGCCTGTATTGTGCATCGGGACAAATATTGACAGAGCCGGCGATGGTGGGGCTGGGTGAAAATTTTCGTCGATAGTCGACGATCCAACCCAGGAGGATGTCAAAAGACATTCTGATAACATATTCATAAGGAAGGATGCAAAGCGCGCGAGGCCACCGTCTATACGAATTTCACCCTCGCCCTTTGAAATTCTGCCGAAAGGACGATTCTCGCGCGCCCCGTTCCACCCTCGACACTTCTTTTCTTCGTATTTATACCCATTTTGTCGACATTGTGAGCAGATACCGGCGTACCTCCGAGGATGATCCCTTCTTGGTTCGCACGTTGGGATTAGAGGAACCGAGTATCATCGGATACCAAATTGCGCGTCTTTCTTTTGAAACCGACCTTCCGAAGATCGAATAGAAAATCGATGAATAATTTAGAAATTGAACAATTTTATTTGAAAATAAAATTTGTAGGAACAAGTTTTGTTTGTTAATAATATTATCAACACAAATTTATAAACACCGAACGAAATCTTATCGAATGAGACAATCGACGAACGTATACACGCGGTTAATTACCTTAATAAATGGGAATTACACAGTCGAGGAAACGAGAAGCTCGAGAAAATACCTCGGAGCTATCGGTGAAGTTGCGCTACGAGTTAAGTTATGCGCATTCCACCGGAGAGAGAATACCGGAATCCCGGTGTGATTCGCCTGTCGGACGTGCGGCAAGAAGAGAAAAAAGGTAAGAATAAACTCGCCCGGAACGGAGGGCAAAAAGTTTTCAATTTTCTACGTCAGGGAGTAACGAAATTAAGCGTAGAAATGTACTGTCGAATAATAAGGTTGGGTCGTGCATCACCTTGACGGGTAAAATACATCGCGCGCTACTTGATGCGATCATTTCACAGTACAGCTAATGTTAAAGAGGGGTTATTGTGAAATAAATCGTATAAATTTTACATAACTTGAATTCTCATAGCTGCTCTTCACATCTCGCGAATGTTGAACAGGAATCGCCTCACGCATCGAATACCTTTATTTTCTCTCTACTAGACGAAAAATCTGTTCACGATACTACCCAATCTCATTGACAAACCAATTGAAAAAAAAATCTAATTTTCCGTTTTTTCCAAGACACCTCGGCAAGATTCTCGGGGCAAAATTGACGCGATTTTTCGTTACTGACAGAGAGGGGTTTAATATTTCACCACCCCTTTCATACGCCCTAACCGATATTCGGAAAAATTTACCTCCACGCTCGCAAGGCTCGCGCACGCGCGCACGCTGCCGGTGAAACTTTCATAAAATTTTCACGCGACGCG
The DNA here is from genome assembly GCA_003055095.1 of Goniozus legneri. Lineage (NCBI taxonomy): Eukaryota > Metazoa > Arthropoda > Insecta > Hymenoptera > Bethylidae > Goniozus > Goniozus legneri. Next base: position 75,078 of record NCVS01000398.1, read on the forward strand.
GGAAACCGAGATTTCCTTTTCCACCTGAGCGCCCCTCCTCTCTCGGTTTTTTTCGCGTCGCTTAAGAGCAATCGCTGCTGCGCCGCGAAATTACTTTGCGTAAGAACATCGGGACAACGAGTTCGCAAAGTTTGTGGTCGAGCCCAGGAGCTTCGATCCTGACGGGAGGAGACGACGAGGGGAGGGGTGAAGGTTCGTGCGGCGTCCCGGACCACCTTCGATTCGGTCCGACACTACCGTTAGGCATCAATTATTCGCTACCGAGCGCGTGATTAAGGGCTACGGAAAAGAGCGAGCGAGAAAGAGAGCGAGAGAGAGAGAGAGAGAGAGAGAGAAACGTCGGTATCAATGCCGACCCTGGCAGGCACCAGGGGTTCTTCGGGTCCATAAAACTTGCACAACCGGAGTCGGGAGCCTCTCGTGAATCTTACATGGGACCAAAATGGCGGACCGATTCGACTGCGTGTATCGGATCGCGTGGAGAGTCGATCCGGGAGAGGAGCCAGGGGACACGCGTAGGGAAGGTGTATACGTTCCATGGCGAATTAAGAGTCCTTTGTTGGAAGGTAAATCGAGTTTAAAAGGGATTCCCGAGTACTTTCTGCTACGTGACTCTGATAAATCGATAATTAGAGTCGAAAAAGTTGCAACTGTTTACTTCTCGAAAAGTTGCACCGGGAACTTGGGATAAACGCGCAAAACAGGGTATTAACAAAATTACCGAATAGCTGATTCTTGTTCGAGTGTGCTTGTAACTCACTCGGGGAGCATCAATTTTTGATGATGCAGAGTTAACGATATATAAAAGGAATTACCGTGAGAGCCGTAAAAAGTTGGAAGTAGGAGGGGAGGTGAAAATTAATTATCGTTAATTGCTTATCAATTATTTGCAATATCGATAACAATATTATTATGTTTATTTATTAAGGTGAGCCGTACTCGGCGGCACTGCAATGCCGAGACAACTCGTGGCGCAAACGAAGCAAGCCTCGTATATGCGCCCATTTACAAAAATCAGATTAATATTCTGACTCCCCAATGGGGAGTGTATCAGATATTAAGCTGATAAGAACAGATACTACACTTTGATCTTAGCCATTTGGCCGAGAAGCGATACCTGTTCAACATTCCAATACAGTATATAATGAATCACTATAGTGGATTTACTAGCGAGAGACCATATGTATATACGACACCTAGCGGCATATATAGTCAACCATTTTAAAATCCGCATACGTCATCAAGAGAAGAAACAACTCGGTGATATTTCGCAATGTTCTTTTCCGAATTATGATACTTGAGTTTTTTGAATTTTCAACTAAACGTTAAACAATTGATTATTTTTAAATAAATAATATTCAATTTGAGTAATATCATTTACTTCATCTCATTATTAAATCAACGCACAAATTGCGGATTTCGAGGGAAAAAAAATTGCAGCGTGGGGGGTATTTTTATATTTATTCAAATTATTCGACACCAAAGAACAAGAGACTTCGGCGATACTTCCGGGATTCCTACTTGGCTGCAGTAGCTCAATGACATTTTAACCCGGAGCGGACAATAAACGGGCAGGAGCGGCCGGCTATCAACTCACGGTCACAAGGTGGGAATTCCCTTTGACGCGGTATTGGTATTGGCTGGCTGTTAACTCGCCGCGTTACAGCGGGTCTCTCGGTGCACGGGGGTATTGCCAAATTGCTACGTATATCGGTAGCGCGTTCCTGGGGCGCGTGCGCGACTCCCTGCCCTGAGCAAAAGGGGCTGTCTGTGTTGGTTCGCTCATGAACTCTGCATAAACTGACCGGTAACCGCGCGCTCGCTCGCGCGCTAGTTTGAACTGCGGTCGTACAATGCGCGCCGGTGACCACTTAAGTGCCACTCGCGTAAGATAATACACGACCGGGTAATCGAATTTCCTGACCTGTATATCCGACACGCGAGGATGCGCGTTTTAATCCCACCAGGTTGTTGTGTGCGCGCGCGGATAGACGGGAACATTGATTCCCCTCGAACGTAACGCGAGTCCTACGCGAGTCGAGTAAATACAAATTTTGACCGCTCTCGTTTCTCCGTGTTTGTTGTTCCGCTTTGTTTTCCTTTCACGGAGAGAAACTCGACTATCGAGTGTTGGAACAACGTGTATGATAATAATCGTTAGATGCTAATTATCGAACAATTAATATTTTAACCAGACTTCAAAGTAACTTTAAAAAATTCAATTCGGTTAATATTCACTTATTATTCCGGTAGAAATTTTTCTACGTTTATTACTACAATAACTGAATAACTAGTAGTTATACCGAGCCGTTTAATTCCCTCGGAAGGTAGAAGAAGCAAGAGCAGCGATGCAAAACGTAGAAGCGCGGAAGATTCGGCTAACGAAGACTTATGTCCTCGGCGGGTGGGAAAAAGTGAGCGGCAAATAGGGAATGTTTGCTAAACGCTGTGGGAAACGGGCAGACGAGACGCCAGCACCCGGAAAGCTCGGGGTGCGCTAGTCCGACCGCTGTTGTCTTATCTCAACAAGGACGGGTTAAATTGTTGTGTACCCAAATCAGCATATCGGGCACGGGGGTCCTCATAAACCCGGCATAAACCAACCGGTAACTACCCGCGAAGTAGTTTAAACTGCTCCCGTCGTACGTATAGGAGGCACTAGCTGGCCGAGCGTTTAAGAGGTTCGCAACCCCACCGCAAAAGGACACTTATGCAAGAATTCCGGAATGGCGCAGCCGGCGATGCTCGCCGTCCATTGTTTGCGCCTCGTTCAATTGCTCGCTCTGCCACTTTGCGACAATTTCCCGAAGGTTGCCCGATTATTCCACAACGGAATGTACACTCGCTGTTTGACTTGCGAATAATTACGCCGCCGCTGATCGGCAATGATCCCTTTCGTTACTCGTAATTGAATTATTCGTCGCGCTGTAAGAGATTTCGCTCTCAAAAAATTTACAATAGGAAAAAATGTTGTTGAACCAATTAACTATGCATTTATATAATGCCAGGAGGATATTTTGGTAGTTTGATGAAATAATCATTCAGTATGACAGTTATTAAACCAACCAATAATTTTCTTGCTCAAAAAATTTTTATTTCACAGAATATTCTCCTGGCAGTATATGACTGCATATTTAATTGGTTCAACAAAATTTTTCTCTCAGTGTATAAATCGGAGTATCGAGAGCATATAAATTTAGGTAACAAACAGATTAAATTTTCCGACTCGAGTGTTTACGGTGTTTGGAAGAGTTCGTAAATTTCTCGATGGTCGTTTCTTAACCTGTATATCGAGTTTCGGATCGGCTGATTCAGCGGGGCTCGAGCTGAGAACGATTTATTATCCGCGTCTACGGATAATAAAGATGACATAAATCGGGCCGTCGTCTCGCGAATTTTAGCCCCTCCGATATATCGCAGTGCACTCACCGTGAAATCTATTAATTGTGAGTTCCAATTCGGAATTTGGTTTGATATACATTTTTAAAACACAGGTGTGATATTTGCCCGACGTTGCCGATTAGTTCGGACTTGATGTACCGACGTTCCAAATGCATGTCTATATATACCGGGTGACCCACTTCGATCGTATAAAGACACGCAAATTTAGTATTTAATATATTTCATACCGTGTATCGCTAAAAGGTATCCAGCTATTCAAAATAGCCAATCGGATGCTTTTAAAAAAATGAAGTGGCTAAATTTTTATTGCTCGATTCAAATTACCCGGCTAATCTAGGTACGTCTTTTTCAGATTCAATCTCTTATTAATAGGCGAATAACAGTTTGACAGAAGAAAATATTGCCGTACATATTACTTGGAATTTTAAATCTCGTCTACTCTATCAAGCTGTCCGCTCGAAGTGGGTCACCCTGTATACCGCACCACGTGCGTTTATATCCCAAATAGAGCGAGGTAGAGGCGGATAGAGGGAGAGAGGAAACGAGCCAAGCCCTTGTTTAGCTGTGCGACAGAGCACAGTGGGGATGCTCGGAAGTACAGAGGGGCGAGGGGAGGGGGTGGGGCCGTTTCCTATTGTGCGGCTAATTACATCGGGGATTCGGGGACCACGGGGGCCGTACCGAGGGCCGACGGCCGAAATTAACTAATCTACCGATGAAAGAACCCCACCGACGCTAAACACTCGCGGGTGCATAACTCCCGGTATCGCGCGAGAACAGCGCGAGCGAAATTTTCCGAAAATATATATCGCCGATGTCAAAAGTACGACCTCCCTGTGTATCGCGTCTGTGTGTGTGTGTCTTTAATAGCCTCCAGTTATCGGCGAATTTTTGCGCTCTGTAAGAGTTCAGTCAACTTAACACCCCGGTGAATACTAAAACGCCCAAGGGCGGTTTGTATAATTCTATATTTTATCGTGTATACGCAGATTCGGTTTTTACCCCATATACCTTAATTCCGTGTATTTCATTTTACGAAGCTTCGTACATTTTTCGAAATCGACCAACAAATTTATTTACCCAGACTCGCAGTTTCGACTAAAAACTGAAAACCGAAGAAAGCTCTCGGCATCGAGGTGGAAAGAAAAAAAATAGCGATGCGAGTCTTACATGCGCCTCAGCCGATGAAAATCGCTCGCTCGGATCTCAAAACGAGGAGCTTTATTAAGCACCCTCGTCCGCGGATTAAATAGTCGGGAATTATTCGAAAGCTCAATTATCAGCTTATTGTCGGTCTGGCTGGCTGAAAGCGTGAGAAGAGCCGCATATGGCGCCCGTTTAGAAATAAAAGAGAGCCCACCCTCCTAGCCGTAGGACAAACTAAACGGCACGCCTTCTCTTCCGAGGATGCGCTTAAACTCCGAGCTAATATACGGCCTTTTAATCCCATCTCGAGCGTTTCAGTCTCGATTTTTCCATCCCGTCGTATATCCACGGTCGATCATTCGCCTCGTGCCGAGAGTACGATTTTCGTCACCCCCGTCGTATGTACATCCGCGATTTTACGATCCGAGTGAATTTATCCCTTTAAATCTGTGAACGTATCGTGAGAAATTTTTATCGTCCGATAGAGTCGCAATTTGGCTTGTGCACTTTTAACCAATTCTCCAAACTCGGAATGGATGTTAAACGAAATGAAATCCAGTTTTAATTATTTAATCACAAAAATCTACACAAAACTTCATTATTGCGTATATCAAAAAATATTTCCCTGATAAACTCGAATGAAATAACTTCCGTAATTTCCAAAAATTTGAAATTCAAAACCCGAATCGAGTACGTTTCTACAAAAAAAAACCCTACTCAACGAAAACGAAATCGACGAAACAGGTTGATCCAGCTGCGGGTATCGGCGAATGATCGGATGGAGGGTTAGACGCTCGTTTCTAGCAGGGAAAGTGCAAACTCCATAAGCCGAGGGATCGAACGTATCCGGGAGCATTTGCCGTTCGCACCTGCAGCGATCGTATAACGCGAGCGAACGCGCGCTCGTTGTTTACAGGCGGACGGAAGATGGGAGGGGCGGGGGGAAGGGAGGGGAGGGACGAAACGCGAATGCGCCCTGACGCGAGCGATAACCGTGATAATTGAAGCCGTTACGAGCCGTTCACCGGGCGCCGATACGGTTATTTCGATGTACGTTTGCCGCGCCAATAGTCGAAAAACAAGATCCACCTGTTCTCCTTCGAATCGCGCGTGTATCGATCAGCCCCGCGGCTGTCTCTTTTTCTATTTATTTTTCAAAAGAGCGGGCGAATAATCCTCCCCGCCGAGCACGTTTCTAATACCGGATGCGGGGATTTTTGCCGCGTACGCGTCAGATTCTCAGCTGCGGTTGTGCGCGCGCGTCTGTGTACCGGCGTGTAGTCCAATTCCGTAGCGGGACGAGATCACCAGACGGGACACCACCGCTGGCTTACATTTTCCGGATCTTATCTCGCACGGATGCGATAGACAGCCCGTCGTATTTCATGAATAAAACACGCAAATGCACGTAGAAGCTGACAAGTCGGCGACGGAAAGCCGGAAGAGCAGCGGAGAGAGGGGGGAGGGGCGAAAAGTAGATACCGCGTGTAAACCGAACGCATTTGGTGTACAACGCGCTGCTCGCAGATATGAAAGAAATTCGCCTGACAACCGTCAAGAGAGAGAACAAGAATCGGAATTTGCGTTATCATTCTTATTTCCATCTAGACGCGTTGATGAAAAATCTTTTCTCGACTATTTTATATTTCGAAAATAGATGTCAAATTTGACTTTGTGAGAAAAATATTGGGAAAAATCATACATCCAGCTAGAAATCCCCTCGCGCGCTTCCTACCAACTTTCGATCAGCTGTGCTTACGACGCTACTTTGTTTAGTGGTTAAATTTGAATATCGCGTCTTTCGAGTGTACAGAGACTTCTCGTAGGCAGCCGAGCGCCACGCCCGTTCCGTGTAGATGAGTTTTCGTCTGGAATAGTTGCGAAAGAGAGAAATAGAGAGAGAGTCACGACATGAGTGGAGAAAATATCGAGAGCGAGAGAGAAAACGAGGTATCGGTTTGTCTCAACGAAGAAGCCAGAGCTGGTATTTAACGCACGGAGGGTTTCGCAATGTATTCCGACTGGTAGTGGGAGTTTCGCAGATTTTGCTGAGGTGAAAAGAGAGAGCGCGGAAATAAGGAGCGAGAGGGTGGGGGGGGGGGGNNGGGGCGTAAAATACGAGAAGAGGGAGACAGATGACAGCTCTGGTAGCTGTACAGAGGAGGGTCCAGAAAGCCCGCGGCTAACGTCGGTATGAATATTTAAACGGATGTAAATTGCGAATTAACTATTGATAAAAACAAACCAGAGGGTTCGGCGCGCCGAGCCTCGATCGTAAATCACACACCCCTTTAGGTGCGAGAAAGTATATATGTATACGTATATATGGAACGGCTCGGCTGGACCGTTTTCGAGAGGACCCGTCGGGCAAAAAACGACTCTATTCAATAGGAAGGAATCGCGCCCGTGAGTGGCAAAAACTTGGTCGCCGAGGGGGGGAAATAATAGCCAGCCTGTTGAAGTCCCACGATTATTATATCAAACGACCACTTTGGGTGTTAATTCAGGAGTGGAATTACTCTTTCTGCTTTTACACAACGGTTCGAAATTTTCACCCCTTATCCGAGCCACGGCACGTAATTTTGATAATTTTATTTCAGGACAGGAGATTACCGTTGTTTCGCGACGAAAGAGGAAAAAAAATGTCGCTTAGGGCCGGTATTGGATTAATCGCTGAAAACAATCTATTTTCGACAATCGAATCTCGTCGAGATACTCCTTCCAGCCTCCCACGCGGAATATGAATTTTTTAACCGTCTGGAAGAGCTCGATAAAGACTTTCGAGTCATGGCCGAGACATCGTTCAGGAATAAAGTGTCCCGTAGGAGTGATAGAGCGTCAGTTCGAGATGTACCATCGTCTCGGAGCATTCAACATCTCGCGAATCGAGTCGATAGCTCGCGACGTACGTGTACAGGGTGTCCCAGAACAGCCCTATCCGATCTCCTCGCTCCTTCGCTCCCAGAAGGTCCGATAGCGGACTGATCCGCTAGGGGCGCCACACGGGAAGGGTGGTCTATATTATGGCGTGTACATATTTAAATCGACGTAGAACATTCATTTTTTTTATTAAACATGTTTCTCTAGTATCAAATTTCAAATTGTTGAAGAAATACTAGGAAATATTTTGAATAGTTGATATAAATGATTGAAACTCCTATACTCCGAAAAACAATTAGAATGATAGTTGTCATTTTCCAATGACTATATTTCAGTTGAAAATGATCAAATTTAATAGATTAAGTGATCATTTTCATCTGCTCTGAATCATTTTCAGTCAAATTATAATTGTATAAAAATAACGAGTAACCCCTTAATTATTTTGAAAAGTGTATAAAGTTCAATTCGTACACACAGATACTCGAATCGATGATTCTTGGACACCTCGTATACATATATAAGAGTTTACACATATCGTAGGAACGGTAGGTACATAATACAGGTTCTGCGGTTCTCGCAAGGAAGCACGGGGAGAGTCTGGCGATCGAACGAGAGAGTGAAAGAGGAGCGAGTGTAGGGGAGGGGGAAGGTTATAGGCACGTATTGGCGCATCGGCCCCCTGGGCTCGCCCGGTATGGCAGTCATGGGGGTATAAATGTAATCCAGAAGCCAGACGTGACGTACATGCTGCCGGTCTCTGACTTTCGTCTCTTTTTACTCCGGCAAAGGAAAACAAAAAAAACCAGCAAAGAAACAATCGAGAAGAATACCCCTTCGCGAAATCTCATCGGATGTTTTAATCCCTCACCGAGAGAAGGGAAGAACGCCGTATCGCAAAAATAGTATCGGACGGTAATACATCACTCCATAGGAGAGTGGAATTTCGCGCGCTCGATCGGGTTATCGGTAGCGCAAAAATGTACGTCTTACACCGTATTTTACCTACGAAGCGTTTATATATCCACGTTTACGTATATATATATACGAGTCTATATAGCCTACCCTCTCGGCTTACGCGCGAAATTTATGTCTATCCTGATCGCGGCGGCGGCATTCAAAGTATCGGAGTCGAGCTTATACGCCCGGAGTGATAAATTTTGGCGCGTGCGCACTATGAGAGTGAGAGCGTTCCCTCTCTCTCTCTCTCTCTCTCTCTAGTCTATCTGGAAAGGGGGAAGATTAAAGCGAGAACCCTCTCTCTCTCTCTCTCTCTCTCTCTCCAGATAGAAACGAGGATGCGGTGGTCAATCAACCGGCGCAAAATAATGTCGGTATGCTGGGGATCGGGTCGATCGAGGACCGCGAACACGTAGCCGCTTAACGAGCTCGCTCGTGCGCAGAGCTGCCAGAGAGCAAAAGGAACCCGAACGATCGAGCAATTGAGCGATGGCTCGAAGGCCGAATTCAACGATGTACGATATTATAACGGACGTAATTCCGCGCTACACCGGCGTCGATGCCTACTGATTCGGGAATTCGCTAGAATTTCCTTTGGAGATCTCACCGCTCTGTAGGATATCAAATCCGGATTGGTGAATTTGTCAGATCGGAAATTCTGGTTATTTTGGGAGAGTTGTACTCTTGTGAGATTAGATTGAGAATAAACATTTTTTAAGCTAGTATAAGGTATCGCTCATTACATCGAATCGATTCAGTAGGAAATGACTGTTCTGTTTATGTTTAATACAATATTTACACACTTTAAAAAAATTAAAGGGACACTCATAATTTTCACTATTTTTTCTACAAATAACTAAATCAAATAGATCAGGCAAACATTTTGAAACTTGAATCGTTCTCTTTGAAATGAAATTATTTTCAGCTAAATTACATCCGTTTCAATGTGACGAGTGTCTCTTTGTTTTTTTGAGTAGTATGGTTCGAACCGACGATGACGGAATCAAAATTCCAGCTCGAAGCGAATCGGGATAGTAAGAGTGTAAATATGGTGACTGTCATTACGGTGTATTAACGGAACCGCCCAGGTTATTACATTCCCACCCTCGGCGCTTCTTCGCGGCTACATCGCTGCTTATGCATAGTGTCGCCTATCTTGTCGTACCTGTAAAAGCATCGCCGTTATGGAGTAATAACCCGGAACTGCAGCTCGCGCGTTTCCACGTAGTCGAGTGCCAGACATTGCCGCGCGCCGTGCGCCTCGGCTGATGTACATCGTTGCTTCCGCAGACGCGAAATTTTCATTTCGAGTGCGCGCAAGAGTTTCACGGAAAGGAAAACTTGAAAGGCGCTCGTGCCGCGCGCGCTGAAAATATCGCGAGCTTTTATTTCGCTCTGGGTTTCACGACGGCTCTGTCTAAATATTGTAAAATCGGATGAAAATCCAAGAAATGATTTTTCTTCTCGCACCGCGTGACGGTTTATTTCGAATTATTTAATACCGTCTCTATTTTTCTCGTTGGGAATTTTATAGAATTGGAAAATTGCTTCGAAGCGATTTTCCAAATAAAGTAAGCTAGAATAAATGCGAGAGAGTTTATCGAGAAGCTTCGATGTAAAATGTCCTTCGTGGTCCATTAGACGTTTAATGCGCGACAAAGATGATCGAGAAGCGTCGTGCGTCATCGATACGCTCGACGATACATCGAATCGTTTCGATACCCGACGACAGATGGGTCACTTGGAATGACAAAATACAACTTTAAGAACAAATTGCAATCTCGCATAAATTTCGGGCAAACCGTCGATAAATTGTCTCGGAATCTACCGAGACGAATACGAGAATAAAGATGAAATCGGCTGAGCGAAACACAGTGGTTTTTAACGAGACTCGATGTTCGACGGTCGAACATCTCGCTCCGTATATTTCTTTTGAGGGAAGTTGAAATCTCACTGTGTATAGTATTCCCGGGAATTACCCTCGGGCTTTACGGTAGTGGAGAAAAGTGAACGATGCTTGCTTTTAAAAAGCAATTACACTTTCGGTATTTCACGAATGGAACGAAATTTCGTTGCCGAGATTTTTATGCTTCGAGCTATATCCATCCCTCTCTCTCTCTCTCTCTCTCTCACTCCCTGGGATATACTTCGTCTCGGTTTCAGCGCAGTTCCCTGCGCGTAGTGTGCCTGAATTACAGTTAGGAATCGCTGAATCGCGTATATACGTTGGAGAGAGAGACCAGTGGACTCGATCGATGCCACTACGGGGACGGTATCCATTTCGCGAGCGACGATATTTTATAGTCTCTCTCTCTCTCTTTTCCTCTCTCATTTTCTCTCGAGATGCGTATGTCGTGCGCTCTCTCAGTTTCCCTGCTTCCCTCGCTCGACCGATAATCACTTCCGACCCGGCAAATATTAGCGCGCGAGAAGAACCACGAGACAAGAGCGTTCAGGGGTCAATATGCCGCATATATCAGCCCACGACGTTTATATTGACCGAGTAACCGTACTTTACCCATCGCGCAAAGCAATTTACGAACTAAAATCGTTTGCCACCGGAGCCGTTCGGGCGGAACGACCGTAAGGCTCGCCGACGGCACGTACAGGGAGCGTTTCGACATGGTTCGCTGCGGTGCCAGTAGTACAGATCGAAGATTGGTCCAACGAATCCTGTTTTCAGCGTTAAACAAGCCACAAGTCCGATCTTTCGTTTTAATGAGAAATTCGTTGTTCGTTAGAATAAATGTATTCCCGGTAAAATTTTTAGTAGTTACTATTTATTACTGGGATTGATGAAGAGGGTTAAAAATTATTTAATACATCGTTTACAAATTTGAACTGTCTACAGAATACTGTATGCGAATAGCTAAGTACACAGATTGCAATTCAATTCCGGAAAGCACTCAGAAAAATTCCAGCTAGTTTTTGCTATTTTTTTTTTCTTTTCAATAAAAAATATTCTATCGTAAAAAGCAGTAGGATATAATAGTTTTCAAAACTAATGGCAATTGGCAATGGAAAATCAGTCGCTTAATTGATTCACTGTTTACTATTCGATAGGGTGAAGTTTAAGCAGCGAAATTCTCTGAATGTACGAACGTACCGATCATCCATACGGATTATCCTGCGAAAAGTGGCAAATGTCTCCCTCCGTGTGTACACAACCCTTTCGGTTTTTCGATCTCCCGATCTCGTACGTGATATTCCGAGACTCTCGACCCTTTTCGCTCCCCTCATCGAACGTTACTAATTTGAGTTAAATTCCGAGTGGTATGAGAAACAGCTAGGCAATACGTGATTCATACGAGATTCGCTTTGATAGAGAATACACACGAGCCGGGGATTATTACGAAATTATAGAGGATTACGATCGCGGTAAGCGGGGCCCCCTCCCGTAGAAAAAGAAGCGATTCGTTAATTTGGAATCGATCTGCCGCGCGGTGTTCGTTATGTGATCCCTGTTAATTAACATTCGCTCGTAATCAGGGCTCTAATTGTAATCAATCCGCGATGACCAGGTTGTTTCGCTGCGATAATAAATCGACTAAATATCGCTATTGTTGCATCACGCTCGAGTAGTTTCGACGATTTTTCGCGGATCTTCTGTGAATGATTAATAGAGCCGAGATTTGCTCGGAAATCCCACTCAAACACGGATCGGAGGCACGCTGCGTTCAGGTGCTAATTAGTTGCCGTAAAGAGCCACCCCTCGTCGGCTTCGGAGCGTTACACGAAGCAGCGCGTGCCGAGATTTCCGGCTTTTACCCGAGCTGCCGAGCTCCGGCATCGATACGGATGCACCCCCGGTGCGCGCGACACGCAGTTAACTCGATCCCGCTAGATTAGCCGCACCAGGTCGCTTTCCGATCCGCCCAGGTGCTAATTAGTATACGCGAAGACTACGCCACCGGAGACCCGCCGATTCAATCACCTTTGCGCACCTGCCCGTCGCTTCGCGAACGCTCTCCTTCCTGTGTTTATGTTATTTAGCGACACTTTCCCTATTTTAACAAGTACTGCAAATTTTACATGAATATGTTTTACACGTTTTAATTTTACTGTAAAATTTTGCACATAAAGCGAGAGAGAAATGAATCCGGTGTTATTTCGACTGTACATGTTGATGTGACGATATATTTTAATCAAATTAATTCCGCGTGCACTACGGAAGGAGAAATCCGTTAATTTAATTGGAAACACGAAATCGCGGACAGTTTTGACGCTCATTGAGGTATTCATCGTTTCGTACCGAAGGCAAGGATCAAGCCGTTTTAAGCCCCGTCCGGTTGCGAATTCGCGAGAGCTCGGAATGATTGTCCCTTTCATACGGCGAGCGTTCGGTTCGATCGAACGAGTAAATTAATTAACAGCAATAGCCTGACACAACGCCGGGAATCAAACTCACCGTAAAAACAGCCTTTGACGCGCGCGAATCTGATTGAGACCTTTCCGATGCTGTTTCGCGGAAAATCGAGGACTATTTTGTATACAACAATGCCAGGCTTAACAATTTCGAAAATTCGCCGTGGAGCCGCGAGTGGGCCATATTTTCCCTACCCTCTCGAGCTCGCGCTAATTTCCAATTATTTTGGAGTTCTTAACGGTCGTTAATTGTACGGACATTTATTGCCAGGCGAAAGTTAGTGCCTAATTAGATCGCGCCTAAAGTGCATTTCCACCCTCATCCGACAACGCGGCATTCGCAGGAGCCGCTTAATGGGCCGATGAGAGTGGGAACTTTTGCCATTCCGCGTATATATCGACGACGTTTGTTATTATATCGTCGCTGCGGTTTCTTATCGAATTCTTACTCCGGATATTTCGCGGTAATTTTCATCGAAACTTGAATATTTTTTTCAAAAATTTCATCAGGCGGCAAATTTCGCAGACAAGATGTCTTTTATCACGGGAAGATTTTCGATTCTGATCGTCGACGTTGGTTTAACGGCGTGCTCGTGATTCATGGGCAGTCGTAACCCGTCTGATTAGCAATCATAATAAACTCAGTCACCGAACGACTCGCATTAACGGATCATAAACGTGATTCGTATTTGAATATTTCAGCGACGATTGCGCGTCGCGAGGGCGCGCGCGCGAACGGGGAGAGAGGAGTGCGGTTAGGATACGCCTCGAGTTTTCAAAAGAGGTTTCCGAGCTTCCCGCGGGGATTACCCTACACTCCGGTGATCCCGCGGCTGTAAGATATTTCAGCCAAGCGCCGACTGTGAATCGTGCATTTTACGACAACTCTACGGTATTTCTCTCTCGCTTCTTCGCTTTTTTTCTCTGTCCCTGTTAAGAGCACCTTTGTTCTCAGCAGAGGGCGAAGATCTGTCTGGACGTATCCCTCGAACCTTCGATTCCTCGCATAATTGAAGACAGACTACGAAATGACCCAAACGTAAACAAACCATGTATCGATCTATCGACGAGATTAACCTAAATCGACTTTTATAGAAATTCCATTCGAAGATGCGGTCATTTATTTTTCATTAAGTGCTTTCCGCGGCTATTGCAACCGAGTTCGTCTGGATTTGAAATTTTTTATAGATTCCCTGTCTGGAAATAAAAATGAACGCGTTTTTTTAATTCGAGGCTAAAAATGCCGAGACGAGCGTTTAATCAGCGCGGATAAGTCCATTCCGAGGTTAAACGGCTCTCGTAATAGCGTTTTCGGTAAACTCGATTAATTTCCGTCCGGCACGCGCATTCGTATGCGACCCGACGTGCTTTCGTTGGCAAAGGCGTTGGTAAGAACGGCCATTGCCCGGGACAGGTAACCCGGCGCGTTGTATCCGTTCGGATGCGAGTATATTTACACGTGTGCGAACAGTAAGCCTCAAAAGTTCCGACGAAGCAAAAATAACTCAAAGTAATTAGCATAAACCAAACAATCGCTTAACATTACTTCGCAAAATAATTTAGAATTATTTTACAATTACAAAAAATGATTTATCGATAAAAATTTTCTAAATTTCCCGGAGATTCGTTGATTTATTTTCCGGATGAGAGGCAGGTAACCGAAATAGAGAATTTCGATCTAAATTTGTTGAAAACAAATGAAATTGAATTTCTACTGACCGTAGAAGTTTCGCGTCTCCGGTACGGTTCGGAAACTTTTAGGCGTTAGTGTATAGACCGTGGGGAATGCGCTGTGTAACAGATATAAGTCGTGCGAGGTCGCACATGCCCGGCATACACCAGTCCGTTACGCCCCCTGGCGTTTGAGCTCGCGCGAGCGACCCTCTCCCCCGACGGGCCGAGCTTCTTCCATCAGCGAGACTACGCTTAATATTGCAGCGTATTACTACTACAGACTCTCTCTCTCTCTCTCTCGCCTCCATGCTGCAATCGAAATCATGTGCGCCCGAACGTCTCCGCGCTTTACGGCGTTACGTGACGCGTATTCACTACTCGCGCGATTAATTTCGCGATAGAATTTCGACAACCACGATTTTTTGCCTGCACGCCTGAGAAGAAGTCAAAGTGAGCCAGCAACTCTGAGAAATTATTCTGAATTCGTTATCGACGTCTAAATGTAATATGAATATTTATTTAATTATAAAAATGTAGAATAATGTAAATAATAATAATTGATTAATATAAATTAATAATATTAATAGAAGAATGTTAATTTTTATAAGAAACTATTCTTATCCCAGTACCGAGCAGAGGTATCATCGAAAATAAGGAAAATCGATGCAATTTTCGAGAAGAAAACTATCCCTGCGTATCTCTATGGTACAATTAACAATAGCACGGGCAGGGTCAGTTCGCGGATCGTAAATGCCCGGTATGTTGTAAACGATAACGCTAGAGGTTGGTGCTCGTGGTGCGTAGGTGCAGCACAAATGCATACCAGATATCGGTATTTATGCGATCCAGATATCGTTGCAACAACGGCGCGCGCTGCGGCGCATTAACCTCCGTGCGCGCTAGCGCGAATAATTATTTTCGGATTAATGAGCCCGGCCTCGCGCGTAACGCACGTTGTTGGAACAAAAAATAATTATAAAAAAAAAATGAAGAAGAGAACAGAAGAAGTCCCGAAGAAAAATGCACGCGCGAGAGAAGTTAATTGTCGTTGCGCTTATACTGCCGCGCTGCCAGCGAGATAAACCACCTGTGATAAAACACCACTATCTGTCTATTTTTTTCCTGCTTCTAACGGATCTATTTGAATTTCTGCACTCGAGAATGCAGAATGATCTTATCGCTTGTTTGAGAAAGATTCGAATTCTTATCGGTGACTCATCTTGTAACTAAATTTGTTTGACCAATTAGCGTAAACTTTATCTAAAAAGTATTCAATTCATAAATGATATCTTTTTGAAATTTTTTGAAGTGCAGTTTATACGATTGCGTGTAGTTTCAACTTCATTAATTTCGACGATAGCTGAACAGTAAAGCAATTTTGATAATTAGTTTCACTCGAATAAAAATAAAAATGTATTTTCGCTATGTATGCACACTATGTATATACCCACAACTGTCAAAAGATGATTGCGTTATCGACGTACTTCCTGCGTTCGGAGTACAGTGTAACGTGATTCATGAAATCGTACTTTCAGTGTAGCATCCGTCGTATTGGCGAAAGCAGCCAATTTTCTCAGTCGCGATGATCGTTGGAATATTATTGATGCAGCTATTTCCCGCGATTCTCGGATACAACATCGACGCGAGGAATCCCTACATTTACACGGAGCCGGCGAAAATTCGATCCAATGGCAGCTATTTTGGCTACGCCGTCCAGCTGCACGTTTTACGCGAACAGCTTCCAGCGTAAAATTCAATTAAAACTCCCAAAGAGTGAGATATCTGTTCTTCCGAAATTGAAAATCGAATTTTCTTGTCGACCGCAGATTATTCGTGGGGGCGCCGAAAGGCCACCTGCAAGACGACAAAGTGGAAGAGCCGGGTTTGTTGTATTTCTGTTTGGTGAAGGAAGAATCTCGCTCGTGCTCGGATTTACCGGTAAGACCAAAGGTGATTGGTTCTGAAAAAACGTACACCAGAGACCTTTCTAATCACGTGTCAGTGAAAGCATCGCACGGCTGGTTCGGAGCTGCTCTGTCGATCGATCAGAATAAAATAATGGTTTGTATTGACCACTCGTATCGATTATATTTCACTTGCTAATCATTCGAAAATTAAGGTATGCGCACCGCGAACAATCGTGACGATTCACGATTACGTCGTTGGCTACCCTTACTTCGATACGATGCATGGATTATGTTACGTAGCTTCGTTAACGGAGAACATGTTTTATCAATTTTTTCCTATCTTGGAGGATATCAGAAATTACGGTAAATTGGAGTAGGTATCTATTCTTTTATACCATTTAAATATTAATTCTCGAATTTAGGATTTAGAGTACCTTTCTGGTGGCATCCTTTACGAGGTTTCTCGATTCAGCTTGCCCCTCGTCAGGTGAATAATCAAATTTTACTTCGAGATACTTTTTTTTATCGATTTATCGATTCATTGCTGTGCAGAATTCTTCGGATAATAAGAATCGTCTTTATCCAGCCGACGATATAATAGGCGAACCGAATCACTCTGTATACGGGACAGTAACGATTTCTCACAATAAAAAAGAAAAAGTTATCGGAATTTGGGATGACGATGAAACGACTAAGCTTGGTATTTATATTTAACGAAATTCGATTGATTAACGAAAAATTTAAATAACACACCATCTACTCGTCATTATTGTGAATGACAGGTCTTTGAATGAAAATTATTTCAGGTTACTCTGTTTCGGTAGGATATTATTTCGATCGCAGTCGTGAACGATATTGGTATGCCTCTGGAGCACCTGGATGGCAGTACACTGGCGCGGTACATTCATTTTTTAAGAATATTCAATTTAAAATATTTCAACGTCGCAATATTTGTACCCCAGATATAGCAAAGCACAATGTGTAGGTAATAATCACAAATCCTTCCTCGATGTCGAACCTGACAACGAAAGTGACTGGTACAACATATGGCGAATTTTTTGGAGCTAGTCTGAGTAGTTGCGATGTCGATAACGATGGACTCGACGAGCTCATCGTGGGTGCTCCTCACTGGGGTCTCGATCAGGGTCGAGTTTACGTGTTTTTTGCTGGTTATGAGGTTGGTTTGGTAATATTTTACCAAAAAAAAAAAAAAAAAAATACAGAAAAATAAATACAAAGTGAAATTCTAGCACTAATAAAATAATATCAGAATTTGTTTGTAATGAAAATTAGGAGGAGTTCGATGTTTTCGTAACGATCGATGGTGCAGTCGAGGCTGGTTTATTTGGATATTCGGTAACGTGCGGCGATTTGGATGCTGATAACTATTCAGGTATTTAGAGGTTTTCTGCGACTCGTGTTTTTATGTTATGTACCAATAAATTTGTTTCAATTTATTTTCAGATGTCATCGTAGGAGCTCCATGGGAGGAATCGGGTGCAGTCTACATTTATAACGGTGATTCGAATTTTCGTGATAAATTGAGATTGGAACCTTCGCAAATAATAAGAGCTGCACAATTGTCCGATGGGCTAAAGACTTTTGGATTCTCGTTATCCAATCCTTATGACGTTAATTTCGATGGGTAAAGAATATTAATTTCACTTTGACGCGGGAATTGGAAATTTTATGTTTTCGAATAAAAATTTATTGACTGCAGTTATTCAGATTTGGGTGTTGGTGCGTACAAATCGGGTCATGCAGTCGCACTGTTATCGAGGAAAGTTTTAAAGACTAGTCTCAGCATCGATATCACGCCTAGTACTCTGCAGAGAAATATAACACATTTCAATCTAAAAACATGTGTGACGTACAGCAGCAACCGTAACTTTAGCGTTCAAGGTAGGAAAAAGCGTCGTCGGCGTTATATTTTTCTAATCGTGGTATTTCCGTTAATAGATTATAAATTAACTATTGCTATTGACGAGGTGTATAAACGTACAAAAAATACTACGTTGCTGTACTTTTCCAGTACAACTGATCAGAAGTCATGTTCTGAGCACGAGATCGAATTGCTGGTAAAAATAGAATTTTTTTTCTTTATTCAATGATATTTATAATTACGATTTCGAATAGAAAAATATCGACAATTTTATCGATCCAATCAATGTGTACGTAAAACATGAATTCGTCGATAAATCTACGAATGAATCCGACCAATGCAAAAATTGTCCGGTGGAAGATGGTGGAAGTTCATCGAGCAACACGTGGGCATCTATTTTATTCGATATAGGTTGCGGTAAAGATGAATTGTGCAACTCCTATTTGGAAGCTGGTGTCAAATTTCACGGTACTTTGTAAGTTAATTACTATTCGGTATTCTTAGATTTGATTTTAGTTATTTCGATACTTCTGACTAATCGTTACAGAGAAAACAATACCTGGATAATAGGATCTAATTATATTAGTTTAGAAATTGAAATAAAAAATATCGAAGAACCAGCTTATTTTTTAACGGCGGAATTACTTCTTCCGGACAACGTTAGTTTACTGAGTATTTCACCTTCGTGTCAGGAAGAAAAATTAAACTCTTCTTCGATGATATCTTGTTTGATAGCGAATCCTTTGAATAGGAATGAACAGGTAAAACTTTATTCCACAAAGGTACGCTTGATTGTAATATTAATTTTTTAGCGAAGTACTGTATTAGATTTGGATATGAAGAACATCAACGACGGTGACTTTCATGATCAAGTAATAGAATTTCCAATTAAATTGTTAACTCGAAGTAGAAATAATGGCGTTCAGAATTTGACAGCATCGATTTTGTTGAAAAGCGATGCGTATCTAACTATTAACGGGTAAATTCTATTAAAAAATACTTCAACTTGGAATATTGTTATTAATTCTTACAGAAAAGCTAACGATGAGAAAT
Source organism: Goniozus legneri (assembly GCA_003055095.1). Classification (NCBI taxonomy): domain Eukaryota; kingdom Metazoa; phylum Arthropoda; class Insecta; order Hymenoptera; family Bethylidae; genus Goniozus; species Goniozus legneri. The sequence goes on from NCVS01000398.1 coordinate 94,344, forward strand.
ACTACTTTTCGATGAACGAAAATGAAAACTTGAATATCAGTTTCCAACATATTTTTCAAATTTTGAAATTTGGTCAAACTTCTATTAAAAATGCGGAGCTAAGAATTCAAGCTCCAACGAGTATCCAAGATCATGGTCGTGTGGTGTACCTATTTGAACCTCAAGTAACGATAATTAGTTATATAGAAATGAATAAAAACAAATCGAATTTGGTATTAATTTTTTAGGTGTACATCTCAGGAAAGTTCTATAAATGCACATCGAGTGATTTCGAATTTTTAGAAGTTAAATTACCTAGTAACCGAAAGAAAGAGTTTCAGGATAATTTCGGTGATACTGCACTGGGTTTCAACGAATCGTATTACAATGAGACATTCGAAGTCGATTTGGAAGTAGATCAAGTGCTTAATAGAACAATTAGAAATTTACAAAGTAATTCATTTTTCATTGACAGACGTTTGCCGAACTTGTATATCGATAAGTTAAACAAAAGTAACGAAATAAAAGAGAGTAATATTTTATATTTGAATTGCTCCTCTTCCATCGTTAAATGCTCAGATTTAACATGCGATTTGAGTGCTCTAAGAACAACACAAAATGTTGGAAAAATGATTATCAAATTCATTATTGATATTAATAAATTCAAAGGTAAATATTATATTATTTCTTTAATTTACTTAAAACTTCTAATGTCTTATAATTTATATTTAGGAAACGACTTAGAGAAAATAAAAATGATCAAGTTTATCCTAGACGCTCATGTTTCAATAACAGAACCGGTTCATTTTTTAAATATTTCGAGTAACAGGTATTTATCAAATTATTATGAAATTAAGAATTTTACTAACTATTGAAATTTTTTTCAGTTCTACATTGAATTTAATTACAACATTTTATAATACTACAAGTGAACATCACGTTAACATAATTTTAATCTTAGTATCAGTCTTTTTGGGTCTCATTGTTCTCTGTATTTTTATATTAATTTTGAGTATGGTAAGTAAATCAAGTATTATTTTGCCGTAAAAACTAAATTAATTCTCTCCTAGTTTGGATTTTTCAAACGAAGTAAAAAAGAAGAACTTAATGCATTGAGAACAAATGAAGAAGTAAGATATTTCTTGATTTATACCATAGCAAAACAAATGAAAATAAATTTTCACATTTATTTCATTATAGATTATGAACGTTGAAGACGAGGATGGAAATCAGTTCAGTTAAACTGAGGAATTGAATCGTTTGCAGAACAGATTTGAAAATGTTGTTTCACATGTAGGTAATATAATAATAATGAATAGCACATTTTTTTGTAGAAATAAAAGTTTTTATTTCAATAAATATTTTATTTCTATTTACAGTTATTTTATTCATTGATATTTTATTTGAAATGATATTTAACAGTATACCATGAATGTAATACAAAAAATGTCATTACAACTGATACATATTTTGATGTATTTTTGTAATATATCAACAATTTAAAATTCTTAAGCTATTTGCTTGAAAAGAATTCACTTATAGTACATGTTAATAAAATTATTTCACCATATTCTTCATAGAAATCTTAAATTATGTGAACGACTCTTTTATTGTTTTTTCTTCTTAGAGTATTAGGACTAACAAATCTTATTTAAATTTAAATTAAAGATAGTAAAGTAACGAAAAAATTTTTCATTATTTACTTGAAAACAAATAACCTATTTATACACACCGGTTCGTATTATTAATGACTTATTGAAATTATTAGTTATATTTTTCTCCCTTTAGCTTACATTTTCTCCCATTTTATAATTTACAAGTTGTAATATGTTAGTATCATTATCAGGTTCATAAGATATATAAGTTTTAAATGACCTTTTCATCAGCATTAGAAAATTCTTCATTTTCATCGAAGTGTGGAAATTCTCACGTCAGATATTACTGACGGTGTTCTCATAAATGAGAATATATTATTACTTATGCAAATAAACATAAGTAATTAACCTTGTGAACTCTCATATTGAGAGCAGCCACCAACTGTATAGAGGCTCAGTTTCATAGAGTAATTCTCCTCATCGAATTTCGATGACGGTTGATACACTCCAAGTGGGCTGCTTATATGATATTGTATTTTGATAGAGACCAAACTCTTACAGTTCGAATCTCACAGTATTGGCTATGCTAGCCAATTAACTTTCACACAAGGTTTATTTTTTTCTAGTTGTTTTCCACTTTCATTTGTCACAAACAATAAAGCTTGATTTTAAGTTGAGAATTGTATGATATTATTAATAACATTCGATATTGCTTTCTTAACTAGTAAGAAAAAGAAGTTAAAATCGGTAGAAATAATTTCGTATCATTATGTTTTCATCTATTTTTCACCCAAATGATTAATACTAAAATATTACAACGTGTTAAAAAGATATATACCATTTGGCAGTAATAGACATGAAGAGCCCTAATTGATATTTACATTTTTTTCAATTATGCATAGAATGCTTACAACTCAAGTAACTTTGAAATTTCAATATATCTTTGTCAAATTAAGTTAGAACTAAAATGATTTTCAAAAACTGACGAAACTAAAAAATGATCAGCAAAATAACAATGTTATTCGTTAATAAAGCAATGTAATAGAATCAGATATTGAAATTTGTTTTGACCTAAAATCTACAAATATTACGTCTCAAAAGAATTTGATTTTATTATTAGTGTGGTATTTTTATTATTTGAGTAATTTTACGTTGTAAAAAATATCAGATTACATCAGCTGAAAAACTACGCTTTTACTTTCATTCATACCATTTTTCGTTTGAAACATCGTAATCTGTTATTTTTTACTTGTATTTACTACATATTATTATTGTAGTTGAATCAAAACAAATATCATCATCTGTATTATATATTTCTCATTCATTGCAGTGCACTCTGATGAGGTGAATTTTTTCAAGTCATTGCTAAACTGTATAATAATTAATATGTCAAGTACTATTAAAAAAAGTACTTAAATAACTTCTATCTGTTGAGCCTATTATATAATAATAATGTACATTATTTAGGTGTAAATTTCCATGTATGATCTCATTCTATATAATTTCAAAAACCCAACAAGTCATAATTCTAGATTCCCAAATACTCATTCGTACATAACATTTTTATGAGGATTTTTGAATAATTGATCATTGCATAATTCAATATCAAGTTATTCGATTTCACACTTTTAACAATAAATAGTTAGATAACTTTTCACGAAAATATTATTATATTAAATGTACAAAGACGAATTACTAATGGTTCGATTTTTATCATCATTTTGCTTGTTTCATCATAAACTATTATTGTTCCAAGTATGAACCGATAACACTGATAAATAGTACTGGAATGAAGACCGTACATGAAAAAATTAGTTATCTTATGAATTAGGGACATCATTAACCAACAACCACCAAGATAATAAAATCTTTTTTGTATATGGTGTGTTGTGGGATAAGTTTCTTAGCTAAAGACATGCTCCAAATTTCAATATTGACATATATGAAACTTCTATTTGATTTATAAACAATATAAAAAAATATAAGAATTTCAATCGAACAACTCACGTGAACAACACGTCAAGTTTCTATCACGTTCTATTTGTTAAATGCTTCTGGTGGTACCTGACCTCGTTTGAAAAATTCTTGGAAGGCGGCAACAGCATTATCGTAGTTCCATTGTACCTCCTCCAAGCATTTCAGGCTCCATTCCAGGTTCATGTTTGTCTGCTGACTTAACGTCATAGTCATTTGTTGTTTAACTTCTTCGGAAACTGGACCAACTGACATTCCAGAAGTCGATGGTGATGAAACTGGTGCTGGAGTTGGAACAATTTGAAGACAAGTAGCTTGTTTCTCTTGTTCTTCGGTTGGTAAGGCTATGTGCAATTGTTCGTTCATTATGCAATAGCCACTTCCTTCAGGAACAATTATAAAAGTACGGTTGAAATAAAAATGTCCCGTTTTTGAATCCTTATTATTGACCTCCTTGAATAGTCCAGTCACTATAACCATCATCATATCTGGCTGTAAAAATCAATTTGAGATTAAAATTTTTCGATCAATACGTTTTTTTTTATCATATTAAGATTATAATTCAATACTTACACTGACTAAATTGATATCCATAGTAAATGTGCCCAAGTTATGAGTTGAACGTGGCAATTCAGATATGTACGACACAACTGGCAATCTTCCTTGTTTTAATAATTTCCTCTTCTTATGGTTGTCATTCAATCGGTATAAATTTCTATTTTCCGATAAATACGCATTGAATCTATAACAGTAATTGAAAATATAGTTCAGTCTAGTTCTCAAATTCTAAAATCAAAACAAATGATTTTAATTCAATTAAATCTAACCTTGGATTATGAGAGCAAGTTAAACTGAAAGATGCATGTTCATGATATGCATCTAAAAGAGGTTGTCTATTTTCACTATCGAAAATAGTAAAGTATTGTTGTAAAAATTGGCTTGCAATTTCACGAGCCATCTCATTACTGGTGAAAACTCTCTGGCTTGGAGGTAACTTGATGCCTTCATCTGCTACATCAAAAACTATTGGTTTTGGTAATTCTACACCATCCTATAATAGAATAAAAATGTCAAACATATTCCATAAAATATATATCAGATTTAAATTAGTTGATATTAAAACTCACCAGTCGTAATAGCTTTGGAAAGCGTTTCCTGACATCGCTGTCCATGAAAGAAAAGCCCAGAAGCTCCAAATTAATAACAATAAAAAACATGGGTCTTATTACTTATAAATAATTGGTTTTACGATTTTTATGCTGTTGCTATTCGATGTTGTAGAAAGATGAAGATAATTAGATAATAATAACATTAGATACTTATATATATCTCTGAATAATTGATCATAATTTGAGTTACAAATAAAACCATTTTTCATAAAATTAAAAATTTTTATGACAATTTGACATACCTTACGTAATCACTGTGCCTGGATTTGTACTTATTACACACGGGATTTCCAGCTAATTTCAGTTCTTCTAACTTCAGATCTTTAATCACATCAATTTGATTCAATTCTCGTATCTATAATGAAAATGTTATTCATCATTAGCCTCATACTATTTAAGTTTAATATTTATTTCAAATTATAATAACTGAATTACCTTATTATCACCAATGTATAGAATCTTTAAATTTGGAAATTTCCTAGTGAGAACATTAAGTCTTTCTATAATGTATAATTTATTTCCATCTAAGTTTAGAGCTTCCAGATCCGGAATGAATTCAGATACAATATCTAGTACTGTCATCAACATGAGTGGTCTGAACAAAGCACAGAAATAATCTGACACAAGGTCTGGATCTTGATGAAATTTAGTTAAGTCAAGAGCTTTTGTTTCAGCTACATATCTTTTCTCCATAGCTGCCTTAAGCCTTTCTTTTAATGTTTCATCAATTTCACATTGTGGGAATCCTGGCTTAACTTTGACTATTAATTTGAATCCGTCATTAGTTGTAATTTTCCTATCACAGTTCATTAATTTATTTGCCGTCTTTTGATCATCAACATAGAATACAGCTTCGTTACCAATTACTTTGTACTAAAAATATAAATAACAATGATTAAAAATAAATTAGAATATTTAATTATTATCATAGATTTGAAGGTAAAATCATTATCACCATTATCGGAACAAAACTTTCTGGTTGCATGTAGCTCAACAGGTTATTTAATATATAATCCTTACTATATTTATGTCCATGTGGTATCTACAATATATGTAGAAAATAGCATTATTTAAACTGGTTAAAGTGAAATTTGATAATTCTTTATAAAATGACTTACAGTTATTTTATACCAGTTAGCTTCACCCAAGGATTGTAGTTTATTTCTCAACAATGGTTCTATTCTTCCGCCTCTTTGTGGCCATGGGCTATTCCTTAAGCCTCTGATTCTTCCTCTTACAGTAACTTGTCGTGTATTATTATTTGGTGTAACGGTCATTGAAATATCGTCATCTAAAGCTGCTCGCATTTCACGAGGTAATTCACGACCAGGTCTCAGTTGAGTTTTGAATGACACTCTTGGTCGACTAGGAGCATGTAATCCATCTAGACGTCTGACACGATCGTCATGGCCTAGATTGCAGAATATAAAAAATGAAATTATTACATTTTAACATAAATAAATTGAAAACTATGAGAACATAATGGCTAATGTAACAATAAAAATTAATTATGTTGCGAAAATAATAGCGAAATTTGTAGTAAACCTCACTCACCAAAATATTGTTTCCCACCTTCATTATTTAATGGTCTTCCACCACGTCCTACCCAAGCATTATTAGATTTATTAGATTTCTTCGGCATCTTGGAATCTAATAGGAAAAGAAAACTGTAAAAATCGAAGTTTATTACTAGTTAGGTTAGGACGGATTGAAACCACAATAAATCCTTTGTGTGAACTTTCGTATGTGCGTAGCAAATAATTTCAGTTTAATATCAATTATACACTTACATTTTTTTCAATAAATTACTTGAAATATTGAAATAGAACAATTATTCCTATCGTTTTTCGCCCAACTTATCACTATATTTTTCACAATAAACTACTAATCGCAACGAAAAAGCAATAGTTAACACACTCACACCGTTCTGAACGGCGATAGAAATGGAATGTATAATTGTATAGTTCGGAATTGTGTCCAAATCGAAAGTACGACAAGTGTTTACGAACACTACGAAACAAAGAAAAGAACAACTCAGATGGCGCTATATGTCGTATTTGATTTCTCTGAAGTTGGCAGCGTGTGGAGACGAAACCACAAGGCACACTTGCAATTCCAAATATAAATAGCCTTGATGTTTGCTCTGATAATAGGATAGGCGTGAAAACAACTTTAAAGAGACCTGATAAGTACACTAGGACATAAATGTTCCGGTTAGACTAGTCAACCAGCCACCATCAAGTTACATACTTACAAAAAGAAACTATGTAAATAACCTTTTGGTATCTTACATTCTTTACAATTATCGTAATCCTAATGTAATCTTTGGCAAGTGTCAAGTGACAGGAATGTGAGACCGGCTATTTTAGATCTTTAGAAAATCATATTTGTGATTATAAATGTTCGTGAATCTTCAAAAAGAATAATTTTTTGAAAATTCGTATCAATCATGGAAAAAATAGAAATAAGTAAGTATTAGTTGCATAAGTACAATATCAATTTAGCTCTTCACTAATGAATAACTATGATATCAATGATTAAATTTCTCAGATGTCATTCCTCATGATTTGAGGCATGAGGAAACTATTGTGCAAATTGCAGATACTTTAGATAATTTAGAATCTGCCATGACATATATTTTTGACTGTATTAATAACAGAATTTCAGAAAATACACAGAGGTACGAATAAAATTCAGTTATTATCTTGATGATCAATAAAAGTACAAATTTGTTTTTGTTTTGCAGATTATCAAATATCAAGGGAAGAGCAACAAAATTGCAAGGACAATTAAATTATCTTCAAACTAATCTCAATTTGAAAGCTGTTAAGATATTTTCAGCTGCTAAATACCCTGCAGCTCATATTTACAAAGATTATCAAATGACAATACCAGCTCAAAGAAAATGTTCAACTAAAAAACCAGAAATTTTCAAGTGTTCTGTAGACATACAAAGTATGCCAGATACTGGTTTATCATCAAATAGTAAAACAGAAGATGGTCAATATGTAGCAAATATCAATTTACAAGAAAAGTTACAATTTTATCATGTCAGATCAAAAACAAATACAAATCCAGACAAGAACAAAAAAGAAAATAGTCTGTTTCCCACTGAATTATCATCAGTCAGTTCCTTGTTATTACTTGACTCAATGGGTAATTCGTATGAAAAAGCAGTGGATAGATTCGATCAATCCAACAAGAAACAAGAAATAGAAGATGCACCTGATTCAATTGTACAGCCATGGCATTCTTCAGAAATGGAACCTTCACCCAGTTACTTGTATACACCCACTCTTGGAGAAGTAAGTTATTTAGAAAATTTTGAAAATATAATTATTTACATGTACTTCTTTCAATTTCAGGTACCTCAAATAAATGTACCTTTAACTCTTCCTGACTTACCTGGTATAGTTGACGATGAGAAATTCATACTAGATTTAAATTATCAAACTCCGATTGCCCCATCATCGGCTGTTACCACTCCAACAGTTCACTTAGATTTACCAGAAGTAGATATATCAAAGGAGAATGAGACAACGCAAAATGAAGAAGAACATACTTTAAATTTACCAGTTATAGAAGAAACAACTGGACCTCACGAACCTCCACCTCCACCACCTCCACCATCAGCTGAATTCTTACCACCATCTATTGCTCAAGATACACAACCAAATGAATCGTATATGTCTCATCCTCCACCACCTCCACCACCCCCACCTCCAGCTCCTCCTTTAAATCTCGAGGAAGATGACTCTGAAAAGAACAAAGTACCTGCTGTTAAACCAGCCAATGTAGTTATCAGTGATGACAGGTCAAATTTAATGGCCGCAATTCGCGATGCTGGAGGAATCGCCAAATTAAGACGCACTGCTTTGGTTGATAAAGATAAGGATCGTTTTTCATCAGCTGCCGTGGAAGGCGATTTAATGGCAGATTTACACGTGAAATTAGCGATGAGAAGAAGAGCTATCGCAGGAGGTGCTGGAGGTGCGTTAGAAAGAATGGCCAGTTTAATACCTCCGCCTCCGAAATTAGGCGAGTCAACAGATAGAAATTCGGCTACAAGCGAATGCGATTCACAACCTGATACGGATGATTGGGATGAATAACAGAAATTAAATAGTTTAACAACGTTTGTAAATAATATATATATATATGTATATTTATCAACATTAAATTTTTATACGAATTGTTATAAAATTTTTTACATATCAGTTTTACATCAATAGCTTAATTTGATCTGTAAATGTAATTATAAATGTATGTATGTACATAAATTTAAAAAATGTTTGAATTAGTTAAAATATTCATTATACATCCATAAACATTAGCAAAAATTATTACATATAATATAAATGATTTAATATATATTATATCACATTTTATAATAATTTTGTGCATTTTTAGTCTTTTATGATATTTACAGGAGTAAACTTTGTTCTTTTATCAATAGCATGTTCAATTTATTTGAAATCGAGTTCAATTTAATTGAAATTTCAAACAAAATTCCACGATCGATGAGCTCTAATTTAGTCAATAAGAAAGTCAATATCCGATCAAAGAAAAAATAATACCTTATTCATTTTGTAACCAAAAACTGATTACACTTACATATAACATTATGGCAGGAAAATGTAGCAAAACTACAATCGATATGTATCGTCGTTAATGATTGCAAAGTAAATAATGTTAAAAAAATATTTTACGCTCGATAAATTTATAGTTATCTATTTCATAAAATATATAACATCAACACCACTGTTTTCAATGAATATTAAAATTTCTAAATACTTTCACTGTGTTACACATTATTCAAGTATAGTAATATCAAAAATTATAATAGTTTTTACTAATTACGAATGAACTTTCATCGCCTTAGTATAGTAAATAATTTCCCTATTTCTGGGAAAATTATAAACACGTATAATTGATTAATCGATCTTATAAACTTGGCGCGGCCCAGTTTAGAAAAGTCATTGCAGCTTCGAAACCAAGGAAGCACGCTGCATTAGCTGGAAAAGCTCTCAACATTACGGGTACAACTCCTTTGTAAAGTGCCGTTGGTCCCTCGCTCTTCATTAAACTTGTAAAAACATCACGGATACCATTTTTATACAATCCTTCGGGTGCTGAAAAACAATATCGAGCGAATTATTAAAATTACTTCTTGCTGTAAATTAGAAATTCATTTTTCATATAAATACCAGTTTGCAGACGACTTTTCAATACGTCTGGAGGCATGCCTACGATCCAATTAGCGATTCCGGCAAATCCTCCGGCTAAAATAGTGGAAACGAAGCCCAATTTACCTCCTTCTGGATTCATCCATCTCTGAACGCATTCGTACGTCATAAAGTACATGCCGCTAGCCGGCACGTCTGAAATCGAATAATTACAGAACGGAATTAATGCAAAAGTCGAGGAAGGTTGTAAATTATGTGTAAACATTGAGAACGATTAATAATAGCGAGTTATGCGTGTGGGTAGACAGATAGAAAGCATCCTGTTTGATAACAGGCATCAAAGCTGATAGGTAACAGTTAACAAAATTCAGTTTCCTTTGGGCCAGCAGTACTGGAGCTGGCCTTTCGAGTATTTGTGCTATTATATGACACACTTCGATCGAATATCGGATCGGTATGGCAACTGTTGCACTACTCGTCATCTTTTTATTTTTGGTATACAGATTTTAATAATTTTCTCGCTATTTCTTACAAAGTAAATCACATAACTGTTTTAGCAATATATTCGCTATCATAAATATTATACAACGAAAAAATAATATATTTCTAACGGATTTCAATTAGAAACAGTGTGCTGGACAGATAATAGATATTGGCGGTGTTTGGGAAATTAACTGTCCGCAACAATGTTCCTGCGAAGTGCAAAAGTTTCAAGATCTGCCGTTGCATCGATGGGCCCATCCAGTAAAAAGCACCGAGGTATGATTCGATCTGGATTGCCTTATCGATTAACTTAACAAAACAAATTTCAATTAACAGGCTTTTCCTCAAGACGCCATGGAATATTCCCCCATCGAAGTGGAACATCCTCTGAACGATGCACTGCTAAAAGTTGCAACTTGCGTTATCGCAGACAGTCCTGAAGAGATTTTGTCTAAGCTTCCGTTAGATGTACAGGTTGGCATACGAAAATGAATTGAATTTCTCAAGCTCTAAAAACCCTTTCACATAATTTATTTCGTAATTTTAGATCTTTACTATATTAGAAGCAGGAAACGGAAATGCCAATATAATTTTCGATTCTACAGCTTTCCAACGTTTCACAGATCTTATATCGTTGGACATCCAGGGTATCGACCACAACAATCCGTCCAAAAGAAACGGCGATAAAAATTACGGCGGAGTAATACTTTCCGCCGATGCGTTATTGCCGTTGGGAGTAACCCTTTTGTATTTGAATTTGGAGAGAATAAAGTTGACCAGTTTGAGTTCGACAAGCAAGAACCAGGCGAACCTGATTATCAAACCTATGTCGAACAACGAAACGATAGAGGAGGAATTCACGTCTTTGACGAATGGACAGCAAAAAGGTCACAGGCTGATATTTTTGAGCCAACAAAATAACGAGGAGAGCGTTGATAAGGAAATACTTCCGTATGATATCTACAAGCAAGAAGTGGAGGGATACAGGGAGACAATCAGTCTGCTCACAGGGCTTGGTGTGTTGACGCATTTGAGAATACACGATTGCGCATTGAAGGACATATCATGGCACATGTTCGACGGTTTAGACAATCTTCTTCATCTCTCCCTAGAGATGAACAATTTGAAATTCATACCCGAATTTTGCTTTTACGGTACACCCAATCTGAAATTTCTCTCGCTGGCGAGCAATGAACTACTGACGCTCAACAGCGTAGATCTTGCCGGTTTGTTAATGCTGGAGCATTTGGATCTCAGAGGAAACAATTTGACGTTCTTATCCGAATTATCCTTCCCACCGTTTCCAGCATTACGAACTGCCGATTTTCGTGAAAATCCACTGGATTCGGTTTTTCCAAGGTAAATGGCTTATTTATCGTTTCGAATTTCTAGGAAGATATATTAAAATTTTTTTTCAGTACATTCGAAATCATGAATACCACTGTTGAGTTGTATCTTGGGAGCAACGAGGCTAAACTCAAACTGCAGAAAAATTCGCTACTTGGATTACGACAATTAGAAATTTTACATTTACACAATGTTGAAATTTTGATGTTAGAACGTTTCTTTCTTCAAGGAATGCCTATTCTCAAAAAACTCAAAATAAGCGGCAATGTTTCCAGCATAGATTTCGATGCTTTTGTTGATTTGGCAGGACTAATTGATTTAGATCTCAGTTTCTGCCATATACAAAAAGTTTCAATGGACGCATTTTATGGATTAGAAAATGTGCAGAGAATCGATTTATCCAATAACGATTTGGATTTTATACCACCAGGATTATTCACTGTACAACAACAGAAACAACTAAAAGAAATTATATTGTCGAAAAATCGTTTGACAACACTTCCATGGGATTTTTTCAAAAATTTAAGATTGCCCAATAGATTGTCTCCAATTGTAAATATTAGACTAGATGGCAATCCATGGGATTGTACTTGTTCCATGTCAAATTGGAACCCACACTTAGTAAGTACTATAAAGTTTACATGAGAATAATGGAATTCATGATAAATAATTTTTCATTTTTAAGGTAAGTAAAATAAAAGAAACAGCTCCCAGATGTTTCACTCCAAAAAGATTACAGAATTGGGGAATTTTTCAAGCACTAAGGAAAGGTGGTTTACAGTGTAAAGCATCCAGAAGAAGATACATGCGCAAGGCATCAAAGTTCATGAATTACATAGATAATAATATTAGCGATTAATTGATCTTCATATTGTAAAAATTGAAATAAACATTAAACATTAGACTTACAATTAAAATATTATAATACTGAAATCATACCTCTTAGAAGCGTAGCGCAAGTTCCTTTGTAGATACTCCTCATTCCTCCTTGTCTATATAATTGTTTAGCGCAATCAACTGGACCATTGTATTTTGGTTTTGCATCGCCATGTTGAATTTGTAACAAACATTTAATTCTTTCTCCTGGTGCCATAATCACGGTGGTAAAAATTCCACTGAAAGCTCCAGCATAAAATAGTTGCAACGATGTGAGTTTTTCATCTGGAGTTTTTTGTTGCAGTTTTTTACCTACTCCAAATCCAAAGAAACTAATAGCAAATATGGGTGCAACTCCACACAAGGGGGCTGCCATACCTATGATAGATTGTAGAAATTTTAATTCTGTTAAATACACAAATATCTAATAAAATTTATACATACCTTTATATAAGCCATGAAGACCTTCTTTCGCAACTGTTTTACGAGCACAATCCCATGTACCTGAATATAATGCCAATTGATTTGGACCCACTACGGGCATAGTTTGTAATCGAACCTGTATATATAATTTATAAAATGTAAATTTCTGAGAAAAAATAACATCAGAAAATTAATTTAATATGATGAATAATAATGTTTACATAAATGCTCAAGTCTGTAATTTTTTATAAGATACGAATATATAGAAATGTATTAGAAATTTAAATTTATGTCAACGTAATATAACCTTACTTTAATAGTATCCAGTGGATGACCAGCCACAACCGTACATATCCCTCCGAAACCACCACTTAAAAAATATTTCACCGGACTAACGTTTTCAGACATTTTTTTAATAATAAAAATAATTATATATATACTTAGTATAAGATCAATTTATATGTGATCGGACAAACTTAACCAAACCGGTTTGATAAATTGAAAATAGAGAGTCATAAACTGATAAGAGGTCAAAGTACACATTTATTAAATGTCCTACATACATAAAACTAATTCTTATGTCATGTTCTCTTTGGTTTTTAATCTTTAACCTTGGCTTTGATACTTCATTAGCGTATCATGAATTGCACTAAAAAATGTACTATACCAGTAAATAATAAGAGTTTATTTTTCATGTATCATGGCATTATTTAACGCCAATATTATTATAGTTACAAATTATAGAGCGTATTATTTATCATTTGATAAACTACCTATGAGTATAAAGATTCATCAAACGTCGGTGTTCTAGATTTACAGTATTATCGACTATCTGAAATTTTCAATGTGCAAAACAGACTTTAAACCCTTTTCGAAGACATTAGATCTACGTTCTCACTAAACTCGTGCGAAGACAACATTTGTATTCGCGATACACCGAAGACGTTATTATGCACTGTCTCGTTGGTGTGTATATCACAAAAGTAATCTATTCACCTATAGTGCGTGCGTAAGAAGAAGTGACAGATATGTAAATAAAATCAGGTGATTAAAATACTATTTTGCAGAGCTTAATAAAAAGAATGTAATACATCTTTGTTTATGTAACCTACTAATATTTTCGTTATATTTGCAGTGTTTTTGTAAATATTGCTTCATTTATTACGCAAAATTTTATCAATTACGTTTTATCTTCAAATGTGACCTACAGGTATGAATAATAGCAAAATTTTTAATAAAACAAGAAATATTTTACTGATATTCAATATTTGAAGTGATTTTGACTATTATTAAATAGGTAATTATTTTAATTTTTCAGAACATATCAAAATGTCTGAAAAAATTCAAGGTGGTCTGATCCAACCTATTGTTAAGATCGGTCATTATACACTGGGTCAGACTTTGGGTGTTGGAACATTTGGCAAAGTAAAAAGTATGTAATTATTAGTATAATATTGTAATTGTGTGTGTAAATTAGTATAATATATATCATACATATTTTCATCGGTCTCTTACAGTTGGGGAGCATGTTCTTACGAAACATAAAGTTGCAGTCAAAATTTTAAATCGTCAAAAAATCAAGAGTTTAGATGTTGTTGGAAAAATAAGAAGGGAAATACAGAATCTCAAACTCTTTCGACACCCTCACATTATAAAATTGTAATAAGGAATTCTATATATATTCTTCTGATTTAATTTCTTTATTATTAAATAAATTTTCCATCAATATTAATTTCAGATACCAAGTCATAAGTACACCAACAGATATATTTATGATTATGGAATATGTCTCTGGTGGTGAACTCTTTGATTATATTGTGAAACATGGCAAGCTAAAAGAATATGAAGCTCGTAGATTTTTTCAACAAATCATATCTGGTGTTGATTATTGTCACAGACATATGATAGTTCACCGAGATCTTAAACCAGAAAATCTTCTATTAGATCATAATTTGCATGTGAAAATTGCAGATTTTGGTAATTTTACTTATATTTAATAATAACTTATTGTTATAGAAAATCATAAAATTCCTAATCTCCAATTTATATTCAGGTCTGTCTAATATGATGATGGATGGTGAATTTTTGTGTACTTCATGCGGTTCGCCAAATTATGCAGCACCAGAAGTTATTTCTGGCAAATTATACGCTGGTCCAGAAGTAGATATTTGGTCATGTGGAGTCATACTATATGCATTATTATGTGGTACATTGCCATTTGATGACGAACATGTACCAACATTATTCCGTAAAATAAAATGTAAGTTATTACTAATAATTAAAACTGATAAATTGGTAATGTAAAAAAATGAATTTAAATCATTTCAGCTGGAACTTTTCCCATACCAGAGTATCTGAATAAATCTGTTGTCAGTCTCCTTTGTCACATGTTGCAAGTTGATCCTATGCAGAGAGCAACTATAGAAGATATTAAGTATGATAAAATAGGATAGAAAATTAATTTTTAAATTTAACATTAATTATTATTGCAGAAAACATGAATGGTTCCAGAAAGATTTGCCAACATATTTGTTCCCATCTCCAGTAGAGCAGGACTCATCCGTTATTGATATAGATGCTGTAAATGAAGTATGCGAGAAATTTAACGTGAAGGAAGCAGAAGTGCATTCAGCCTTATTAGGGGGCGATCCGCACGATCAGCTTGCTATTGCATATCATCTGATAATAGATAACAAAAGAATCGCAGATGAAGCTGCTAAAGCGGAATTGAAGGACTTCTACGTCGCATCTAGTCCTCCTCCCGTTGCATTTAGTCCGAACGATGCTGGTAGTAGTCCACTTCGTCCACATCCAGAGCGCATTGCACGTAAGGGTATTGTTAACATTTTGAAATTGTTTTTGATAAACATCATGTCTAAAATTCTTTTTTGTATTTATTAAAATATCAAATTGAATAACAGCATTACGCGAGCGACAAAACTCTCAAAGCAGTGTTCCGGCCCAATTGCAAGGAAATCGTGGTACTCCTGTTAAAAGGGCTAAGTGGCATTTAGGAATTAGATCGCAATCTAACCCAAATGACATAATGAACGAAGTTTACCGTGCTATGAAAGCACTGAATTTTGTAAGATATTAAATATTATTTAAATATAAAATATAGGAAATATCTCGATATTATTTTTTTTCTAGGAATGGAAAATTATTAACGCTTACAGTGTTAGAGTTCGTCAGAAGAATAAATTAAGCGACAGATTCAGTAAGATGTCACTACAACTTTATCAAGTTGACACAAAAAGTTATTTGTTAGATTTTAAATCATTATCGAGCGAAGAAACAGATGATATTGGACGAGGTATATTCTTATTTATTATTTTATTACCATTTAAATCTTTTGAATTTACAATCATTGTATTGTTCATCAGATCCATCATTACCTCCACCACAAGCTACAGGTCATCATACAATGGAATTTTTTGAAATGTGTGCTGCATTAATTACACAACTAGCGCGGTAAAGATTGTAAATTATTATTATTGACGATGATCTTTCATAATTCAATGCGTCAATTTATACGAAAAAAAATATTTTTCAATTGATGCCTATTGTGTGTAAGGCTACCAGGAAATAAATTTTTGTCCATATATGACGCCAAAAATATTAAGAATATATTGTTATACGTAATTGTCAAGTATGTCGATGCCTATAATATAATTATAATGTTTTATGAAATTGTTTAACAATAGAGCTTAGTATATTTCAAATAAAATGATGAATTACATTATTACAGAATTTTTTTTTTTCAATTCCTCACAATAATTGAAAAAATGGTAAAGGAAATGGGATGTTTTAATTTTACATTTTACAATCTCGAAATGTAATACAACTATCATTTATTGTATGTAATTATACATCACTACAATTTATTATAATTTACAACACAATTATTTACCTATCTAAAATATTACTTATTTTACCGCGTTTTGTTTATTGAAGTCGGTTGCTATAATAAAAAAAACTAAATATGTGCGTACGCTTAGAAAAATATACATTATATCTTGTTTATATTTAAACATACTTCCTTATGCATACCTCACATATACAAATGAATCATGCTTTAATGAACAATATTTGATATAGACACGACCTAGACCTTTATAATACACCTACATGAAATGATTTTCGTGTATATTCAGTTTTACAATGCAAATCGTCAATTAAAAATTATATAACAAATCATAATTAATATATTCTAAATAATATGTATTGTATACCATTTTCAAAAGTTATTTCTTGAATAAAGATTTTTTATGCATAATTATTTATCTTTATATGAAAAATTTATATAGAGCACTATGTCATTGCAATGCGTTTATAGTAGATAAAATATATAACACAATGGCACATTTCAATATTCTCGTTTCATTTTCACATGATAAAATGGCTGAATCCTACTTGCTGCCAAATAAACTGCCCTTGTATTGACGTATGTTTTAAACATACAATCACACAATAATTACATAAAATTGATCACATTTGTATTAAAATATAATGTTTAAATGAGTAAAAAGAATCAGCCTACTTAAATTTCAATGATATGGAATATTGGAAGTTCTTTGCAAACTTAATACTGAATTCAAATAGGAAGAATATAATTTTCTTTTTTAATTTCACAATATGAAAATATAAATCACTGTCAAATGAAATTTTCCAATCACTCACACGAACAAAAGTATTTTCAAAACTGCTTTGAGCTTTTACAATTTAAAGAAATATTTTTTGCTTATATAGATATATAATGAAAAGAAATCGTTTCGTAAGTTTACTTTGTATTAAATTGCTTTCATTTTATCAATATAAATATAACATGTGAAATAATAACTATATATTTAAAAAAAAATTTAGTAAAAATATACTCAACTTTCCCATTAAAAACTATATTTATACAGTAAATAAAGTGATTCCAACAGTGGCACTACCTATGGCTAAATAAGTATACTACATGTACCAGTAGATAATATTCACCCAAGAAAGAATTACTACACGCATTTCTACTACACGATTTTAGGATGTGCAAAAAGCACTTATTGTAATCATTGTCAGACTAGAAAATATTACAAAGGAGCATTTATGGTTTGTGCAGAGAGATTGAGAATTAATATTAGCTTGGCCTCTACAATTTCATTGTGCAAAAAGCTCCATACCTGCAGATGGCAATAATTCATGCTCATTCTTTGGACAGCTAGCAATGCTGGATATATTTACGCATGAAAGCGCATACTGGTACATATAGTAATAGCCCAAAAACAATCTTAATAGAAAGATCAAAATTGCATTAGCTTCTTGTGATACCGTCCTCATGCCAATAAGTAAAGGAATTTCGTTAAATTTCTTGATTGTCTTCTCCAGTTTCGTTATCTACAAACTCTACATGCGTGAATGGGAAGTGACCAACTTTGCCATGTAATTCACCTTCCCATTGACCATTAATATTTGTTTTAGTTACCTTAATTATATCTCCTACTTCCAATTTCAATGCTGTCTTATCATAAGCATTTGGTACTCTCGCTTGTTTTACTTTAGCAAATGCTGGTAGCTGTCTTTGAATATTCGATCTGCGAGTAACTGTAACTTGACCTGTTTCAGGTTGTGGTATTTGTGTTACGGTAGGTGGGAGAGAATTAGAATTAGAGCTTGAACTTCCACCACTTTCAGGCCTTGGATTTATTTCGCTAATGGTGTGGCTTTCTTCTTCATATTTCTGAACGTAAGGTACTGGGATCGAACCTGTTTGTCCAACACTATTTTTGGCAGTCCACCATTGCTCTTCATCTTTAGTGATCACAGTTAGTATTTCTCCTGCAAAAAATTTTGGTCAATTACAAATAGCCAATTATACAACAAATTTTAATTAGTTCTCTTTTGAATATTAAAATAAAATTAAAGCACTACCTTTTCTAAATGGTAAATCATCAGGGTCATTACCCTCAAAATCATATTTAGCAATAACCCTTTGTGTTTTTCTAGGAGCTGGTCTAATTAATGGAGTTGTATCTAAGTAATGTAATTTGTAAAATGCTAGAAGATTTGGAATATCGGGGAACATTTGGTCTCCAATGCGGTAACGTATTTGATCACCTTGTTGAATTTTGTTAATGATATAATGACTAACTTTGCTATCCTCTCGTACACACAAAACAAAATCTCCATGAATAGATGTACTATCCCGCACTAGAAAAACACCACCTTCTTTTTCACCCATAAGCAAATCAGATGCATCTTGTCGAGACATGGGTCCAAAATACCAACTGGAAGAGCATAAAAAAGTTTTCATATTATCCCTCAATAAAATATATATTACCAAAAATTTATACGAATTTCATGTATGTATCGAGAATTTCTCTTAAAAATGTATACAAACCTGGATTTGTCATACTGATCAAATGTAGCAGCCATGGTTTCAGGATATGATCAATCAGTTACACAGCAGAACACTCGTTTCTCATTTATTGACTGTTACTGACTTTCGTTTATTGTCGATTTATCTTCAATTAGATAAGTTTTTAATCAACTGTTTCACATATACTTAAATCCGTATAGTTAAATTTTGAAACTTAAGAACGTTTTCGTTTATTGTGTACAGGGAAAGGCGATAAAACGCCTGTGACAAGTGTAATGCCAGAGAGCTACTTACTCTTACTGGTAGTACTGGCACTAGCATCAGCCACGGAGGAAAGAATCGAATCTGCTGTTTATGCGAGGTTAGTTTACACTTTCGAATTAGGAGGGCCCAGCTGGCGAATGCTATAATAAGAATTATAAATAGAAACAAAATTTTTATTCAATGAATGATATGCCAATGTACATTTTATCTTTTAAAATTATATTAAATTTAACCGTAAATATTAAATGAAAAATTAAATTTTAAACAAAGGAACGGGTCCCGCTATTGCTTGGTACACAGCTGTATTTCAGGTTTTCAAGTGACGTCAGAATCGAGAATCGGTACCAGGATCATAGAATGACTTGGAATGACCATGGAGTTCGATCGAGATACTCGACCGAGGAGTGGGGGAATATTTTCAGAGTGAGAGAGAGGTCAACTTCTAACCTCTTCTATCTCTCTCTTTGGGCGACCACCAATCAGGAAATGGGAGTGGTGCTGATTAGCGGACCCGTTAACGAATCATTCTTGAGTATCAAGCCGGTTCCGAGAATTTCGAATTTCTCTTTCGTGGTTGGCGAACAAATTGCCAATCAACGAAAAGAACAAAAGAGGGGGGTAATAGACGTACTCGAGGACTGCGTCAATTAGGTTAGTCGCCCAACAGTTGCGCGACACGGCGGAGCTTTACGTCGGTTTGTTTAAAATAACTCAACATAACCTCTAATATCGACATAACTTATAAGTTTCATATGTGAATGAATGAATTAAGAACCAATAAAATGTTATACATATTGTAAAGGTTAAAATTTATTCTCTTTGTATAATATACTAAAGAACATATTTGAAAATGTACTAAAATAATAGATGTAAAAATAAAGTGTGTGATCAGACTTATTGGTAAGAATAATTCATGTTAAAAACGGTTCATGTTTAAATAACATCAAATTCATTTATTCGATATAATTTTTACAAAACTTCATTCACTACTATCTATAACGGAATACATTGGCGGAATGTCAGATAAGCAGTAATCATTATCAAAATTTTTATACTAATATACTACCAAATTCATTCCTTAATATTAATGATAATTACACGTGAAACAAGAATGTTCCAGCATTGAGAAAAAATCGAATCTACTGTTTGTGACAGGTTGGTGAATATTTGTGCGAGGTTAGTCTACACTTTCAAACTATACGGGCACAACGGTGGTTACTATATTAAGTAAATGTAAAAACTGAAATTTTAATTTAATTTAGTTATAAGCCGATGTATATTTCACTTTTTACAACGGTAACAAAACAAATAATCAATTAGAATTAGGATCACAAGATCACAAGATGAGGAGGTCGATTGAAATTTTCAAACTGCATAGAACTCCGCCGTGTCGCGCAATCGGAGCGCGACTAACCTAACTGACGCAGTCTTCGAGTATATATTCTATCCCCTCCTCTCTTTCCCAAGCAAAATGGCCGCTCTGCAAAATATAAAATATTAAATCGTAATAAATTTAATTATTTTTCTGTGAATATTTTAAGTCATAAGCTATATCTCAGCATTTTATTATAATGAATTTAATTTTTAAAAAAGTACAAATTATTTCTTACGAAATTTACTACTTTTTATCGATTAAGTCCAGGAAAAAAATTCAAATTAATTTTTTAAGATTCATAGATTCATTTATTATTCAATTATCGTCTTTTCGTTAATCGTTTATTTATTATTCAAATTAAGCGCGAATTTGTCATGTTGGAAACTTACCTACTGTGTTACCGACTGACGCGACTCCTACAACCGCGTCAGTCGGTAATATAAATACTGTAAACAACTTTTACCGATATGATAAAATGAATACGAGGAATAAAATACAGGCAAATAAATAAGATAATAATATATGAAGAAAACGTAAAAATAAATTCATTTATTTTATCTTTGTGTCATATTAGTAGATTAAAAAGTTTTTCTCGTCAAGTAGTATTCGCAGTCGCTGGTTGAGCCGCTAACGGACGTGCTGTAAAATAAAAACATTACTATTTCATATTCTACCGGAAAATAATTACACTTTACTGACTTGCGCAATTCTGTGGCTGAAATTTAATGTCGTCGATGGCGAAACCACCATTACTCGCACTGCCAGCGAGGATTAACCGATATGGCGAACGAGCGTCGATCGTCACCTGAGCTGGTGTCCACACTGGTCGTGGATTATTGAATCCTTTCGCTGTCAAAGACCATAACTACAAACACAACATATTCAATTTTCGAATTGAAAACTAAATACAAATTATATAATTTTAATTTTACATTAAATTCGTAAATTTGTTTCAAAATAAGTAAAAAAGATGTCTATAAAATGCTATTTAACCAGAACAATTTCTTGGATTTATCTCTAAGGACATCAACACAAAAATTGAAAAAAAGAATCTCGTCTTACGTTTTCGAAGTTGGAGTCTCAAAGAATTGAAAAAATGATGAGAACTCAATTTTTTCGCCAAACAAAAATTATACCTGTTCTCTTCCCTCGTCCTCGTCTTCATCATCGTCGTTGTTACCGCTGCTGTTGTTATTACCATCGCTAGAAACTTTGATAACTTGCAGCGTCGTAGACTCTTCGACGCCGAAAGCTGCGAACCAGAAAGTGAAGCAAATCGATTCCTCGTCTGGCGAAGTCTCGATCAGCGGTGAACGAAGTTGAACCTCGGTGGATTTCTTGTTGTTCGTGAAAATATCGAAGAAGACAAAGTCACCGCTAGCGCCGAACGTTTTATCTAACAACTGGGCTGGCCGATGGGCCAGGAAGGCACGTTGCCATGTAACAGTGCGATCATTATCGGATGACGTGATGTTCTCCCAACCGCACAAATCTTTTTCAAAGCTGCAGTCCTCCGTTCTTACTGTCGCGCTCGATGGCCTCACTGCGAATTTTATTTCGTTTCGTTTAATTTAATCGGTATTTAAACCGATCCCGTATCAATTCTGACGTTTACAGAGACTAAAAAGAATAGAATCGAGTACTTTACCTGTACAATTTCCAGCATAAAATGCGATATCGTCGATACCAATGTTACCGCTCGCTCTGTTCGGGCCCCAAGTGCCCTCGAACACGACATTGAAGTCTTTTTTCTCGTTTATATTCGCTTGGGCGTAACTCCAGGTGGGACCTTGATTGTTGTAGAGCTGCCAGATCGGCCGAGCTGGGCTTATAGTGTCGCCTATTGGCTGTACTAGAACTCGCAATACACCTATAAAACATTGCTCATGTAATATTGCAATATCATCAATAACAAGCAATGAACATTGCTTGTTTTAATTTAAAGAAATTAATTAGAAATAATAATTAATTGCTTGTAATAATTTGAAGAAATTAGAATTCAGTGCCTGGTCAAGCGAACCTAAGCTGGGTCCTGTGGAGTCGATGAAGGGCTCGAACATGAAGTACCAGAATGTCACGCACAGTGGGTCTTCCGATCCCTTCATTTCACGGCTGACCAGCTGAGCTGTACCACCGCCGAGTGATCTAGGACCCCCACGTGCTCTGCCCAGGCCCAGGAAATATTCGTTACGCCGGTTTATCGTATGCCCGTTGCTGTAAGGCTTTCGTTGATTCCTGGGGCTCAGCACTTGAGTCGAAATCCTTTCCCACTCGACTCTGTCCGGGTCGCGTGAATTGATCCACTCGCACTCGTCGACCTCGAAGGTGCAGTCTCGCGGTATCGGGGCTGCCACTTGAGGTGAAACTAGAAATTAATTATTAATAATAAAGCTGTGTATCATGCCACAATTTTATGATTGAAACAAATAGTACTAAACTGAAAATACATGATACTACTTGATATTTGAAAATATAGAAATAAATTATTTCAATACATGAAAATGAATGTTAAGTATAGAAAATTTTTATTTCCAATTAATAAATAGTAATTATTGTTTTTACCAGGACAAGCACCAGGCGTGAACGTAATATCATCTATTGCGATATCTCCCATCGCGGTACCTCCAACAGTCGCTTCGAAGACGAGCTGATAGTCGTCCAAGGAAGCCACGGTGACCTCGGAGAGGAACCAGGCGTTACCAGAGTTGCCATTCAGACCCCAAATTTCTTGAAGTTGATAATCGCGCGTGCGAAAGTGTCTTAGGTAGATGGTGAGGCTACCGATGCCAGAGCCGAACATGTGGAATGAAAAGTGCATGCAGCTCGGAGAGTCCGTACTGGTAGCTGGGAATCCTGTGCTGATCAATTTGGCTGTATCGCCAGGACGTCTTGGAAAGCTCGAATCGATGTAAGCGTAGCCACCTGCGGTGCTTCGATCGCTCGAACTGTCCATCGCTGGCCCAGTTGTTGGATTCGAAGTACCACGGCTCTAAAAGAGCAAATAAAAACTCTCAACTTCAACTTCAACATCGTAAATTTTTCGTTTATATCAAAAACTGACAATAGTCCAATCAAAATCGTCTTCAGCGTCATTGTTCCAGTCGCAGAAGCCTCCAGCAAAGTTGCAGAAGCCAACACAGGCGGTACCGGGTTGCAAATCGATATCGTCGATCGCAACATAGCCGCGATATAGTCGAGATGGATCCGCTACATCCACAGGTACCGCTTCAATAACGATCTGTAATCGATAAAAACATGAACAAATTTCGTATGTCCGAAAAAAATACAGTATGAAAAAAATAACAGTAAACAAATTAATTCTTACCGAGTGCAAAGAAGGAAACGTGTAAAGTATTTGAGCTTGCTGCCAAGTGCCAAGAGTGTAATATTGAGCGTGCCAGAGTACTCGCTCGTCGAGTACTTCGACCGTTTCGCACAACGACGGTGACGTTACGTTTTCCAGAGGTATCTCTTCGGGCCGTTCCTTCACGATGGAGAATTCGTCCACGCCGACGTGTAGGAGGACTCGGAGACCGGCAGGACTGAGACCATCGATGGCGTATTTGAACATCAGGCAGGTACCACTGACGCCTGTGCTACCGAGCTGAGGACTGTGGAGCAACCCACCCACGCTCTTGAATTTCGCGTCTTTCGGAGGAATCTCGGATGTTTCCACAAAAGCGTATCTGGTTGAAATAATAGGCGTGAATTAGTTCACTGCAAAAAAATTTTGTAGACTGTACTAAATTCAATAAAATTAGTTCGAAATATTAGTTTAAATTAGGAATTCAAACAAGTATTTTATCTAGTGAATTGAATATTTATTTAAACGTATGAAAATAAATATTTAGTGCATTCTACAAAAATTTTTTTTTCAGGGTATCATCACCACCTACCCTCCATCCATGGTGCCAGAAGTGGAATCACTAGGTGGTCCACCCAGCCAATTAGTACCTACGCCAGTGCCAGGTACCCACTCGAGGGCACCATTACCATTCTGCCACTCGCATAATGAAGACACGGGGAGCGGACCGAAATCACAGAAGACTTCATCCACCGTCGCTGTTGGAGGTGGTACAGTGACTGTGGGGTATCTGTACAATCTCTGTTCTTAATACAAATTTTTTAAACCACTAAAATATTGCTTGTTTTAATTTAATAATTAATCATTTTTTTTTATTTAACATTAAACCTATTAGAGTCAAACGACCCCTATTTCAAGTTAGATCATCAAATTGTAAATGTTGTTTATCAAAAATATTTTTAATCATACATGAAATCACTTTAAATCCCATAATTCTTGTATTAATATGCAGTTTTTGAAAGACGTAGAAAGAGAAATACATAAATATTTGATGTGCATAAAGCAAGGTAGGTTTAGTGTTAAATATTTCGAAGGTATGTACATAAAAAAGAATTTGATATAAAAATTTTATCTTGTACACAATGGACCTCTGCGTTGATGGTGTTCTTTGAGCTAAGGTGGTTGGGTTGGAATTTGGATGCATGCGACGAGTGAACGGTGACGTTTCTGTGCTAGATGGGGTGACCCTAGTGGACGTGACCTCGGGTCGATTCGATTGTCTTGGCTCGATACGTTCAACCTCATCGAGAGGTTCCCGATCGCGAGACGTTGAGTCGCTAGCCGAAGAAGCCATCGGCTCCGAAGTGTCGAAAACATCGACGGTCTTCATCCAATCGGGCATCGCGGTTGAATTGCCGGTTGTCAACAGATCAACCTGTACAATTTTTATAGTTAATATTGTTTCTTTCTTGTATTTTTTTCATTCCTGACCTGTTCTCCAAGCATCGGCTTAACAAGTTGAATAGGATGCCATGTTGACGTCCCTATTCGGCCAACCAGTAAACAGACAACGAAGACTCGAAACAGGAAGCGATACCACATTTTTGGTACCTATTTGTCCTCGATTTATTTTCTAAAGCACATTCTATATTTTCGCAATCACTCTTTTAGGTAAAATAAGAAGTTGTCAAAGTTCGCCTACATTGTTGATTTATTTAATAACATATAAGTTTAGAAAAAAACTAGGTGGTTCTAGCGACATGAAAATCGGTTTATGTTTAATTAGGTAAAAAAAACACAGTATCGAAATCGGGATGCGTTGGTTTCGCGTTGCGAGCAAGGTGCGAACTGAACGACTCCCGAGATACTCCGGTACGTGTTACACGATGAAACGAAACGAGCCTCCACAGTTCCGGTCTTTTGCTTCCGGTCGTTACGCTCCCTCTCCTCCTACCTCTACGGGTTCGATACCCGGTTCGTCTAACAATAAAATATAATAATAGTACAGGGGGTATTACGATGTGAATAGCATTGGAATTCGCTCGGTAGAATATTATTTTTCAACAGAGATCTCAAACGCTCGGGAAATTGCGCACTATAAAAATTAATAGCAGAAAATTAAAATTGATATTGATAATAAAATTTTACCTAGTAATAAACAAAAATCAAATTTCAACGCAACTATGTATCGTCGCTTGTGAATTATGCAACATCGCATCGGAGCGTTCTATTGTGAGAGAGAATAAATTCACACGGTACTAATTACGTGCTCATAAATGAATGGTAATTGAAAATTGTTGGTGCACGATTCGTTGAAATTCGAGTTCGAAAAATTCGATTTTTGACCTTAATACGTTGAACTATGCGAGGAACAGCTCTAATAGTGTCGATGCTTATCGATACTTTTATACGCAATACCGTGCGAAGGGCTTTTGTAATGTAAAGCTATGTTTTTGTTCTTCATGCGGAACAGTATACTACGGTATACGCGTTACCGTTTCACGTAGATTTTATGTTTCCTGATTGCGTTAGGGATACATATATAGAGACAGCCTTAAAAGCAAAAATTTATTTTCTATAGTATGAAATGTTATTTATCTGGTTCATACGAGTTAATTCGTATAACTCACGTATGATTTTTTCACCGGTTGTCGAGTGCCTGTTGAAATTCTCTGTCTTCTTCTATTAAGCTCGTTTCACCTTTATTATACGTCATCAGAAATTTAGTTAATGCTAGAGCTTTGGAACTCCTGGGATGAGCGGTTGGGACACATGGAATCCTCCCAATATTCAAATGCACGTTACAAATCGGATTTACCATAAAAGGACAGTGTAATATTTGCGTTGTATTTGGACGATATTGCGCTCTTTTGTTTAACATTTTAGATATCAAAATGGCAACGTATCTTTGGTCATCGTCGAGATAAATTGGTTCAGGAAATTCGTGACAAATCCTATAAATGAGGGCACACCGGCTCTAAAAAGATACATTTTGCTTTCGATTATTCATCGTAGAAGAAACAAAGTTAATAGAATAACTGCAATCGAAATACCGATGCAACAAATGGTAATCTTTTCGTAAACATCTCATAAAGCACAACTCCCATACTCCATATATCGCATTTTAGGTCGGGTCGCCGTAAAGTTTCAATAAGCATTTCCGGAGCCATATAATTAATTGACCCAGCTCGACATGTTGCAGGTTTTCTATATAAAAAAATAATACATGAAATTCAAATGAAATTTTAGGAAAAATTGTTTTTCAAGACTAACTCCCGTAAGCTCCTCGAGACTCCGAAATCACCAATTTTAATGACGTTTTGACCACGCCCGGTGATCATTATGTTTTCCGGCTTTAGATCCCTGTGGAATACTTGTTTCGAATGTATATGATGGACTCCGAGTAAAATTTGGGCGAATAAAAACATAGCATGCTGAAAGAACATTTTACTTTTGTGTTTCAGTGTTCTTTATCGTGAATCGATAAATATTACATCTTCGTTCAAAGGGTGCGGTCTTATATTTAGAAAGTCCTTCAAAGTACCACTCGTTGCATATTCCATAAGAATATAGCTAAATTTATTCTCGATCCAGGCGTCGTGATAAGCGATTACGTTGGTGTGTCTCATAGATCGTAAACATTGTATTTCTCCCGTTACGAGCTTAAAAAATTTAAATTCTTTTGCACCGGTAGCGCTAATTCATTACTCAAACGAAAATCTGTCTACCTTAGATGTTGCTATATTGTCTGGATGAAGATATTGTTCTTTCAATACGAATGGTTTTGCATCCAATTTTCGTCGCACTAGATAAACTTTTCTGTGGATTAAAAATTTTGTCAAAGAAACGCGCTCTAGATATTCATTTAAAATATTTAAAATGATGTTTCCTCACCCAAAAGTTCCCTTTCCTAAAAGTCGTTCAATTATGTAGTCCTTCATAATTGCGTTTTACAAATATAAATTTTGGTATTTCAAATTATACTGTTACGAGCTTCATTTAATAGAACATGTAGAAATACTGAAGCAAGGTCGAACGTTAGATCGGAATATATAAACTCACATACTGTGTAAATAATATTTATTTTGCTAATATATTCATAACATCTAATTTGAGAGGATTAGAAAGAGCTTGGCTATCGTCTTCGATAACAAATTTTATTTACATTTAAATCTTAAAAGTAAAAAAAATAAACAAATACGTATCAGTACAAATGCATAACGAATTCTAAAGTTATGAATCATCTAAAATTACAAAATATTAGGCTATATTTGAAAATTAAGATAAATCGTGTATGCATTTATAAGGAGAACTAAATATTACGCTTAAAGTTACGTAATAGCATTTATTTACTCTTTTTCTTACAAATAATGAAATTCGTGTTTTTTTTGTCTAAAGCATTTTTTCTAACCATAATATATTAAGAAGAATATTGTAAATATCGAATAATGCTCATTTTCCTAATGATAGTATGAGCCCCGTTATATTGAATTTAATTCCCAATAAAGGTCCAAAGCTTGACGAATAGAAGGAAATATTACTCAATAAAAGTGGCAAGATTTTTTATCGCGTCGTGAAAATATTTTATAAACAAAATAAGTCTTTCCATAAAGAAACGAAATAGAAGTGAAACCCGAGCAAAATTAAAAATCTATTTTATTAAATACGAAAGAAGACAGATGCGATAGTACGTATGCTGTTTATATTTACGTACGTGAAAATAAATTGTGATTTTGAAATTTAAAACAAAACTTACCTACACAACGATTATCCTGATAAAAAAACACCTAATCTCTAATACAGCAGGGTATTAGACAAGGTTGTAATATATAAATGTATATTATCTGTTCTTTGATGTTTTGTTTTTGAACTCTTAACCTTTCTGTCTAATTTCGGAAATTAACTATTACCGGGCTCTATAACATTGTTGGTATCGTTTCCGGTTGATGAGGACGTGCGCGTTTGTTTTAAGCTGTCCAAATATTCTTGTTGTGATGTAGCCAATACTTGCGAAAGTACATCGCTGTCTTCCCAATCTGTTAAACCTGAAAACAATATATAATTAAAATAATCTATTCTTAAAAAAAATTTTTTAAAATGCTAAGAATTGTTTGTTTAATTTATTCATATTTACCAAATACTTCAGGGGGAAGTCGATTGAATAGCGATATATCAGGCGATGCATGAGCTTCTTTGCTACTACCCGGTACCGGTTCTTGTACGGCAGTACTGGTTGCAATTTCTGATGGCAAATGGGGTATGCTGGATCCTTGTTGACTCGATTGATGTTGAGGTGATCTCTTACTGTAACGAACAGTTTCAGCGACCTGAAAAGTAATATCGATAATGAATTTATATAATTTGGTTATAAATAAAAAATAATTCATCTAAAATTTGGAAAAATTTTTAACCTTAGGAGAATCGCGTAAAGAATCACTAGCTTGTGTGGTAGTTGGAGACGAGGTGTGACTACGTTGTTGCGTACGCCCACCATGCGAATGAAAATGCGTATGACTATGTTGAGCACTCGTTACTGTACTCGTGCTGCTACTACTGGCAGATCGCTTGAAACAAATAATGAGCATGATTCACTAATTCAGATTTTTAAATAATTTCCTCTCTTTATAATTTTAATCTGATTTACTTACTGCTTTTCGCATTTCATTATCGCGCAACCATTGAAGATAGCTCTCTCTTGCTACTTGTTCTTCTATTGCTTCATTGGTAGCTTCCCAATCAGTAGCTTTTATCTTATCTTCTAGCATAGTCTTCATGAAAAATAATAATAATTAATTTTTTTATTATTTTTTAAATTCAATGTCAATTTTGATCACCAATTATTACCTGTTCAATATGTAATTCTTCACTTTGACGCACAGCATCTGATATTAATGCTCTATCGGCAGCACCAGGATTATATGCAGGTAGACCCAATCCAACTCCGATTGTTGCTTTATAAGGATCGACTATACTGTTATAGTGACTTCCACGTTGGTATGATAACCGGATTGGTTCGTTATCACTCTTGTGCATCCCGTGAAAAATGTTAATTGGTTCTAAAATTCATGAAAAAATTTATTTTAAATTCATTCTACTGATACTTGTTTTAAGATTTAGAATACATACCATTACTATAACAAAAGAGTTCGATGCTACGATTATACATTTCTGACATTGCTTGCATTTCAATATGATTTCCATGCACATATTCTTGACGCTTTCTGTCTACATATGTACTGAAATCTTCTGCTACAAAGTGAGAAAAAAACTCCTGATTGGCCGCCTAAAAATAATTTTTTCTGTTATTAATGATATTAATAAATTTTAAATGTTAATTTTTCAATATTATAGTAAATTCGTACAATATAATCCATGCAATGCTTTCGTACAACTCCGTGCATCTCTTGATCACCATAAACTTGGTCAGCTACTGCTCTAAATAAACAGGCACCATCTTCCCCCATTTTCTTCACAATGAATCCACTTTTTCTCATTCGTTTTTCAAACCATCTATCCCTCTAAAATAAGAAAAAAATTCATGTGAAATAAAACTTATTAAATATATTAAATATATTTGAGATATAGCACAAACCTCTTGCCATTCTGCAGAACTAAGATTATTGCCTGTTCTTCCTGTATATTCATCTCCGCTATTGTAGCCATTAGCCAATTCCAGTTCCAAATTTGATGTATTTGTAACAATATTCATTCGATTATTACTTATGACAGCTGTATCGTTAACTGCAAAAAATATAAGAAATTAAAAATATAGTAAGGAGATTTTTTTATATTTCATATAAATTGATAAGAAAAAATATTACCTTGTACATTGCTACAAGATGCAGCGGGAGGTGTTGCCTGCCTCTCGCGTTCCCTTTCCCTTTCTCTTTCTCTACCTCGTTCTCGTTCTCTTTCACGTTTCACGCGTAATGGTCTACTAATATAGCTACTAAATTATAAAGTTTATGATGTTTTAGATAAATATGTTATGTGATCAATATAAACTTGTCACTTGTGCTTCATACCTGTGTGGACTTGTTCGCTGACGACGTTTTCCATGGCTGGGGCCACTGCCATCCTCAAAATGTTTATCTTCCCTTCTGTCAACATTGCTCTGCAATTATCATAATATTCAGGTAAAGAATTCTGTCCTTTTATTTATTTCACATAAATTAATAGTTAATTTAAAATCAATGACTCAATTATCACCTCGTAACTATTTCCCGTAATTACAATGGATCCGGAGCTATGATCACTCTGAACACCATGAAGATCGACTCCAAATGAATTGCTACCACGCACCTGGCGTGAATCATAACAAAATTTTTTACTATCATATTCCCGTATCTCGATGACTATAAATAAATCGTCGTTCAACTCACCTGGTATGAGCTATTGGGTAACGTTATTGAAGCAGCTCCATGTTCGTTTTGTACACCGTGAACATCGACCTCAGACCCGCTTGCACCTTCGCGTCTGTCTTTTCCTCCAGAGTTCTTTTTCTTCGATAATATAGTCATTTTTAGCAATTAAATAATCGCTAATGACTATCAACTATCAATGTCTTTGTCGAGAATAACGCACGAATATCAACTGAATATCACTCAAAAACTAGCTCACGCTTACACCCACTATAACACCGAAGGTCGTAGTCCTTCGATCAGCCATGTTTTCTCTCGTGCTAGGTCTGAAACACTGCGTGTGAGGAATGGCTTAAAAATGGTGATTCAGACATAGTCAACTGCGACCTCTGGATACTTACTGAGTTGAAAATTTACCTCTGAATTGATTTTTTGGCCTTAATCGTTCGTTAAATTGTCTACAAATAAATTCGTTTCTTTTAATAGAAAATATTCATTTGCAACTAAGAGTTGAATATTAAATTACAACTTTCTTGGAAAAATATATTTGTTTACTGATTTTTCTAAAATTTATAACCACAATGTAACATCATATGGGGAAGCTGAATTCAAGTAGAAATTTATTTTTCAGTCGATGAATTATCAATAAAATAACAATTTTCTCGAACATATGCGCAAGAACGTTGCGCAGAAAAAGTCAACACAAGCTGAATTTACAAATTTTCGGTGTTACACTATGATGTTATACGATTGTTTTTCACTTCTCGTTGCCAACAAAATTTTTTATTCGTTCCGAGAATTTGACAAAAACTCTTGAGTTTTTTTTATTTAATATAGAAATTGGTTATCATGAAAACAATAATTCATTAGTAATATCTGAAACATTCTTTATTACTTAAAATTACGAGGTTCGTATATATATAAATTTACACATTCTTATAAAAAATAAAAATATAATAAAAGTTGATTAATGACTTCATATTTTGCTTGAGATAAGAACCGCTTTTTTGTCTTCTGCTACGTTCAACTTTTGACATTTCATAAAACAGCTGGTTTGACCTGACAGTTCGCCATCTTCAGGCGCCATTTAAAACTCAAATTCACAATAAATAGCATATACTCCTACCTGCAGTGTGTTTCTCCAAGTCATACACCGTACATTCATATTTCTGCTAATCTTTGCAGGTCAGCTTTCTAATCCACAGCCAATACAGCGGGAAATTTAAGACTCCAAAAGTATTGCTCTGTAATTTACATTTCAAATGTCGAATACATATAATTGCGAAATTCGTCCTACTTATGAATTGAAATTTGAGAGAAAATAGCTACAATTCAAAAATAAAAAGACAAATATGAAGAATCCACTTATAATATTGTAATGTAAATTTTAAAAAATACAAATATGTTAGAGTGTAAAATTGAATTAAAATTTAGATTACTTTTACGAGGGTTTATGAGCGCTACCAGCTGTTGTTGAGACATCTGCACGATAATATATCTGCAGAAAGTTTTAATAATATTCTTTAGAAAAAACAACAGTTAAATAAAATTTTTATATATCAGTATTTGAAATCAATCAAAAATAACAATAAGTTTTTTTTTTCATTTTGAATCACCATTTCAATATGAAATCACGTCACTTTTACAGTCACACAGTTTCGACTTGGCCCTTTCTACGAGGTTTCGGCATCTGCATCTGCGGTGATGTGAATGACGTTTCCTCTGAGTGCTTCTCTATTGTGCACAATTCTCCATTCGGTGAGCAGCTGGATGAACTATTTTCACTCTTTTCAGGAGTAGTAAATAATGCGCTCGAACCGGTGATCGTGAGTGAAACTTTACGGAGTCTCATATCTTCCAAAGGTATCTCTTCACTTCGAGGTCGCGGCATTTTTGGTGAATTGTCTCTAGATCGTAAACCATTTTCATGAATTTTGTCGGCTGGACTGGCGTCCCCTCGCCGGGAACTCGTCGACGAATTGCTAGACCCCGGTCTGCTCACTGTCTCTCTACGCATTTGAGCTGCAAATCCAGGAACTTTATTGACCATAAACATCGGTCTTGGCTGATCCTTTTGTCTGCTACCTCGTCCAACTATGCCTGGAATTTAAATTATGTTTGGACATTTGAAATATCGATTTTTTTATAAAATTATTAATGTATTTACGTTCGTGTCTCATTCCGCGTAACGCATAATTCGGCGGAGTTGAAGAATTTGGCGTGCTTGTAGGAATGTCAAGTAGCCTAGCTATTTGATTCATTTTTTTCTGTCTTGCCTTAACTCGCCCTTTCGTTAATCTACAACAATTAAATAGTGTAAGTTGAATTATTTTACTAAATTCAATGACAAATAACGATATTACCTCTGTTTCGCTGCCATACACCTTATGTGATCATCAAAGACAAATTTAGCTGACAGCAATGGAACTCGATTACCAGAGCTGCTATTACTCAATGGTTTATATATCGTTAGGTGAAGACATCGGGAATCATCTTTATCACTAGTTACTTCAATGTCTTGTAGGAAACCAACTAACTTAGCTACTCCCCATCCTAACTTGCTAGTATCAGGTTCGACAAGTATTAATTGTATAACATCTATCACAAGAAATCTACGAATTTTCTGGCCATCTTTCCAGACTACTGTGCAAGCTATTAAATCACTATTATCTGAAAACAAAATGAACGATATTGTTAGTAAAATAATATTGTGTAATTTTCATTGTTTTTAACAAAAATGTATTACTTAAATCAAGAACGTTATTGACTTGAATGCAGTTAGATGGATTAGTGAGCGGCAATTGAGTTTCCATTTCCATATTCAGTGTCAATGATAATTCTCGAACTAAAAAAAAAACTCGTATCGCACGACGTGCTCGTTCAACCTACAAAAATTTCAAAATGCGGTAAAATATCTATTTCTGTATATTGCTCAGTCGAGAAATACCTCTCCGCATGGTAATCGCTTGCTGAATTCTATTCCTGTCATTGGAGTACCAGTTGGTGGCAGTAATATATTACTGTCCATCATTAACCATTCAACATTTAAAGGACGTTTTTGAATCTCACTATATTCATCTTCAAACATATCAAGGAATATATCTTCGCTCTGATAAATTATAAAAGTAGTTATTAATACACAATATAGATAATATAAGAAAGCAAAATCGAATGTGATACCTTATAAAAATTTCTTAATAACAGTGTACTTTGTTCTTTTGCCGATTCAATGGCTGCTAGATGATAATCTTTTAGAATACTATGTCCTTCTGCCATAACTAGCTGCGTGAGTAATTTGATAGTTAATTCCAAAGTAACAAGTCTGATTTTGGCATCTGGTATAAAATATTCACGATTAATGATGTGTAATAAAGAATTAAATTTATAAATTATTACTCACTTATCTGACAGCTTAAAGTTATGATAT
Source organism: Goniozus legneri (assembly GCA_003055095.1). Taxonomy (NCBI): domain Eukaryota; kingdom Metazoa; phylum Arthropoda; class Insecta; order Hymenoptera; family Bethylidae; genus Goniozus; species Goniozus legneri. The sequence goes on from NCVS01000398.1 coordinate 129,465, forward strand.
GAATGAGTCTATCTACTAATATTTCATTATATTCATTTTCACCCTCGACGTTCTAGAAAACAAAAAAAAAATATTTGTACTTCTGCAAATAATATTACTGTACTCTACAAAATTGAATCAATAACTCACTTCATTATTCATTAAGGCATATAATAAACATAATGCAAATAAAGCAGTATAATCATTTTCTGTACAGTATAATGAATTTAACACAGTTTCTAAAAATGGCTTGTTACTCAATGTTTCATTTTTATTATTTTGTATTTGATCAGGTGTCAAAGGATTTTCTAATGCTAATCGTTGTTCTTTCTCTTCATCTGTAGCATTTAACTCTTTAACTTCTTCATTCTCGCTAGGATCTGTTTGTTCAGAATTACTACAATTAGGCATAGTATGTGAGATATTTGAATCAAAAGATGTACTTGGTTCACTATCATCTTTTGTACATTGAACAGTATTCACAAAATTGTTACTCAAAGCAGTAGTAATTTGTTCTGATTCTTCATTTGATTCATTATCTTCCAAAGATAAATTATTCAAATTCTCTAAAGATTTTTCTAAACTTTCTTGTGGTGCAGAGAATGAAATAGGGTTTTTCGACATTATATTACTAAATTTTTCAAGCATCTTGCTGGAACCACTTAGAATAGTATCTATATCAGACTTTAAAATTACCGCTGCTAGGGTATGTACAAGTGGTCCATGAGAAACAATTAAGAAAACTTGTGATAGTAAGAAAAGTGCAACAACCACACTAACATGTTTTTTCTCATCCTGTAAATTAAAAATATTTATTGGGTAAATCATTTTAATAGATTTCATATACAAAGACTTACCTGATTTTGGCACAAAAGATTTTTTTGTTTCATTAGTGAATATACATACAGAGGCACTAATAATTTATGTAATAAATGTTCTGATAAAACTTTATTCAGATCTGATATATTCAAAGATAATATGTCATTTAGATAATGTAAATGATCCAAGTGCTCTGCTACTAAATCCGATAATCTGTTCTGACTTTGATGGCTGAAATTTTCAGTTCATAAAAAATTAACATAGTTCAATAATATTTATAAGATTTTAATTAAATCATTACTCACTCTGCATCATTTCTAACACAGGTATCTAACTCTATAATATGATTACCAATGAACCACACTAAATTACTGAAATAAGGTGCTGCTGTACGATCTCTTATAAATGCAAGCATTGATGCATCTTCGACGCGATAAACATTTAATGTTAATGTTCGTACAGCTATTCTAACCATTCCTTCAGAGTGATTAAAAAATTTGATTGCTTCTGTATAAAGAGGAAAGTCATTTGTATGCTGTGAACAATAATGAAAAAATTGAATCACAAACTATGTAATACTGTAAGAAATAAAAGATACATATTATCAACAAAGAATCACTCAACAACATAAAAGACCAGTTCGAAATAAATCTAACTAAATGATGACACAGAAAATTATTTTGTGTACCTCGTTTACCTCATTATAGAAGAAGTGTATGGTATGAGCATTTAATTTTAAACTCAGTGTTTTAAGAAAACTAATGTAGTATGCCATTACTTCTTCATCGCTAAAATCAAATTTGTGCACAATGATACTATTGACATGGTTATTACTCAGTAGGTAATCTGGAAAATATAATTTTCCATTATTATTTGATCTACAAACAATTATCTTACAATATGTTACTTACATAAAGATGTTTCGTTGCGAATGTTTTCAAACAGTATATTAAGTGTTTGTAGCAGTTGAACACAAACATAACTACCACATTTTTGTTTCATTATTCGTAAGAAAAATGATAACATATTTTTCTCTAAGAAGAAGCTGAAAATAAGAAAATTTATTTAAATCAGATCTAAAATTATCATTTAAATAAAAACCAAATTTTATTCACTCAAAAACACTGCTGTCATTTTGATCCCCCCAAATCAAAATTTCTGCTATGGAACGAAGGCTCTCAACCAGTAAACCTCTGTTATTTTCAGACACAGTTTGATTTTTTGATAACACATTATATAGATACCTAAAGAATAAATTAATAGATAACCAACAATCAAAATCTGTTTAAAAACATTTTATTACATACTTGAGGTGTTCAAGAGAATGTGGATTTTTAGGCTTCCACAGCCCACCACCAAACCAACTGCGACTCCGAAACATATTAAAATAGTATGATTCACAGTTGCTTTGTATAATTGATAAGAATCATATCCTTATTGGATTATCAGGCAGTAATTTCATGTCATTTTTAAAAACTGAATTACAATATCACATTACTATGATTCATAAACATATTATATTTTTTAAAAAATATAGTCAACATTAAAAACAATAGTCCACTTACTAAAGTGATACTTGTTTCATAAATCACTTTTATATATTTTACATAAAATAGATTCCAAACAAAAGGATAATTGCAAAATAGTTTTATGTCACATTTTTAATTGCAGTCACTCTCGTCACGATAGAAGGCAATTTTATTGTTTCACTTTTCGCAACAAAAACGATACGTTTTTACAAAAAATTTGTCGATCATAAAACGCAATAACAATTCCCTCCCATGACTATTTAAATGTGAAGGGAATAGCGAATAGACGAAACAGAGCAACAGGGAATTATTTACGTAAACGATGAAACTAGACAAGGCTAGTGGAACGTCACACAGAATTCACGTGTTCTGACATCTTGTATTGACTGTTAAAGTTCAAGAGATAAAAAAATTTTATCGGCTGGTAATCTCATTTCCTGGCCTGTCGTCCATATACGAAAATAAAACATTTGCGTCAATGTTACGATTTTGAGAAATGGATTTAGAAGATTCAATTGATATTCAAGAAATCAAAAACACTTTGGATACTTATAGAAAACTTGCCAATGAATATTCGAATCATGACACTATATTAAAGGTATAAATCGATTTTCTATTTACCCATAATAAATTTGCAAATTTTCGTTCTTATAATTACAGGACAAAACAGTTCTCTCGTACATTGCGTATGTTTTGGAGGTACCAGACAAGGATATCGTGCATTTAGCGTTAGATATATTAGAGATATTTGTTAAAAATATAGATAATTATGTACACATAACCTCGACATTTGGAGTGAGAGAGGCATTGGATGCTATCAACAATAAATATTCATTAGACGATCCACTTATTGCCAAAAGAGCTCAAACTGTTAAGGATGACATAGAACGTATGAAGCCTCCTATTTACAATTTACGTAGTCGATGTAGAAGAGTCATAGAACCCAAAAAGTTGAAAACTCATGTTATTATTTTGCATATTCAAGGTTTATTACCTGTGAGTATTTTTTCTTAATACTAACAATTTCAAGTATAATTTGAGTTTTTCAATATTCTTTATCTTATAGGAAACTCGAGCAGATTTGGAAGAAACTTTAATAAGGATTGAAGGACTAGTGTCTCTTGTAGTAGATGTTGAACATCAACGTGTTACAATGCGTACATTAAGCAATGTAACTGCTAAACAAATTGCAGAAGCTATTCGCCAAAATAATTCTAATATGGAAGCCAGATTAGTTACCAGAAATAAATTCAATCAGGAATTTTTAGTTAAATTGGTAAATTAAAGCTTTATTATTTCATTAAAAGATGAAATAGCAGTATATTCACTAGATATTTCAATCTTCAGATAAATAGTGGTGATAATGGTGATGTCGAAGAAATGCCAGAATATTTGCCAGAAGAAGAGGAACAGGAGGAAGACAAAGAGGGTGTTGTGTCTTTGTTCACTGGTCTAAGACAAAGCGCTTCTTCTTTATATAAATCGACTGCAGAATTCTTACATAATTCTTTTTACTGGTAAATCAATATTTTCGAGTAATAAAATTTGAAGCAATGTCTGAAAACAATCAATAAGTTCTGAATAGCTTAAATAATCAATCGTTTTTCAAATCATCAATTTTAATTAGATTTTATTATTTTTATCATTTTATTATTTTATTATTTTATTATTGTTAAAAGAAAATTAAAAGAGAATCTTGCCTTCCAGAGAGCATATTTCAGTAATTAATTTTGTCTGCATACCATAATTATGAAATGAAAAATGTGTACAAACGAATTTAAGCTATAATATTCTATACATATATATATATATTTATAATTATTCTAAGCTCTTATTTTTAAGTAAATTAATGTACAATGTACTTTAAACTATAAACGTATTATTGTTTGTATAATGTGTGGATCATAATATTGCATTTCTCAAATTTCACACGAGATTAATATTCAAAATTATATTGCATGTTGAATGAAATATTGTTAAGCACTTATATATAATATCCATTTACAAAGAATTCTAAATTGCATTTTGAGTGCACATAAAGAGTTAAATTAGTGTTCAGTATATTTATCTTAAAGAGAATCATTTTGTAAATTTTAGCGATCTTTCAATGAGAGAATATATACGTAGATTTTTATTCTCACTATGAGAACATGAATTTCTATTCATTCATTCATTAATATAAATCTATTTATTATTATTTTACTTATTACTTAATACTTGTTTTGTGGAAATAATTGTGATTGATATTCGATTAAATGAGATGTTTACCTAAGGATGCTAAAAAATGTAAACATTTTGTCAGTCTGTGTAAACAAACTTTATTGTATATAATAACACAAATTTTGTGTACTGTACCTATTATTAAATAATAATAGAACTAGTCAGTTTAGCTGCCACTGCACATTAAGGAACAAATTATGCAACTATTCGCATAACTAGGGTGGATACAATATGTATAAACGTTATAATAATAATAACTATTATCGTTATTATAACGATGAGGTACATCACTACACACCTTAAAAATTATTTTGTCCAAATGAGCACATCAAAGATTATCATTACTCTTAAACTACTATTCTTTTTATATTTATGTTGTATTGTCTATATTTACAATGTGTATAATTGTCATTAAGGCAATTTGAGTTTCAAAGCAGGTACATTAGATGGATGCAAAAACGTTATTTTGGATTTTTGAGTAAGTAGTATTTTCTAATTCAAAAAATGTACTAGTAATTTTACATTGATTTTGTTGTTATTGTTATTGATTTCGATAACTGAAAAGAATGAGTATAATTTTTGAACAGTTCGATATTATTATTTAGTTTGATTTTTAAACTCGCACAACCTGCTGTATGTCCCTAATCCTATTTCACAATATAACAAATTATACGAGCTCTATTTTTAAAATATAATTACCATTATGATTATTAATGTTCATCTGTTCATTATATGAGTACATTAAAATATCGTTCATGAGCCATCACAATAATAAATTGCATTTCAAAAAAGCTGAATAAATCAGTGGAATTTTTAGAAATTTGACATGTATCCCCTCCTTTCACATACACCATTTTAATCAAACGTGTACTGAATTCCGTTTGTAAATGAATTATGAACGATATTTTATTCGACAAGAATTTCCTGTATGTAAGGCCCGTTATTTTGTACTGAACGTAACGAAAGCACGATCCAAAATTCAATGACATTAAAATATAAAATTATTGATATTATTCATATAACTGCAAGATTAAAAAGAGAATTAATTTCATTTCATAATTATAATTACAATTTGATAACAATATCATAATACAGGTACATTAATACTTTCTCGCGTAAATTTTTCTTTTAGATCTTAACATTACAAATCGATCATTATTATAATAAAGTACATAATTGTCTTTTGTTATCGCGATTTCGTGTACTTCACTTCCAGGCCTTTAATCATTGTTTAGTACTTATGTAAGTTATGTAAGTATAATCTAGTTGTGATTTTATTGCATATTTTACATTTTTTGAAATAGATTTTATATTTTTCGTATTCTATTGCCTAAAAATACGATATATTTTGGAGATTATTCAATTATTAATTATTCGGGATTCAGCTACTTCTTGAAACTTTATAATTTTACAAAATTTTGACTTCAGTTATTATATTTTGATTCCAAATGATTTAAAAAATAGATTGGACGCGCTATCTTTTGCTAAATTACAATTGCACTTGATATTTATGAAAATTGTTGTATATGTCTTTAAAGAAAAGAAAAAAAAAGATCAAAATCAATCAGTTCATCATATTAACTTGTAAATGCATTTATCTCTTTTTAATGAAAAATGAAATTGTTTATATGTACAATTTAAATATAACAATAAATTATTAACGGACGCAACTCTACGAATTTTTTTTTCTTATTTTCACAGAGCCGTGAAGATGTGTACAATAATGACGTAGGACAATTTCATGAAAAAATTCACACAAAGTGTAATAAACTTCATTAAGAAATTTAAAAATTACATTCAATGATTGATTCGTATTTAGAACCTATCTTCTTTAAACACTTTTTAATGTGATAGGCACATATTTTATTAATTTTGCTATAAATTAGCAAATTTTGTTTTTAATTTTGTAAATATTCTACCAATATTTGATAAACTTAAAGAATATGGAAATATGCTTCATTATCTGAATGCATAAATATCTACAATGTTTAATACAGATCACTGATGATTATAAATGCTTCAGCTATCGATGACAACATGAATGTAAATGGCTATTTCATGATTTCGCAGTTATGAGCTATTTATAAATGGATTATAAAAATTGTAGCAATACTAAACTAAACATCACCTGCAATTTTCGCATTCGTCTTACCGACTTGTGATGCAATTGTAATCTCACTAACTTCGTCTGTTTCCGACTGACTGGAAGTGTCAGAAGTATCATCTATTCCTTTTCTCTTTAGAAAAAAATATACAATTTAGTATTTTAGTTTTGATATTACGAAGAATTGTTCATATTTACCTTCTGAGAGTGATGAATATTACGAAGAAACCTCTGAACATCAGGATTACTTTCCAATGTGGAAGATTGACTGGACGGAGGATGAGAATATTCTGAAGTATTTTCTTCATCAGAGGCAAGTACTCCTTCTATTCTAACAGTTGCTTGTTTAAACCTTCTCAATCGACAACCTGGCCCAATAGGTCTTCTCGCGATACTATGATAGAAAACAACAAAAAAGGTAAACCTCTCATTATAGTTCATAAAACTTTTAAGTATTGAATATTACCTTCTTCGTCTTAAAGAATAATTATACGTGTAACTTGGATCTTCTCCTTCTTCGTCTGACCAACTTTCTTCACATGCGTCATCTTCATGATTACATAGAACGTCGAGTAATTCTGTACAATGTAATGATTTCTTTTCAGCTTGATCTGGCTGCGCACTGGAACTATTGTTGATAATTCCACCAAAATTACCAGATTTCTCGTCTTTATTTCTATTAAAGAAAAATCAATTGTGTTCACAATAATTTCTAATGAAATACTAATTAACAAAAAATTTATTAAATTTACCTATGAGATATATTGATATCACTATTTCCGTTATCAATAGGCGAAATCAGACGATTTGCGTTTATAATTTCACTAACTTTTCTGCCAAGAGTTTCCAAGTGATCGTCATCGCTGCAGTCTTTTAAACGTTCGTTGCCGTTAACGTGATTTTCTGCTTGAGGTTCAGGACTTGAACAAGGACTGGTTCTCATTCTGTAGTGAGTGTCCAGTATTTGATTCATGTTCAAACATTCCGGTGCTTTGTTCAAATTCTGTTGACTACCAGTATCGGTAGTGTACCTCATGAAAGATCTACGCTTTCCACTCGGAATTCGGCAAAAATCCGTCTCATTGATGTCTAGTGTATCAGTCTGTGTTTGACTATCAACAAGCCGTGCAGATATTTCTGCACTCTGAAATTTGAGTAATATATATAACATTATAGTTATTAATTCGTACAAATGTCATATTAATTATATTTGCACAAAAATAACTTTTACCTTTCGTTCACGATGTGGACTGGAGCGAGGACTCGAACTAACTCCACAACCTGATCCAACTCTCCGATGTCTATATTTTTTCTGTTTGAAGCTGCTGTTCGGAGCTAATATGGTTTCTGGCTGGTTTGATTCATTTAGCTGCGTGTACATAGTTGCCTTTACGGGGCTTTGAGGAGAATCGGACGGAGACGGTGGTGTTGTTGGAGTTGAAGAGGTAGAGATTTGTACAGTTGGATTTCTTCTGCGATGCAATCGTTCTTGTGCTTTTAATAAAGGATGAACTAATCGTTTCTTACACTGCTTATAACCGGATTGTTGTTCTCGTCTTAAAAAACAAAATTGATCAATGTAATAATCTTCTTTTGAATTTTTTTATAACATTTATAACGTTAACAATTTATAAACTTACTTTATCACATCTCGTTCTCTCTGTTCCAATTGCAGCAATACCGCGCTTAATTCTAAATACAAGTTGTTTGTACGTTCAAGTTTACGTTCATAATGTTCCCTTATATCCCTTATATGTCTCAACTCATCTTCTCTACGACGAATGAGATCTGCTTCGAATCGGGGACTGCTACTAGTGTTAGTTTGCATTTGTTTCATGTGATCTCTAATTTCTTTTTTCCACGATTGCTGTAAAAAAAAGAAATAAAAATTATCTAATGATTAACGATGATAAAAGTATGGTTGTATAGTAGTGTAGTTCATCATTCCATTTGAAATACCTGAGTTTTGAAATATTCATCCGGTTTCGTACAAAGTACTTCAGCAGCTGCAATCTGAAGATGAATTTCAATATGTTTGAACGATGGTCTATTACGTGGCTTTGCGGCCCAACATTGTTTAACAAGCAGCCTATATCCTTCAGGGCAACTTGTAGGAATAGGTAAATGAAGAGAATTGTTGCCAACGCCCCAGATGATTGCCGATGAATCTACGTCTTTATAAGGTACTTCTCCACTCAACAATTCCCACAAAACTACACCATAAGACCAGATATCAACTTTCTCGGAACACGGTTCGTTTCGGATTATTTCAGGTGCCATCCACGCAACAGTTCCTGCAAAGCTCATTCTGGTGCTAATCTCGTTCCACTGCCTGCTTGTTCCAAAATCGCTGATTTTCACGACTTCACCTTCGCCAATTAGAACACTGTAAAGAAAAATGTAACGGATAAGCACATTGAAACGCATTAAAATTTTAAAAGTTCAACTCTGAACGATAACGATGCATTCCTCAGTATTGAGAGATAACAACATTCCAAATTAATTATTACACCTCACGCTTGCTGTTACTAACGTAACTTATCACACTTTCACATGAGTAATTTTTCTACTCAATTTTAGAAAATCGTAGGAAATACGAAATAGGTACTCACTTTGGACTTTTAAGATCTCTGTGTATAATTTTATGAGCATGGAGATACGCCATTCCAGCAGCAATTTGTTTCGACCACGATACCAGTCTTTGCGGTGGAACTGGCTCACCAGCTCTGAGTAAATCGTAAAGAGGCCCGTACGGACAATATTCCATTATAATACAGTAACACGGTGCTTGCGTACATACTCCTCTGTAATATTAATTCGATTTTATAAATTCATCTCACAGAATAAACAATTTTATATTACCTAAATTGTACAATATTTGGGTGATTGAGTTTTCGTAAATGACGTATATCGGTCTCGCGCGGTTCCCGTACTTTTTTCACAGCGACAGTCTCTTTATTGAGTTTTCCACTGAAAACGGCACCTTGAGCACCAGATCCGAGCCACTGGAGATCACTGATAGATTCCAAAGGTATTTCCCAGTCATCCGCTAAAACAACGTTATGCCATCATTAATAATTCTCTAATCGACAATTTTAATTCTAATCGAAAATTTCTCATACATTGATGGCCCTTAATTTTTTCGTTAACTGCCGCTTTTGACAGCATAGTCCAGACAGGTCGCATACATCCCAGTATACCCTCGACCCAGCTGGATTTCTGAGCATCGAGTGTAACAGATCCTGGACTGCATTTCGTTGCAGTCTCGCTTGAATTGCTGTTACTGTCTGAACTCGGATTATTGATATTTGGCAATTGCGCATCACGCGAGTCGGTAATAGTCGGACCTCCTGGAATTCCACTTAACTGACCCAGTTGTTCTTGGATGCATAACATGCTATAACAAAATTATTAAATTATTATTTAAATATCGTAGTTTTCTAATGGCATGAAGAATCATTTTAATTGTTACGTCTAATTGTTTGATGAATTTTAATTTCACAAATTACTAAAGATAATCAGTTACTTAATCTATTGAATTATTAATCAATTTATTCATTTTTCATATTTTTTCAGGTCAAGTTAATAGCCTAAATACAGAAAATAACGACGGAGTTCAGATGAATCGATCATAAGATTTTATCTGCTATAATGCAACGATAGCGAACAATGAACCAGCGATTTTGGGTTCTCGTTCTCGCCAGTATATATTTTTAATTTTAAAAATCATGATGATGCAATATGAAAATTATAACATAAAAATGGTCCAATTCGTACCAATTACGTCAAATTCAATAATTATTTTTAAGAAAATTCGAAGAACGGTATTCGATTGAATTATATAAATTCGATTACACGAATGAAGCATAACATGCATCGCTAATTGACTAGATACATGACCAGTAGAAAGTTAAACGAGCGACCTCAACGAAGGTTGCAGATTCTCAAGGTTGAACGCGCTAGAACGATGGCCTTCGCGAGAGGTCAACGATTTCGCAAACAAAGTAGTGTATACTGCAACGACACGGCTATCTCGTTCTCGCCGTATGCACATATACGCCTCGGAGAAAAAATTTACTCAAGATTCGCAATAATGTCTCCCCTCACAAAGGAATATTTATTTGAAAAATGAATAACGAAAAAATATTTCAGTGCGTTTCTCGCGTGTTGTTTTTGTACACGATTTGTTGTTTGTCGTTACACGAAGACGTTTATTGCTGTAGACTTTGAAAATAGATCTGACTAATCGGAAAAGCATTTCAGGTACTAGAATTTTTCTAGTCTCTTTTAATGGCTCGATATCGCGCGCGACTATCGACTATTATAAACACACAATTCATATTATCTCTACGCTTTTAGAAGCGAAGAATTCCAGTATTGGCGTTATTGATTCGTAATAAAAATTTTTTTTGTAATGTCATTGAAACATTCCATTTGAATTTAGACTTTCCATTTAAATGCAATAAAACGAACACAGGTTCGTAATATCTACGTGCTGCAACTTGCGAACAGACGTAAAACAAAAGTAGGATGGATAGATTATTACATGTTTTGATTTTACCATCATTCTTATCACGTGCTATCTAGAAGTGACGCAACATCTTCGTGTCTGCAGCGTTCGGAATTATTGTAATAATACATTGACTTTTCAAAACAATGGATCATTTAATGTGAAAAATTACATAAACAATAAATGATAATTAAAGATTAAATAGATGCGATGTTCGTAATTGTTTATAAACAATATTTAAACAATGACATGTCCGTATTCAACTTTGGAACGTAAAAACAATAACTACATAACGTTTTAATGATGCAATTTCCGAATAAGATCAATTCTCGCAGTGAAATATATCGCGTAAAAATGATGCAAACAACAAATATCAAATCGTGTTTTCCCACACTTGAAAAAAAAATTTACTCGATCGTTAAACCTTCCCTCCATGCCCTGTGTAACGTTATCGGTAATTGATAACGCTTTGGCAATCATCGGAAACTCGATTCCGTACAGATTTATCGATAAAAAAAACATTCACGATATTGGCAGGACTGGCGAGTCTCTCTCGCACAATACATTAGCACTCCGACGGGCTTTGTTCATTATCTTCCGTTCTATCGTCTACGATCGTCTCGTTCTTCTATCTCTCTCTCCCTCTTCTCTTCTCTCTGTCTCACCTCTTGGCCGGCGCGACGTCGACCTGCGTCGAATCGTCGTTATGCGCCTTCCGTATGAAAAACCGTGCAAGTACCATCGCGCCTCGCGTAACATATGGGAGTACGGCCGTGGCTCGTCTCTACACGACACTCTCGTTTAGCCGATAAATCGCGAGGGCTCAAAAATAACGCGCCTTACAGCACTATTTTCTTACTCTCTCTCGCGCCGAGAGCTGACCGCGCGCGTGCAAACTCGAGAGTTACACGCGAACTGGCGTCTACCGTCGACAGAGGGCTCTCCCCTCCACTCGGCGCGGAACACGTCCGGACTCGATTCGCACTCCCACCTCTCTCACCGCGTCGTACGATTTTTCTCGCCTTATCTCTCGCGCGAAAACGAAATTCGATCCGCGATGCAATTAACCGATTCCTCACCTCGGGGAGAGGTTAGAGTCGAGATCGATCGACGACGACGCCATGCAGTAATTCGAGCACGTGACCCGCGCATGCGCGTATAGTCGCGAGTGTTTTGTTTCGTAGGAAAAAAACAATAACAATGAGAATCGCTCTACATGCGCGATAGAGACGCGAGAGGATTTGATTTTCGTGGTGCAAAAATGGAATTGTAATTTTCAGGGGAGGCTTTTTTGTGTCTGAACGCGATCGTGCCTCGTCAATTCGAATCGAGGCTTATCAATAATCGAAACGCGTCTCGTGTATCACTGGCACGCGCGATTGACGTCTCTTTATGTTATTTCGTCGGTCGCGCATGCGCCAGGTTGTACGTTCGGCTTCAGCGGGATACGTGAAATGGATTTGAAAACGAGCGAATGTTCGAAAATTTCTATAAGTAGTTATTTCGATGTTTTTCTTGATAAAATTCACCTGTTCGTAAAAATGTGAGTTTCCGGTCGAGAAGCCGATAAGACCTGGTTGACGTCGGATGACGTGCCAGTCTCTTGAGGCTCGATATTGTACATGTCAGGTGGGGGTAGTGTCTCGGTTTCAGCAGGAGTTCTCATACCGAGTGTGTCCCCGTCCTGTTGGACCTGAAATATAAAAACAATTAAAAATGTAGTAATAAAAAATGAATTAATATTTGGAAATAACAAGACACAAATCAGGCGAATATTTTTGTTTTCGAGTTAGGAATACCTGTGCTACAAGGTGGATCTCGACCCCACGAGGTTCTACCTGCTACTATGAGAGTCGAGAATGAAACAGGATACGGGAGAGGAGAAAAAACGAAGAGGTGATAAAAACCGAACATAGGGGGACCCGAATGTAATGGAACCCCGATCTAGGAAGAGGTATGGCGTGTGGTTGAGATCAAGGTGACTTATTGTCTTCCTGTGACCCTATCGAAGAATATTTTCCACGTGTTAAATGATTATTGAAAAATTAACAATTAAATCTCTATGTGTCAAATGAGCAATAGTATACCGAAAAAAATTTACGATACAACGATTATAATAATTGTTTTCCGTGAACTCAGTTGTGCAAACACAGTTTGAATAAACAGAAAACACACGATTAATGCGTCTTGCTTCATGATTTTTTGTAATGCGTTAGAGAGTATGAGAACGTCGGTCAACGTATACCTCCTCTAGAATAAATTACGAAGGGTTCCCGCGCGAGCGTACCCTACCATCTCGTAAAAAAGGTCAGAAGGATTGTAGCCTGAGTCACCCGTAGGCGTGTCTTCGATTATAAGCGAGCACCTGTGTGTGGAAGACTCGACGGGACCAGTCTACTTAAAATACGTAATACGGCGATGTACAAGTCTAGTCGGACTGTACCACGCACACCTGAGCGTTATATACACACGTATCGACGACTTTTAACATTTTAAACAGCATCGACATTCTAAATATTCTTCCGAACGTAATCGCACCATCTACATTTTCGAATTACCCAAAAAATAAATTTTGGCTCCGAAAACCGGAATTATCGCTCAACCTAATTCAGGATTTTTCAAGATTTTTAATAGTTTGATATTAAAAACAATAAATATAAGAACGATATGTATTAAATTTATATATATAACGCATTTTTTACTCGCGTTCTTTTCTTCGCAGGGTCGTGAATTCTTTTTCTTAGAACGATGAAAAAAAAAATTGCTTTTTGCCAGCATGTAATCGAACGACTTGCACGCAGTATAACCCTCTACTTATACCTTAGACTGACAAACGTGACTATTCTGATAAGAAGGGTGATGCGTGAGACATAGAAGAGTTTTATTTTTGTCCCCGTAGTGCGAATCGAACGCGATGACTCAAATCCCAAGAGTGAATGAAATAACAAATATGTAGAAAAATAATGAAGTAGTTTAAAGAGAATAAAAATCTACATTAACTGTATCGATAGGTAAAAATATCAATATTCGATAAAAAAAAAGGTAGGCTACGATAATTACTCGTATAATAATGGAAGTGTAAATTAAAGTGGAACGACTATGTCATTTCTGCAATTACGTATTTTGGATTGACCAAAGTCAACGTGCGCTGTTTGGTCGCTGTCCTAGCATTGAAATCACTCGATCAATCCAGTGATCGCAACGCTGCGCGCATCGACAACAAAATCGATCGGTTCTTTTCTCGATTGCGTAACAACACGATACTAAAAAACATTGAGCAAACTTTTATATTGTTCTTTAGTGGTTTATCGTTTTTTAGTTTTGTAAACATTTTGCTAACACCGTATACATTTCTTATTTCAAAAGAAGACGTATTTTATAAAGTCTTAAATCTTATCTCTTTCGCTGGGCAAATAAACACTTTTGTGAAATGGACCTACGGGCTGGCTACCTTTTGTGGCCGGGAACAAAATACTTCGTTATCTCTAGAGATCTTATTTATTTTACAAATCATTTTAAATGCACCGAACAAGCAAGTGAGGAATTGTTAAAAGTATTTAAAGTTATCTATCCAAAATTGTAAGTTAGTCTAATCGGTGAAAATTTTCAGTTAAGAGAATCCCGCCGTGAAAAATAAGATTTATCGCAATATGCTTATAACGGTGTAAGGCTTTCATGCGCGCTCTACCAAGAAAGCAACTAATCCGATTTAAAAAAATCAAGCTTAGGCTATACTCTCACGAGGGTCATTCAAACTACGTATAACCGTTCGAGAAAAAAAAAATAAATTACGACCCAGTCATCTTTGAAAAGCGAGAAATATCCAAAAGGAACATACGCTCGACTAGATTTGCTCTCGCTCAGAGGGCGATTGTAACATCGGGGCTTTCACTTTCGGCTCGTACGAGAGCTCGCTAGCGCGATAGAGCGAGATAGAAAATAAAAAACCTCACGGTTATCGTGTGACATTAATCCTGGCACGCGAGGAATTCAATCGATCTAACATTACGCGCGATAAGATACGTTCCCGCGAGAACGGTCTCGCGTTATTGACGTACTTCGAAAAGCGCAAAAAAGATGCCAATAGAGTCGAGCTGTATCGTAATGGCGTCCTATACCCGTCTCGCTCTCGCACTCGCGCGCAAAGTAACGCTCGAGGTTTATCGATTAAACCGCGGTATCAAACTGGAAAGGGGAGGGGGATGATATGTCACCTGACGATGAACGATGAACTCTTACGTACCGTTCGCGGGGTGTAACACGAGTCGGTCTTGAGAACGCCATGCATCCACTTTATTGTCGTGCACTCGTTCTCCTTTGAGCCCTCTGACACTCAAACACAACTCATAACTACGAAAAGGTTTCACTGAGCTGAGATTCGCCCGTAGGGCGCGTCGTGCCGGACTCGGAGAAACCCGAATGTGACGTACGACTGACGCGCTTCACGAAAATGCGTCCAAACGCGTACAGACGGCCAGACGCCCACAGACGCTCACGGCTCTCAGGGGTTCTTCCGTAGTTCCGTCTTGTACGGTCAATGATTCAGAAAATTTGCGGCGTGCGGCGCTAGCGTCGCATTGGAAGATTCATCGTTTTGGCAGTAGGTGGCGTTCAACTTCGGTAAATTATCGAGCGAACTTCTGTTACCATCTGGATGGATAGAAGGTAATAAGCTATCGACTATAAATTTGAGCAATAAATGAGTGTTCTCACACAGTTGTATAGATGGCGAGAGTATATCGACTTGACATTGACGGTAATTTAAATCAGCAAATCATTTAGTTATCAGTAAATTTAGGAACATTTTAAATATAGAAATTATAATTTAAATAATTAAAATTCTCTGTAATATTTCTTTCGTACAATATTATGATCACAAAACTGTTTGAATTGCGCAACGGTTTAATATTTCATGCAAATTTATTATTTTTTTACAACTCATTCTATACACTAATTTTACACCATATGAGTTTCACATACCATTCAGAAATAGTTTAAAATTTTTCTCCGAGGTAAAAAATGTCGAGTAAAATTTTAACAAAATATATCGAAATCTAAATACCACGTACATAACTTAGTTACCATGTCAAACGTATTAGATTTGAATATAAAATTATTTCACGTGTCTGAATTTATAAATTAAAAAAATTTGCTCAACGAAGTATTTTTTTAACAGCTTATAGAAGGGAGCGAAAATAAACGATAGTTTCAAAATAATGTATGAATTTTTTTGCCGTTAAGTAAAGGATACACTCCGAATAGTCGGAACTTTTTTGCTAAAAAGGACAAACTCATCCCACTCGCCTACGCGCACCACTGGTGCTCTTGCGCGCTGAAGACGACCGAGCTGCGCATATGCACTGAGTTCGTTGACGCGCCGAAATCAATAATTTTCTCGGTATATAAGGTCCTGCATCCGCAGCGTGTTCTACTCGAAAGTTCCGGTAACCGGTACGGATTCGCGCTCTCTCTCCTCCACGTAATCTCGATAAGAGTCGGTAATTTGGCTTTTGGCCTCCTCACTGACCGCGTTTAGTGGTTTTAATTTTTGAGAAAACCGTTCTCATCAACAAGGTATACTCTTCGTCTTTAGTAGTAAGTGAGATTAGCGTAAGGTACTGCTGGTAATAACGATTAATAGGATAAAAACTATTATTCGTAAGACATACACAAAAGATAGAGGTATAAAGTAAGATTAGGGAAAATATTGTAAGACATAAAAGGTACTGAGAGAAAAATTTAGGTAAATTATATACTCAGTTTGTCGGAGTATATGAAAGTGTAATTCGAGGTATAATGATGAAGCAAAAATATATAAGGAAGTGCTTTTTGAGGACGATATCGGTAACGTCGACCAACGTACGCCGCATCGCGCTGCACATTGGACCACATCGCACGTTGCATCGGTAATTGGTATTTGTGAAAAACTAATTCATTTGCTTTAACATTTATTATTCGTGTAGAGTGAAATTATCGATGTAACTTTCTTTCAAAATTCCGATACTGTCATTTTTTAATTCGGTTCTTAGTTTTGTTTTCGATCGGCCGATGTGGATGTTCGCGATTTACCGATGTCGTTCCTTAACTAATCATATTTATTTATTTAAAATAAGAATGGTATCAGAATGATGAACTTCTTACGAGATTTGTATCCACGAGACTTACAAAACAGCAAGTCAGAGCACATCGCCTGACTTGACAAAATACTCCCACTCTATTTTTATCGACATGACATTTCTTGCTTATTCCACACGAAAAAATTGTGTGGCATGGTGTAGGCCTCCTGGGGATTCCCGCCATGTAAAAAAACGGGAACGCGTCCCTGCACAGTACCCCTTGGGTGACGAGGAAAGCTGTGCTACAATATTGCCTCTTGCTCATTCCTCTCCATTTTCAACAATTCCCTTCATTTTCATCCAGAGAAAACCCTAAAATGATCACTTAGAGAATTGAAAAAAAAAAAAAAATAAATTTTCTTTGCATTTTAATTTTGAATAGTAGAAGTTATTTTGTGAATTACCCTGTAGAGTTTTTCAACAAATTAAGATTAAAATTGCAGTCCACCAGTTAAAAAGTAACTCAACTTCTGTAACTTCTTAATGCCCTGACAAGCGCGTGGCGAGCAACTCCAATGGCTTTAACTCCGAGCAGTTTCGAATACGAAACTCTTGTTTCGTCACCAGAAAAGAAGTCGACTCGTTCCTTCGAAACGAGCATCAAACGTTAGTTCCATATTCTTAATGAAATTTAGCTCGAAAAACGCGAGAGAATCGTTTCTTAACGCGTGGCCCATTTTATTACACTCCCCTACGTAATTTATGCTCTGTACGAATTCTTCTCGGAAAATAGTACTCACGGTTACGTTGTGACGGTTAACGAGTAGTAAAATTAGTTTTAGCGCGAGCGTGAAGACTTCGAAGAATGAGTAATTACGATTACGCACTGTGCTTAATTTCTTATGAAATGCGCAATAAATACGTATACGCGTTGTTTTTATCTTCGGTATCGATCACAAGGCTCTTGATTAAACAGTGCACATCAATTACAGCTCTAATAAAATTTCACTCTAATTGGAGAAATTCGTACTCGTTAATTTACAGTTCTTGTTCCATTTATACTCCGAAAATTGTTAATTCAGGACGCGTACGTTCTTAAGAGTTTCGGAAGAGTCATTCGAATATTTACGCAGCGGATATTGAATTAAAACGTATCGCCAGCGTTGCTCGTTTGTCGTTGCGAATGCAATAAAGTTACGCAATGTGTGTGTGTGTGTGTGTGTGTGTGTGTGCGTGCGCGCCCGAGGTGAAAGTCGAGTCTCAAAATTGAACGATGAAAGATTGCTAAATTAATCTATTGCCAGAAATTTCATTTCTCGTATCAGTTTGACACAGTTTATAGAGTTCATAACAATAATATCAGAACCACGAACTCGATTTGTCTCGAATCGAGCGACCGATTTGTTTGCGGTTTTCATTGACACGAGAGGACACCTACTTACCTACTAGAGTCGCATTTCGACCCCCTGCTCGGGAGACATCTGTCACGCCGTTGACTGGCGGGTAGAAAATCAAAGGTCTTACTGTCCTATTTCGTTAATATCGCTTTTGTCTACAACGATCGTTGATTCCCACTTCCGAGGATGAAAAACTATCAATTTGCTGCTTATTATTCCGGATCAAAGCCCGAAACGAGAATGTATAAATTTCGAAATATACATTTTGCCCTTACTTGCCGATGTAGTTATATAAATTAGCATGAAGACGTAAAGTAGAGCTCAAGCGGTATATTCCATTTAATATTAACTTTTAGCGCATGTATCCATTGACCGCAGCATGAATAATGTAATTCGGAAGATCATTTTAGAGCCCTTCCAGCGACTAATATTCCTTTCTCTCGTGGCACTGTGTACGTTGATTACCACTTACATTGATTATACCGGAGCATCCTTGACAGTGTTATTAAAGAAAATAGCATGCTCACTTTTAGTTTAGCCGAAGTACAACATAAATATTTTACAATAAACTAAAACTCTAAAAACAAAATTGATATTCTCCATTTTTATTCCTTGAGGAAAATAGTTTCACGCCAAACATTTTTATTGCCATAATAAAATAATGCACGCACGTATAAAAATTCTTGTATACAAATTTCATATAATCGCGTTGGAGATACGTTATATGAAAAAAGGATTACAAAAACGTAGAAACAGACATTAATTTAACTTTTTCTCTATACGTGAAAACGAGACAATAGCGGAAATGCATTTCATTGATCCAGCTTGCGTTTCTTCTCTCAGGTGTGTTAAACCATCCCCGATCGGCAGTGACTAAGTGCTCATTCACGACGACATTAGCGAGAATGGCACGCTTCTCACGAAAGTAGAAGAGATACCGTGAGACACGACTCGCGAGCGCACAGCTCTCTTCCACGAATCGAATTGCAAATCATGGCTGGGGGTCTCTCGGCGAAAAAGTGGTTGTAATACACATATAGGACGAGTTACGTCAGTTGGTACGAAAGTGTACATTTTCACTGAGAAGTTGGCCAAAAAGTTTCTAGTCCAATCGAAAGATCCTCCCGTATATTTTACGAGGGGGCTGAGATTGAAAAAACGTTAACTTATGAACTACTGCTCGCAACTTTACACCGAGGAATCGCGAAAGTGGATTAAACTCTATCGAGTTTTCTCTTTCTTCTCTCTCTCTCTTTCGATAGA
Organism: Goniozus legneri; assembly: GCA_003055095.1. Lineage (NCBI taxonomy): Eukaryota > Metazoa > Arthropoda > Insecta > Hymenoptera > Bethylidae > Goniozus > Goniozus legneri. Next base: position 149,342 of record NCVS01000398.1, read on the forward strand.
TTAAACAAATGATAATCGACTCTTGTGCAACTTAAAACGGTTGAACTTGTGAAAATAATTCGGAAATCTCGGTCGAAACTCGATTAAAGATCGCGTCGAAACGAATAACGGAGCATAAAAGAATTAATCGCTATGTCGAAGAGCTCGACAGTTGTGACAAAACGTGTGAGCGCTGCTATGGTTCTTTGTGCATAATAGGGTTCCACCCCACGCGTGTAAATTAGCAGATTAGGTGCATCGCAAGGAAATTCAGTCACGCGATCAACATTAACTTCGTATTACTTAGAAACTCGTCAACAAAATATCAATTTGATAATCGAAGCGGTCTCGTATTATTTTTCCGGTCGCGTTTAAATTACAGGATAGTGATTAGTCAACAAAATAACATTATATTGATTAAATTTATGAATCATAATTATTAATCGCTAATAAAAACACAAACACCGCTCGTGAAGTTAACGATGTACTTCATTATACTAAATTTGTTCTCACGAACTTTCATATTTACCAAGAAAAATATTTTCGAACAACGAATCCGATTAAAAATTACAACGAGTGTAGAATTCTCACAGAGTTAATGCACAGAAGGTCGCAATCACCGAAACCGGGGTGAAGAAATTAATCCAAAGCTTAACGGCGACATTGATGCAGGTGACACCGTTACCTTTCGCGTATAATTTCAAAAGGTGTCGTACAACCGTCCGCGGCTTGCGCAATTACGAACTCGTAACTGTATAATAAACTAACGCGCGCGCATAACGAGACCACACCGTGAGAAACTACGCGAGACTACGAAAATCGTAATAAGAGGGATTTCATTATTTCGCGCGATAATAACGACGAATAAAAAAGCGATAAAGCCCGCGGTCGGATGATTGGCCGAGGGTATATCCAGCGGGGGTGTTTACGATCCCGAGTTTCGTATATAGGAAAGTTTGACGCGTGTGTACAGAGAGCGGGGCCGTTTCGCGGTTCGGCCTCGTCACGGGAGGATGTGTCACTTTGTCGGACAATAAAACTGGCTTTTATGCACGAGCACGCACCGGAGAGCCCAGTCGCGCCGAGATTAGATCAATCGTTTCCACGAAGAGCTTTTTCTACCTTACGGGAAAACACCTATTCCGTCATATATATATCTCGTATGAGAACCCAGGCGCTGTTACGAGCCGACCCACTTTCGTCTGATTACTCGAGCCGAGGAAAAATATTCACTCCATTCGTCTTGCCGATTTGACAATAGGATTCCTCGCCTCGTTTTTTTTTTCCTCAATTCTATTCTCTTCGGGTGAAAATACAGCGCGGAATGCGAGAGATGGATACGTATCGGTTTCCAGGCGTGATTTCATCTGTGCAACGACGTATCGATGTCAAACTCGTTTACGGGGAAGGGGGTTAGTTATCGAACGATTCGTCATGCAAATATATGGAACGACAAGCGAGACCCTTTCCCTGTACGATCGACGAAAAAGTGCTCGTCATTGTCGGCGCATATTTATACGGCTGCAACTTTCACCATCGCGGCATTGTTCTCGTCGCGAGCGCGCACCACCCCGCGGGTCTTCGTTTCTCCTACGATAGCCGCTGATTTGCATCGAGTCCTATGGCTGACACTGAAATGCACTTTTATCAATTTTTCGAAAAAAAAAAAAAAACGTGTCGCGCGCACCGATATAGCGAGAGAAATTCGTTTGCACTCGGCTAGCTTTTGTGTAGATATAACAGGCCACGCAATTAATCAACTCGGAGAGGAATTTTAAATTTCGCATCGCAAAGTTTCATAGCGGTTGATGCCTTCGTCGAATACCGAAATCAATTTCTGGTTATTTCTCCCCTTTCTTTTTCGTTTACGGCTCGCGCTGTATTTCACGATGATGAATTTCTCCGGTCCTGGGTCTTCCCCGTAGCCGAAGCATTACTTCGCTAATGACGAGTCCTCTACGAAATGCACGCGCATCCACATATACGCTGTACGTATGTAGATACGCGTGTGTGTACTCAACTCTCTCGCGATTCGAACAAGCGCGAATTATGCCCGCGAGCGAAACGCGTGCAATAGTCGAAACAAAACTCGTCGTCGTTAGTCGCATCGGACCCATTACGAAAATCCACGAAATTGTTTTGCTCTCTCGCCGTTTCGTCGATAAACGAGACGTCCCGAAAATTGGATAGCCACACGCGATATCGAGGAAGAGACAACGGGAATGATTTTCGCGTTGTCGCTCGATGTACACAGTGTTCCAGTTTTTTGGTCTCCAAGTCATTCCGATTTTTCAACCCAGAAATAATTGAATAATGTTAAGGAGTGTAAATATTTATATTCAATAAATGCATTTTTTCCATGCAGAATTGTATGTTCATTTCATTTCATTACCCAATTTTATCTCGCAGTTAACCATTAAAGGATTATCCAACTTAAGGATTTTTAAAAAATCGATAATTTATTTTTGCATTTTTTTAAAGTAGGTACGCATTCAAAAATATTATTTCAAAATTTTATAGAGATCCGAGTACTCTAAGTTCATTTTTTTCAGTTCGAGTTTAATAAATAAAATTTTATCTAGTTTAACCAATGGTTGCTCGGAAAAAAATTCCTGAAAAAAGGCTCTTTTCGCGCATTCAAAGTGGAAAGACCCTTTAAGCTTATAATTTTGGAATAGCGAATGCTCTTGTTGAAATTTGTCAAACTATAGTTTTTAATTCTGAGACACCCTGTGTATGCGTACACGTGGAAGTATACACACATCCCGACACTTGCAATTTCGATCGAGTCCCACGATCCGCACGCATTCGGTCCGTTCGTCCGTTACCCCCGCTGCGTCGGGATACGTCGAAGGTTCGCGTGAGCCACGCAGGAATCGAACCGAGCACGCACCCGTGAATCGCACGGATCGCGTAAATCGCTAATCGCTTCGGGCGAAGGAACAACTCTGGATATTCAATTTTCGTATTTCATCGCTAATTAGCATCGAGTCGCCGTTTTTTTCTTGTTCGCGAATTTTAATCGAACGAGGCGTCTCAATCAGGGCCTCGTTGAAATACGACTCGATGAATCGATTCATTCGAATTCCTTCGATCGAAAATTTTTTCGACGCGTACAACGCTGAATTTCAGTTTCCAACGCGATAATTACGGACGGTATTTAAGAAAGCGCACACGCGTCTTAAGAACAATTTGCGATCAGCTCCGTGACGAGCAACAACCGTTCCCTTTCGTTTGTCGCCACGAGCCGCGAAGCTTACGAAATACTTTCGATTTTTCTCGCGTTCAAACCTTACGCCTATTTTTTTGTTCGCCTCCTCGCCGCTTAAAAACGTCTCGAGATCGTAATTACCGGCTTGCGTAAGCTTCGAACAATGACCGAGGACGAGGCCTCTCGAGTTAATATCGTCCATTCGGCGCCGAAACGAAAAATGACGCTCGTGCGAAACGTTCGAGTGAAATTCTCTCGTGACGAGGGGGCCTCGAGTAATACGCGAGAGTGTATAACGACTCGCGTGTACGCTGTATTACAGGAAGATGAGAAAAATTGAAAAAAAAAAAACGTTTGTCATGCAAAACGAAAGTTTGCAATTTCGCTGCTCGTTATCGCTCGTCCGTAGCCCATACCTCTTTGATATAATCGCACCGAGCGAGTCTCCTCGTTCAGAGGGGAAAACGAAATTACCGAAGGGACATCCGGAGAATTCGAAGCGAGATGGAGAGGAGAAGAAGGAGATATCGAATGCTATTCTCCCTTGCCGGCTCGATGCGAACGAATTTACGGAAAGGAACGGACATTTCTCGTTTCCTACTTTTTAATTAACGAGCCTCGTGATAAATAAGATTTTAATTGCGAAAAAAGAGAACGATAACGAAATCCGCAGTTTGCGAATTCCAAAATGCACGCAGGGCTCTGTGCGTTTTTTTCTTGGGTATTAATTTTTTTTATTTATTCGAGCAAAAAATTGCGATTAATGCCATCGATTCTCCGACCGAATCTTTCCATTACTGCAACGAGCAGTCGACAGTTTAATGAAAAATCCATTTATTCATGCAATCGGTTAATCAACCGAACAAACTTTTAAACGCGCGTTTCAAAACTCATCGAGTTTCAGTTTCCAAACAATATATCACCGAGTACATCGAGAGTTGGATGCACTTCCATCCGGTGCGCGATATCTCGCTCGAAACGACAGTTTTGACAAATTAAACTCGCAAGGGTGAAGTGCTCGCCAAAAACACTCAACGTTCGACCACGAAAAGTTTCGCTCGTTTACCCACAGCCAAACGTATCGCGCGTTGCACATACGAAGAGGAAAAAGTCCGGAGATGCAGTCCCGATGCACCTTGGGTGAGCGGTGCAACAAACGGGAAGA
>NCVS01000398.1:155243-171696 GCA_003055095.1 Goniozus legneri
GGAGTACGATTCCTCGATTAAGGACACGAGGAAAAAAATTCAGGTACAATAGAAGATTCGAGGTACTTCATTCGGGGTGTCCGAAACGTCCAAGAGCCCTTCGGATGGTCGATATATAGCTCGAGAAATTTTCAACTCGAGAAATTCTCAATTTGGCGCGATAATTCGGGGACACCCAGTACAGCGCGCTTTAAGTGCATCGCGTTCGGAGATGTATAACGTCGCGTACACGTACACGCTCACGTGCACACGGGACTGGCTCGCTCGCGATTTCGTACGAGAGCTCGGGACCGAGGCCGTTTATCGGCCATAAACCTGCCACCGCGCGTACCGCGAATGCCGTCAATTAAGGGGCCAAACGAAATTTCCGTGGCGAGAAAAGGAGAGCCGAGAGCGCGCACCGAAAATCGTACGACGGCGAACCCGCGCGCGTCCCCAATTCTCAAGCGGAGATTTAAAGAAATGACAACTGTTATCTCCTTAACGGCGCGCTTTTATAGCGGTACACGCGTTTCATCTCGCGACTCTGTGGTTCTTACATACCCCGTGTGTACACGCGCGCGCGCGCGCGCGCACATGTACACGAATATATAAGTACATACATTTCGTGTAAGTTGAGGCACGCGACCGAGCGAGTAACGTCCCGATTTCTTTCTCGTTATTTCGTTCTCGTATCAAACGAGATTATAGCCCGGCGTTTTTTTAGTGCGCGCTGCGCCAGCTGACTGCGATCGACCGCGATCCGAGGGAATTTTCGAATATCGAGAATAATTCGGTGCGAGGAGTCTCGTCTTCTCTCTTATTTTCTCCCCGATATTAGATTTTTTCGGTGAAACTCGCGAGAAATCCTACGCCGGCGGATATCCGTTTTATTATTAATACGTTTTGCTCGAGTCAGCGAGGGTGCGTGGTATTATCGGCCTAAGTTTAATAATGTAGTCTCATCCTCTCCCTCGTGCGCGCTCGCTGATCGATCGAGACCTCTCGAAATACGCTCCCGTCCACGTTGCTCGTAATTATTACGGCTCGATTACCTCCGCGTACGATCGATTATCGTCAATCGGGGCGCGTTAATTGATCATATAGTCAAAACCCATCTCTGCAGGCATCGAGTGGACGAAAAATAACGATCGACCGAATTCGGTTACCGCAGTGAAATTAATTATGACTGTATTATCGCAACGTATCGCATGAATATTTATTTACACTGTTATAACAGTCGTTATTTATTCCAAAAATGTTATTCGATCGCTCGAATAAATTAACCCGGTTGTTCGACTAGACTCATTCGGTATTTATCGGATGAGCGTTTCCTCAAATCGTATCGACTTATTACTTTTTCGCGTTCACGACGCATCTGCGTGAGCGGGGCAACAACGAGTAGCAATTAACGAACCAGTCGGTGATTTCGTGCATGTCCCTCCTCGCGAAGATAAACAGAGAAACCGTTCGAAATTAGCTCTCGTTAGAACGGTCAACAAGGTCGAGGGTCGAACTTTTAATCGCGAGTGAATTCTGCATTCGTGCGTCTAAATGTCAGACCGGGACCGGTATCGATCGCGTGACTACGTGTATTGACCGAAATTTTGCTAAACGTGTACGACCATAGAACGAGAGAGCGAGAGAGAGAGAGAGAAAAGGCAAAACACATTTCGCAGGGTAATGGTCGGAAACGGTTCTGTTTGCTTCAGTACGTTTCGAACGGTAGTGCCCTCCTCACGTGCGCGCGTCGAGTCCTCCGTCCAGGAACGCGTAACGGTATAATTACAAATGTAAATAAAGCAGTCGGTATTATTCAGAGGCATTAAAAATCGCATCGGTGGGGTCTAGCGAAAGTCGCGTATTAAGTGCTGTAACAGCTTGATGCATATTGCTATGCTAACGTAAAGAGAACGAGAGAGAGAGAGAGAGAGAGAGAGAGAGAAAGAGAGAATGAGAAAAAGAGGTTGAAAAAAATAGAAAAGAGAGTGCATAACGAGGTGGATGTAACGATCGGAGGCAATCGAAACAGTCGAATGCCGGACGACCCGATATTCCCATTTAGCCGCGAGGCAAAAATCTCGGTTTCATCAGGCCCGTTTATATGCATTTCCACTCTGAATCGCAGGCGCGTGTGCGGAAAGAGATAAAGAAGCTCTATAATACACTCACGGCTTATCTTCATCTCCGCGAGCGTATCTCGTCTCATCGGCAATTAAACGGCGCGTTTAATACAAAGGACTCTGGCGTTAATTAGCTCGAATGTTTGCCCGTACACGCCCAGGAGGCGTAAACCTCGCGAATTCGGGATGTACCTGTGTATATCTATATATGTATTGTACATATGTATATATATAGCGACCGAAAATACGAGAGAAGAAAGCCAGCTAACTGGCATACATCCCGAGACTCGGACAGGCGAAAACCCCATTAAAGTACTGCTATGTGCGAAAATTAGCAAACCCTTCTTTACCGAAATTCGCTAAATAGCGCGAGCCTGGATGTAAAAATTCTTTGACTTTTGTCGAATATCGAGATACGCGAATAAATATTAGCGGGAACTCGACTATAAGACACCAGCCTGTTTGGATTTCTTTTATCCTGTTAGAGCAATTACAATGAAACTTACACTCCTCGGTAATTGATATTCCGTGTAAACTCGAATAGGACTTTCCCAGACTTATCACTCGGGAATGAAAAGTTGATTTAATGGAGGGTGTTATACTTTCGTCGTCATCCGGTTATAACGAAGCACCTGAAACACACTGAAGTATGCGGGTAACGAGGCGCGAGCCACTCGACACACATTTTTCAGTACCGAATCGAGGAAAAACAGCACTTCGATTTATAGTTGTAATAAAAACCAGTATATACGATGATCATTACGAAAAAAAGAGAGGAATTATAAAAAATAATTTTTCGACGTGGAATTGTACACGATAAAAAAATTTATGTCGAATTCAAGACGTTTTTATTGTCCCAGCCGAATAACGTTGATCTCCTGTGGGGAGACTCGAGAAAATAAAATGCGAAAATTTGAAGAAACAATCGTTTTTGATATTTCACAGATTTGCTCTTGCCGAGTGCGATACGCGTAACGTTTGTTACGACCATCGAGCTGTCGAGGAAAGGATTGACGCGGAGGTGGCAATTTTCGTATGGATCGTTGAACGCGTATTGGGCAGAGAGAGAGATAGAGAAGCAGAACCGGCTTCCGAATGCATCGGCGTAATCTCGCTGCGCTCTGCCATTATCTCATCGCTACGACTGTCCACGACAGTCCGGCTATTTGTCATTCGTACATATCCTCTCTCTCTCTCTCTCTCTCTCCCCCTCTCTCTCTTCCTCCCTCTGATCGACCGACATCTGTTCAGCAGTAAAATGATTTATCGATCAAAATGCGTTACATCGTTCGGCATTTGTCTCCTTTTTCATCCTTCTTGTTTATTTTCGATTTTTTTTCTCCCCAATATTTTTCAGTTTTATCTAGCAAATCACCGGTATTTTCCTTCTCGGAGTTAATGGATTCTCCGGTTCGCGCCGCTGACCTCCTTCGACGGCTCGCGAAGTCATTAGAATACTAGGATTCCACCCGCTTCGGCACCGATCGCGATCGGCGAACGCGACGATGAAAGGGAGCGCGTCCGAGATCCATCTTTTCCCTCCTCTCGAGTCACGCGCGACCGACGATCGTTTCACTCGCGATAATCCCGACAAAAATTCGCGTGAATTAATAATCCTTCGATCGAGGAAGCGAGCTTTTTTTTCAACTTTTTCGTTACCCTCTTCCTGAAAAATACGATCCCGCCGTTACGGTGAAACTTATTTCAGTTATGTGCGGGATGATAAGGACGTCCAGTGAAAATATACTGTAACTGCTCTCGGTGAGTTTTAAAGGGCCGTTACCGGTAGCAGTAACCTATGTCTTTATTTGCACAGAACGATAAAGCCGAGAATGACCGTACTTTGTACTTTTCTCGTTCCGATTGCTCTTTAGGAGCACGTACCGGAATAGCGAGTACTGTGTTACCTGAGTACAACTGAGATGATAAGATCTAATCAAAATATAACTCTCTGTATTCACGAATGAAAAATTATCGACGGAATTCCGCACTAAAAATTACCAACTAGAATAGATGCGAATTATTCTACCACTGGAGTAAATAAATTTGGTTATTTTCCGAACTCTGGTTGCCCCCAGAGTGAAATATCCAATTCAATTTGGAATAATAACTCGTATCCGGATTCGATACGGCAACAAAATCCAAATGTTGTTTCTCCACAATTTGTATACGCACACTTCTCCCGATGAATCTCGCGATATGTCCGGCTAATTACGCTAATTCGACTCCAGCGGATGGAAAGCAATTAATCGCGATACATCTCGAGGATTCATAGAGCGGGGGCGAAGGAGACGCGTTGCATTTCCTTTCGTTGCCCGTGGATGCGTGAGACTGGTTTTTAAGGTCAGCGACGGAGCGACGGGCAAATTCAAATGTGCCGAAGTGTAACCCGATCGTATAATTCGAAACGATGACCATAGTTCGCACTCGAGCTGCCACTCTCACCAGTTTTTGAAGTTTTCGCTCTACTTGGCCGGTATAACGAGCGCGAGCCTCCGCGACTGCCTGGGACTGGATAAACCGAACCATCGCCGTGGCCGGGCAGCTCCTACTGCGAGGTGTTCGCGCCTATACTTTATCGCCCGTCCCACAATTTACAATAATCCCAACCGCGGAGTGAAAACGGGATTTACGCATTGTACGATAATTTCCTCGCGCGCGTCGTCCATTTTTGTCGCGATAAATATACTAGAAGTCTCGTTGCGAAAATTCCTCTCCTACTTTATACGCTTTTAATAGACGAACGTATTTGAAAGTCAAACCCGCACTTTCTCCGAATTTCAATTTATTTGGAACAATATGAATTATCGGAATCAATGTAATATAAATCTTGTAATGTATCGTGTAACGTATGATATAAATTGTCTACGTGATTTTTCTATATTTTGTTTGTCGAATAAATTGTTTTATTCGAAATTTTCATAGTGTTCGTACACTGAAAATAAAAATTTGATGAAGCTACTGCATATTTATTTGAAAATATAAAAATATACATTTTGTTCGATGGGATGAATCATTATGTAGAATAAAGAAATAATACTTAGAATAAAATTAGTATTTTCGATTGAAAAAAATATTTGGTTGAATTTACATTGCATTTATTCAGACGTATATGCCGATAAATATTAAGTAAATTCAACAAATTTTTATTCTCAGTTAGTGTAATGTTCTCCTCGTGGGGTTTCCATGCACGGAGATCTCGATGCAGATATATTACACGGGATTCGACTTCTCACATTCTGTCGCTTAGCGAGTGGATTTACGAGTTTTCGTGCACCGTTGAAAATCGATTACTCCGATAGCGGCTTATCGCGGAAGGGAGGAGGCCGAGCGTTAGACGGTGACCAAGTTCGTTCTCGCGAGTAAAAGAGGAGGCCGTCGGCCTCTCTGTGTGTTCTCCAAGAGGTCGACCCACTTCGTTCAAAGGCGAGAGGGACCGTACATGCGCGTACATACTCTGTGTACGTAAATACGTCGGTTGTCTCTATCGCTCTTGCAGTTTGTCGTGTAATACGAATCCTCTTTGTCTCTCTCTCTCTCTCTCTCTCTCTCTCTCTCTCTCTCTCTCTCTCTAGCTTGCTCCCTTCTAGTACAACATGGATGCACTTTGCGCGTGAACTCGTGCACCGATCCACTCGGCGAGTGTCCTCGTGTTCGTTTTGATGTTTCACCGCTGCCGAGTATCGATCTACCCGGTTCGACAACGATCCTTTTAATCTTTCGACTCGATCGCGAGTTTTCGTGTTCGCGCAAGACCGAATTATGCAATCCTCTTACTCACCGTTACCAACCGAAGGAGATCGTGTCAAACTTTTCATCCCCCAAGCTGAAAAAATTCATTTTTTGAAATTATGTACATTCAAAATAACAATTTGTGGAATCTATTCAATATTTATTTCCATTAGTCGAAATAAATACTGTATTTACCGAACTGAATAATTGTTTGAATTGCAGACACCAATTTTGTCCCGGATAATATTCATTTGTTCTAAATAATAATACACGCTATAGAAATCGCGAGATCTGAATAATCAGGAAGTTGCAGCGAATCGATGAACGAGAAACAATTCTGGCGGGAGTCGAACACGTGGTTTCCCCTGAGCTCCCTACTACCGTCGCGTTCAATCCACGCCGGACACAATGAGCCGAGATGCTCAAAGCGCGACCGGTAGTCGTGGAGCGTGCACGCGCCGCTGAGAAAGGCAGGTGAAGGTTGCCGGTTCGCGCGAAAAACGAGATCGGATCGATTCGATCGATCGGTGGCTGGCCGTATCGTCGATGTCGTACGCGATCGATCTATCGATCGGCGGCTAATTAGTCCTCGCGCGGTGCGATGCGGTGTTAGAATCGCGCATATCGATCGGATCGGCTGATCGCGATCTCGATCTCGAAGCTGGTGTCGTTGCTCACCCGATCGATACGTCGTTAACGCGTTCGACGTACCTCGCCGATAATTAATCGTCCGCAAATTGCCGTTTATCGGCTCCGAGTGGATTATGGTTAACCGGTAATATCGATAATTGCTCGGCATTAATTCCGCGAAGGATCCGCGCTTTCGAAAGTAAATTGCGACTCGGTAACGACCTCGATCAGTACCGGCGATTGTCAAAAGTGGCTACCGTGCGGTGAACAGTTCGATCATCTCCGACTGGACGGTGGATTTCTCTTTTTCGAGGAAGCGGAGACGGTGTCCTCGCGCAAACGAGCCTGCCCGATTTTCGTTCGGATTCTTCGCCGAGCCGGATACCGTAGCGTGTGCCTCGACGTCTCGAGGATGATTCACTGGTCGAGCCGCTGATTCTCTCCTGAACAACGCTCTCGTTCAAATCGGTAAGAATTCTCGAGCCCCGAGTACAAAGGGTGCCCCAGTTCGACCACGAGTATTCTTGGATAGAGAATACCGATCTCGAAACTCTAAGACATTTTTCAGATCGAAAAATCGACAATCGGGAGTATTCGAAAAAATTTTTCAGCAATTAGTGGGGATGAAAAAAGCGTATTACTTTGAATTTCAAGATTTACGAGTAGCTCGTGGTCGAAACGAGACACCCTGTATGCACAGCGTTCAATTAGAACCACTTAACGAGTATTTCAGACTCAACGATAAACAGCGATTATCACTTTCCGTTCACCGGTTCGGCAACGCTAGACCAACAGTTTGCGGATACACGTAAGAGTTGGCGGCTCTATCGAAAAATGTCAAATGCTTCGTTATCGATGTACAAAATTATACCGAAACGCGCTATATTCTCGTTACTCTCGATTAAGCACAGCGGAAATTCCGCGCTCAAAGGAGAGGCTGTTAATAGCTTCCTTGCGCGAAAATTTCGCGCATTAATGAGTATGCCTCGGCTGCTCCCTTAATTAGCCCCGAGAGTGGGAGAGCTCTCCGTGCGCGATGTATATACGCAATCGGCGAGTTTACATTTAGGAGTTCACGGATTGGTGAACGTCTAATTACCGTGATGGAACGTGACCGATAGTACCCAGGCTTGCGAGAAAAGAAAGAAACGGGGGTAAATTGATTTCCAGTCGGATATTTGCGATTATGATAAATCGGTTTTACGTACTCGAGAGTGACGTAAGTCAACAAGGATCGGAAGAACGAAAATAGAGGAAGGATGGAAGAATGGGTTTAGTAGCGTAAAAAAATTGACGTTCGAGGGAGAAAATAGAAGAAAAAACTGGAGAAAGGGGATAACGAAGACGGACAAGAAGAGCATCCCGGCTGACGTCTATGTCAGCGTAAAGTGAGTCGATAAATCATGCAGGATCGTTTCTTGTCCTATAACACGCCGGATTAATATTCTCCGTCGCTCTCTGTTATATTCACCCTTGGGCCGGAAATTCGAGTGTTTCGGTACATTTTCTATTTCTAGGGGAGAAGAATTCGAAGCGAAAGAACTTGAAATTTTAGTCGAGTATAACATCTTTTTATTCGCCAATACTCAAGTCGAATGTACATTTCGCGGGATCGATTTTCTTTTATCGAGGGGTCTGTACATCGCAGCGCTGGCCGTTGTTGCAGTATATCGTGAAACGAGCAGGTAGGCCGAAAATTAACGACTGCACGGCCGATTGAATCTAAACGGTCTCGGCGAATCGAACGCAAAACGTTTTCCCGTATCGAACTCGTCCAGGTAATTTCCAGTACGGCAGTTTACGGCTGGTATAGACACAGTAAAAACAGATATGTACACAGTGAAAAACATTTTTAGAGCCAACTAGAATGAATATTGCTTCCAATGGAGTGAATAATTATTCAAATGAAATCCACATGTTATTCGAGGCTATACAGTTTTCCTCTTGAAACTAAATAAATTTATCATATTTTTGTTACATAAATTCTTGAATATTTATATATCTTTTAATCGTTCGTTTAACGAGATTAAACTTCGAAGATGAAATTAGAGTTCTCTCCGGCGGTGCGGAAGTACAGGAAAAGAGCCGTGACATTCGATTCGACTGTGGAATAACGCGCTCAAGTAGCTCTCTAACTCGCAATAAAGGAATTATCAACGGAGAGAAGTAGGCGACTAGGAGGAGACAAAAGAAGCGTAACCCACTTGTATATCCAGTCTGGCCAAGGTGGGGATTATATACGAACGAAAGCGCGGCTATTGTGGCCGGTAAAGTGCAAACAATAATTTTCTCGTCGAGAGCGAGTAGCGATTAAACCAAGCTATCATTACGATTAAAACGTCCCTCGGAACCGCTTTAATTCCTTCATCTCCGCTACCGAACGCGACAAACGCTAGAATTGGGTCGAGTCTTTCGAATCTCTCGTATCGCGTTACCTTTCATACGCGAGCGCGAGATAACGCGGCGCACTTTCGCTGATTAGTCGCGCGCCTAATAAAATCCGCGACGTAACGTCTCGGTGCCGACACGCACCCGGTGCTCTCTCATCCCCGGCTGAGTTTCTCGTCCGACGCGAAAAGGCGAGAGGAAACTTTTTTTTCACAAGGGGTGAAAATTCCCGCCCTTTGACACCGCGGCCAATCGGTTTTATAGAAAGCGAAGAGCGAGCGCTCGCAGCTTTCTACAAACTGTCGATACACCGTTGGGGGAAATGAATGTGTATCCATCTCGCTCCCCGCGCTACGCCTCTTGATAATTCACACTCCATCGCATCTGCCTACTCGTACGAGGCTTCCACGAACGAGCTCGATGCTTGTCGAGTATAATATGGTCCGCGAGCCACGTTTCTGTGACGAACTGCCGGTACGTGACGTTAATGATAACGAGTTCGAGTGGAGAAACTCTTTTTTTTCTCTCCTTCGATTCCGACTCCTCTCGTTGAGAGATGCAATTCCGTGAATCGAAAATTCAATTCCAGCCGTGACTCCCGACGAGTGCGATCGGGGTCATTAGCGTGGCGAAAAATGATACAGAATGAAGATGAAATTCATTTGTCGGTGTACGTACTGAAACAAGTTTTGTTGGACGTACTCAATATTTATTCGCATATATTCAAATAAATATGTAATTCGATAAAATGAATTATTGTTTAAAATTGTTAAATATTAGTTTGAATGAAATCGATGTCTGAAATTCAAAGAATTATTCTGTCTAGCCAATTAAATATTTATTTGAACGTATGCAGATAAACATCGAGTATACAATCAGCAAAGTTTTATGTTCAGTGCACTTGGGAAAAAATACTGTGACAGTTCGATGTTCAGTTCGCAATTTGAGTTCTTTTGGGTCATTATCGCCCCTGGGCACTTAAAATGGTACCAGTAAACCAGTCGCAATCGAAAGTCGGTGTTCTTTTCGCGAGCATCTCGCGCCATTTACGAATTCACGAAAGTGTCAATTTCGGGACAAATTGCCCGCTCCTATTCACCCGCGAATTCGTGGCTCCGTTAGACCGAGACAGTCACGGTCTTTCGAACTCGCAAAGGACTCATCCTTCGTAAAGAAAAAAAAAACCGAGGAGGAAGAATAAGCGAGGAGAGAATAAGAATCGGTAAAAGTTGAAACGCGTGCGCGTAGTTTGACCTATTAACTCAACGGATCGCAGTAAAACGGTCGCCGGATCAAATTAAGATCTGTATTTAACCGGTTCGTAATTGTTCCGTTTCGTGGATCTCCTCGGCGTACGCAGACACCGATGCGCTCCTAATTCTTCTTATTTCGCCTCAAGTCGTATAATAATCGGACGAGATAAGAATTCCGTATACGCGGGTGCGATAATTGCACTCGTAACGGAATTACGCAAATGCACTCGCGGTCTGGCCTTCGAGCGTACGAAACGCTAATTCGTGGCTCAATTATCGGCGAGTACGATTATTAATTAGCGTTATTAATCGAAGAGAAGAGAGAGAGAGAGAGGATCCGTTTTGTTTCTATTTTTTTTCTCGGGGTGCACCGTTATATTTTAGATGGGAAATTGAATAACTCGGCCCTACTGGATGCGAGCGTGTTTATATGTATATTTTTGCGATTTATGATAAACCCGTCAGGCTTCCTCAAAGGGGAGCCTCGCAAGGTTGGTCACGATGCGAAATTTATCGGACCATTCAGCTGTTGAGCAAACGGCCCGCTTATGGTCTACACAACGCGATCTTCCCTCTCGCCGCGAGGACTCGACTCCGATTCTCACTTGGCGAGAATAACGCGCGCAAGCGAAAATAATCTTAATTGCCGTAATTCAATGCAGCGTCATTGAAAATGCGACAGGTGTTGACTCTCGAGTCGTTAGCTTTCGATCTAATCGATTATCCGCGCGGAATTCACGATTCTTTTGAATTTCGTAGAGAGTCGAGTGAAAATGCGAGCCACGTTCTCAGCGAAAATTTTCACTTGGCAGCTGAAGAGATGTTAATTATCCGTGATAACATTCACGACACGATCTTTATTAGGATCGCACGGGTCCCATTGTCGATTTCACGCTGGTGCATCGAGTACTCTGTATCCCACGAGTTCATTCGAGTGCTCGTGTTTACGGGGTGTCCCGAAATTCGTTCAATTGGCGCATCGAGAATTATTATTTCGAGAGTGGGAGGATATTCTCAACAAAAACATACCCCGCTACTTTTTTATATTCTCTCACATCCGACGAGTAATTAGATTTTTTTAATCCAACATATTTTTATCTTCATATTATTCTACTTTCTTGTAGTAATGTAGAAATTTGAACATAAAATTGAAACGAGCCAAATCAACGAAGCTTATAATTGTCTGCTGGCAAAAAATGAAAAAAATCGAGACAGAACTTTTTCTCTAAAAAATTTACAAATTATTCACTCTCGAGGACACCCTATACACGCGTGCACACAATCGGGGATTCACTGCGGCGACAACGGACGCGAAACCGTTGGTACGTGCCTCCGGGAATTTCACGTTCGGATCGACCAGCGAGATTCGGTAAAATCGATAATTTCTACATCCCAGTTTTCGCTAATTCACGGCAATCACAGCGGCGCGTGACGCACTCGCTTTTCTCGCGCGAACTTTCAGCAACGAAAGTTGGGAAACGCCGCTCGAGTCATCGTCACGATCGCGATACAACAATACGTCTCGCGACCTAGGAAAACTTGCCGATCGAGTGGTAGAAACTTTAGCGATATTATGCTAATACGCGCGAGATGTAAATCTCGACATTCGAAACGTACCTCCTAACGCGACGTGTACACTCAAAACATTTTATCAAACGCGCATGCGTAATTACAGCTCGCTTCTCTCTTAACCGTGATATTTTTAGAAAGTAATACGCGCTTGTGCGTACTCGAAACGGTTATTTTCGTGGAAAAATAACGAGCTTAGCGGAAAAATCATCGGAGCTCCTGAAAAACTTCCCGATATTACAATACATAGAGCGACTCCAGTGCTGATTTCAATTTCCTCTTATCCCGGAAGATATTTTCGCGCGAAATTCCATTTACGATATTAAACAGAAAAGAGGAACTTACCGGGCACTTTTCGTTCGATATTAATCGTGAAAATTCAATTTGCGTTTTCCAATACGACTATAGCGGAGAAGCCGCGCGAAACATTTGTAACGATTATCTTCGCTCCTCGTCCTGAATTTAACTCTTACCGTTTCGATTGAATTTCGCGCCAACGAGATATTAATACCTATTCCGACGGTTCATTACAATCTCGTACTGCGAATGATCCGTTATCGTTTCCAATTTATGTTACTTTCTCCACTTGAAATACAGATTTGATGATCTTAACGCAAAATTGCGCATTTCGCTCGATACACTAATTCAAAATTGATTTAATTTTTGAATTAATTTTAATTTCGTTTTATATATTTTACAATATCTATCTCTCGTTTAATTAAATTTTAATCATCGTAAATTTCATCTCTACATATTTTTCGCTCAGACGAAATTCATTTCGGTAGAAAAGTCCGTCGAAAACAGCGCAGGGAGTATAATACGAGGAGAGATTGTCATTATTTACGATCGAGGTGATATCACGTCCGACGTATACCGATTATCCTCGTGTCGCGTTTGTTTTACCGCGCCGCTGGCGCGAGCTTACCACCGCCGCGTCGCGCGTAAAACTCCGGGCCCGTTATTGCGCATTTAATGCGATAACAATAAAACGCGTAATTAAAACGTCCCGCTCGGAAGAAGTCCGCTCTCGCCGACGTGTCCGAACCGCGAGCGTTATATATCGCGCTGTGCGCCGGGCGAAAATGGAATTTCCTGTGTTAGCCGACTAAAACAATGAGCCTTTCGAGGAAATCGCATCAACGGTTGCGATCCTGCCGCGAGAGTCAATATCGTTCATTTCTGTTTTTTTTTCTCTCTCTCTCTCTGTTTCGGTAAAACAGCTCATTAATGGTAATGGCTTCGAACAATGTGTAATTGAGCGAGAGGTAAATTAGTGTAATCGAACACGCTTTCACGCCGAGAACGAAACAGTATTTAAAGTTTTCGTGACATTTGTTCGATATGAAGACACTCCCGGTTATAAAATAAAAATTTATTCGAGCGTTGAAAATGATTAATTGCAATATTAACCACTTGCGCTATAACGAGGTACCATGTACATCGAGATATTTCTGCTCCAAAATTACCGACGACGTGTATGTATATCACGTCGATATGCATTTTATACCGCTTTTATTTTAGATTTTACAGAAGTTAAATTGTAGCGCAAGTGGTTGATGTAATTTTTGAAATTTGTGAAAACGTTCCAAAATAGTTGAGTATAACTTCTCAGTCTGATTAGATTCGAATTTTCACGCGCCTCGCATTACTCATAGCGGTTAATTCGTTTTAGATTCCCCGATCTGTATCATCTTGATAAATAGCCACCGAATGAATTTCACGTCTGCGAAACAGCATGCGCAACGCGCTGCGAATATATAACGATCCGGATAGATCCACTCTCCGCTGCCGTATAATTCCGAAAACGCTTTCTGGATTTGGTAACGTCATTCTGGGAAATTAATCAAGCCGATTAACCGACTTACATCGGGGTGGGTTTTTCCCGTTGCTCTTAATCGGATTCGGAATACGTGCGTACCATTTGCGAGGCCGATTCACGCTCCCGGAATGGATCACGACGGGGTGGTCCAAATAAGATTCGTATCGTACTGTGATGAACTGCGTCCCGGAAGCGAATCGTCCTGCGTACCTACGTGTCGAAAACCCGAACACATTTTGTTTCGAGTATACGAAGGAATTTCATTTTATCGTTTGCTTATTTCGAGAGTTGTTAAAATTTAACCACAGATAATTTTCTAGATTTTTCCACTTGAACCGGTTCGCTATTTACACGAAAATCGAGATCAACGAATTATTAATTGATTTAATTAACAAGTGATGAATTATCCTGTTTGCCAATTATTATTCGATCAATCCAATCTTTTCAATGTAGCGCACGCGAGTGCGCTGTAATTACAGGGTGTTTTGGAATTACCGCTCGACATCGGAAGATGATTCTTTACCGTTTCGAGAATCGAAATTGTCGTGTCTGTTTCTTTCTCGCGAACAATTTGCTATTAAAGGCCTCGGCTTAATTCTGGGTCACTCTGTATTTACAGACAAAATTCGATCTCGCCAGTTCCCGTTGTTTGTACCGCGAAGGTTCGTGCAATGGAAAATTGCATTGCGCATAAATAAAGGCAGGATTATATTGGTTCCGACGATAATTACGCATGCCGGACCGAGACTCGTTAAGATAAATAGAATGCACCGGCTCGATATCAATCGACGTTTATTCTGGCCTCGCGTCAACCTGTTCTCCCTCGCCGAGTCAGAGAATGTGTGTCAGTTCGAGAGTTCGATTCATGAATCGAGTTCTTCTCCCTACCCCTCTCTCCTCCTTCTCCTTTCATTGATCCGTATCGTCGTGATAAATTGCATCTCGGCGTAAAAGTACATCTGCCTGCACTCTACATATATGTATAAGCCTACCAATACGTATAATAACGCGAATATATATGTAACGCTTATAATCGCGCGTTTGCGCCTATAAATATAATATGAATGATACGCGATACACATTGTGCCTAATGATAGTCGCGTTTATTAATCGCGCTTAGTTACGTGGCTCGCGTCGTCTATCATTATTATTGAGAGACGTTTCAGATTAATAATCGTTATTAATTACCTCGCTGGGTTCGATTTATCGGGCCGGTGTAATTCTTAAACAACTTATACACGGTGTCCCGGTTCGACCCTGTAGGCTCGGTGGATTTAGAAATTTTGAACGAGCTTAACATTTCAATACCGATCTACCTATATGAATACCGTTCGGTCGAACTGGGGCACCCTCTATAGCAAAAAGTTGAAATTATCGGGTATCCCTGGAGGCTCGTGGCTCGACATTGTATCGGCAAAAATACGGGAACGGTATTACGGAATCGGTTCTCTCGCGGAGAGGAGATCGGTTTGCGCTGACATGGCTCGTAAATCTCGAAACTCTTGTCACCGCTCGCGAAATGTGTGTCGCGCGTGTCTTCGAAATTCACAGAGAGTCGGTGTATATAGACCGCGTGTACATTATATATACAGGGGACACATGTAGGGACGGAACGTTTTGCACGAATATATCGGCAGGTGCGCCCGACACCTAACGCGAATAAATAATACGGCGATTGTGCGCGCGAGGCCACCCGAGAAACACACGAATCCCGAACTGGGTCGATACTTTTACTCCCCGTAGCAAGAGGAGCCGATCCGAATCGGTATCGCCGCGATCGAGAGGGCGAGGATTAAACGCGATTAAGCTCGTCTCACACCTTAATCCTCTTTATCACTCAGTGTGAGAAAAATTCAATTTTGAACAAGACAGAATTTTATTAAATTAATGAATTCTTTGATAAAATTTATAATTTATCGAGAATACATAAAGTAACTATAATATACGTACATGATATCAAATACTAATAAATAATTATATTTATAGTCCGCACTAGAAGCCTGTAGATTTAAAAACTGTTAATGTTCCATTGTAGAATGTTCATTTTTGTATTTCGATGTTACACTTGTAGGCTTGTTGTCTGGAACGGGTATTTTTTGCTATTTTTATTAAGAGTGCAAAAGTACACAGTGTGAAGCCTGGCTTAATCTCGTTCGGCCGAGAGCGAGAAGAGTCGATAGGAGTCTCGTGTATCGGGGTACATGCGTGACAGTGGGCGCGCGTGAGAACCACCTCTCGCGCACGATCTCGTCTCGTTTTCTAATGCATTGTACGCTCAAGCGCCCGCCCGGTAGACCCCGTTGGCTACATCGCGCGAGAAATTATGATAATGACTTCTCTCTCTTCCTCCCAGGGAACTACTATCGCATGTATACGGGTGAATGAATAATCGGTAACGCGTCGAGAATACTTTTTTTCGGACAACCGATAAGTTTCTCCATCGCCTTGAATTCACGAACGACACCCGAGATAAAATTTTCATTCGTCATAAAAGAACCTCCCCGTTCTCGTTCGAATCGAGTCAGAAATAATCAAAAGTCAATTTCCTGCGCGAAATGTCGAATTTCAATATGCTAGTGACAGAGAGCCTCGGAATTATCTCGCGCACAGAACACCGGTCAATGAAGAAGAATCACGACTCGGAATTTTTAAGTTGAACGTCGGAACGGCGAGAGACTCTTTACTTGTAATAGGACTCGTAGAAAGAAAATATAGGAGCGCGGTGGTTTGAAATTTCGAGAAAGCTCGAAGGGAATTTGCGAGGAATCCGGGGAGGATATGCGGAACGACTCCGGTTATACGTAAAACGGCTCGTTCTTATTCAATTAGAGCTCTCGCCCGAGCATTTGCGGTAGAACTCTCGCGTTATCGTACGCCTCGATCGTACCCCATTTATCCCGCCTCCGCGACATCAGCGAAAGGGAATCGCCGTCGTTTATCCACGAGAGAGAGAGAGAGGG
>NCVS01000398.1:171722-265304 GCA_003055095.1 Goniozus legneri
GGGTAGAGAACTGAAGGATAGAGAAGGACGGCAATATCATCTTCGCGCAATTTGCCACCGACTACGCGACCATTAGACGGTGGAAATGAGTTTGTTTGTGCGAGACCATCTCGTAAATTGGCGCCAGTATCACAGTTATCCTCGATATTCGTACGAGTATATACGTAGCGGAAAAACTGTTTAATCCTCTCGGCAAACCGAGCACCGATAATCGACGATTGAATACTCGGTAAAAAACGATCATCGAACGATTCAGTGGCGGATAGAACTAGACGGGTTTTGTCGGACTTGTTCTTTTTTTTTTCATGAAATATCGTAACAAGGGAATCGTGGTTTATATCGGGAAAAATGGGTTTGTTTCACGGTTCGAGTCGCGTTTCCGGTATAAATGTCACGACACGGTTACGAACGATCGAAAACACCCCGATCGGTGAGCACGTTATATGTATATATATATTTTATCGGAGCAGCCTGCTGTAAATGGCGATACTCGGAGGTTTCCATGGGTAGACGTTGCTAGACGTACGCGAGTCCCGGTCTTGCCAATCATCGATTCGAATTGTTCCGCGTCGATAAATAAACATATCGGCGTTCGAGATTTCCGCCAAATTTGGTTAAACGTTTCAACAATTCAGATTGCGGTTTTGTCGAAAGGAATTTCTCGAACGTGAATGTATACGCGGTGGTTCTATTTCCATTTTAGCTCTTATTTGCTGTACACTTTGGAGAGATTGAGTTCAAATCTCGAGGACAAAACTTTCAACTTTGGCTTTGATTTTTTTCAAACTTTTCCACGGAATAAAAATAATTATCTTGAAGGGATTCATAAATTTAGTGCGTTATTTAAAAAAAAAGTAATGCTTATATAAAAATTATTACATCCACGCCCACATGACGCTCATTCGACCGACCTTCTTAATCCATCGAAGATCCGTCATCACTTTTCCGCCCGGCCTCGATCCTGCGACGAACGAGCGTGTCTCGACTCGTCGCGAGTGGAAACTCTTTTCTTTCCGGTTTCACGGATTGTCAAACGAAAAACAACAACACGATACACGCGTGAAATCTTTTACGCGTTGCAAAGATTATTTTATTCTGAAAAAATAGTACATAGAAAATTTAAGTACTCGCAATCTATAATATTAAAATAATTAATGTCAAGCTCTTGGATGAAACGCGAACGTTATTTTTTCGATTCATTAGTTTCGCTCGATTCTCCTTAATTGGGAAAAGTGGCTTTCGAGCACGATTTTGGATTGACATTCGACATTCGAGAGTTCGATCGAATAAAAAGGTTCGTTTTTCAGACTAAACATTTTCTTCCTTTGCTCTCGGAACCAATACCTAGGGAAATTCGAGAAACTCGGAGGGGTTGTACAACGTTGACCCGTACGTTTTTCCCTCAGGATTCTCTCTCTCTCTCTCTCTCTCTCTCTCTTGCTCTTTCCATCTTAATAGAAGAGCCATGACGTTTACCCATCGACCTTCTTTACGGCGGATCGGTCTCGCGGCTTTTCCGTCCATCGTCCTCGATCTCGAAACGCTACGCCTCGTGTACGACCTCTCGTTTATCTAAATGCGAGACGTGTTGCCGCACGAAAGGGGGAAAGAGAGGGTGGATGCTGTGGGAAACTCGAGATCTGTGTATGTACCACGTACGAGATACATCTTGATCCGCGTCGATTAGTCAACGTGTACGTCGTATCACGTCCCACGGAATTCCGTTTTTACAAGTTTTTCCGCGTAGGAAGAAAATTACGGAAAATGTACTTCGAGATCTGCACGGTCGATCTTATTTCCGTTTCATTCCATTATTAACCTCAGAGGTGTATTAAAAGAAAACTTTGAGAAAATTTTCGGAAAAATTTCGTATTATTCGGTATACCTCGACAAATCTCTGTGAATTGCGCAGCGAATCCTTTTGAATAATTCCTGTTGCAGTCATTCGCGGATTGCGAATACATATACGTTACAGTTATCGATTATCTACAACTTCGTTGTGGTACAGTTTTTTGACATTGAAATATCGTTAATTCCGATTCTCGCTTATCGGACCCTGCAAATGACGCAATAACGTTGCTCTTTTAAATCGATTTTACGCGCCATCAAACGAGCCAGCAGTGATAACCGTGTCCCAGTTATTTTTATATCCGCGCGATTCCGCGTAGTATATATATATATATATATATATATATATATATATATATATATATATATATATGTGTGTGTGTATACGAGCTTTGCTCGCGTTTCACCGGCCTCCACCATCCGAGCGGCTCGTATAAAATTCGCCGGAAGCTCCGAATCGGGCGTTAACGACTCGACGAGAAATTTTCCTCGATATTTTATACGCTCCGCGATCTCTCGCTCGCTCCGAGTGAAATTTTTCATCGATTTTATTCCCCATTTTGGACGAATATTTATCAACCGGAGTCGAGATACGGAATACTAATTTTCTCGTCGGTTAATTGCCGCCAATTATCGATCGATTCACACCGCGCGGGTCATCGCCATCGAGCACCGAGAGTCCCGAGAGGAAACACGGATGGCTAATGACGCCGGATAACGTAGATTCGTATCGGCGGGTTTCAAAGGTAGACAGTTCCTTATCGCGATTTTCGCGCCGTACGCCTCGATCGACCGAGAAATATTACCTCTCCTTATCCCACTGTCTTCCTATTCTCGAGGAGACCAATTTGCTCAACGCTGTAAGCAATGAAAATTTCTTTCCAATTTCTTATCAGCCACGAATATTCCGTAGAAAATTGTCATTTTCAATTAATTTCTCTCGAGTTTAAACTCAAACATTAAAAACAAGTAAATCCAACGATATCCCCCTGAACGGATTGTTTGATATTGAGAAGAAAAATAAGACGACTCTGAGCAATCCCGAAAAAAGGCGATCCTTTCTGTACCAAAAGCAGAAAATTCAAGTTATCGGATTAGATCGAGCGAAATCGAGCAGCCAATGTATACACAACACGTGGGAAGTTGTGTGTTTCATCGGAAAACCGAAGAAACTCTATTGGACGATACGTGGAAGTACCGATGCGATGTATTGGGCGTTGATAAACAACTTTCGAAACTTTTCTTTTGTTTCGACCGAAAAATTTTGCGTAATAAAAGTGCGGCGAAAGGTCGCCGGAGTTAAGTCGCGTTAAAGGCCACAGAAGTGACAAAACATCCTAAAGAGCGATAAATTCTGTTACAAAACGTAAAGTGAGGAAAAATGTATGGTCCGCGAGCTGGATAAAGTGAGAGAGAGAGAGAGAGAGAGAGAGAAACTTGGACAATTCGAAGACGAGGACACCCGTATGTGCTATTTCGTCGGACTATACGGTACAACCGATAACCTCCCGCCAAAAGGTCTCACCGACGATTTTACGAGGCAGATACGGAAGAGCGATGCTAAAATCGCGATGTTATCTGTGGCCAGCGCTGCGTATCCTTATTTTTTCTCTAGATTTCTCAGTTTCGCCTCAAAATCGCGATCTTTCGCCACCTCCGCCGATCGGAGTCGAAAACAGTTTTCTAGCTAATAATTTATGCTAATTCTACTTAATAACTCTTCGACTGGAAGAACTATTACGATTCGGTCAAAGTTTGCTCAAAATCGTTCGACATGACTTCGGAGGGGTTAACGTACAACGTTCGAGAAAAAAGCTGGTCCGAAAAATTCATTCGTTCACGCTAATTCGTTAAAATTATTTCGCGTTATGCGAGGAACGTAAATGTAACGGGCTCGACAGGAGAGGAGAAAAAAGCGCTCTACCGAGGTAACGGTTCGGTGTGCGATCTGTTTGTGATTTTCTCGTGAGAGCAGAGCACGGAGACCATCTCGAAGGCTGATCAATAGTCTTGACGCGCTTGACCGATGCCGCGCGACGAGAACGAAAATCGCGTAATCGTGCCTCCCCCTGAACCTTCTCCGCTGAAATGGAAATCCAATTGGCCACGCAAATACCTTCTCGTGTTTAGCGACGCCGCGATGCTAAGAGAATTGTTAATCAATCGGTTCGAGTTCGAGTTCACCGCAGACAATTTGCGCAGCCCCCAGCTCGTGCATGTATCTGAAGTTTGCATCGTTGGAGTCCAACGAAAATTCAAAAAAGTTGGTCAAAAATGACAAAAAAAAAAATTTTGTCGAATTTTCGTTGGACTCCAACGATGCAAACTTCAGATACATGCTCGTGTAAATTGCATTAATTTCATTTGCCAACGAAAAAAATAAATTCCTGCGTCGATGCAACACCTCTTTTATTATTTTAGTTTCGATAAATCGAAACACGAACGAACAAATACGAATTTATCGTTGCTATCCGTTAAGTTGATATTGATTTCCGCGTAACAGCTATGCCGGTGATGTTTAGAACGAAAAATATAAAATTGTTTCAGCGATATTACGCGAAACGAGAGAAAATGTACCTCAGCTGAGCTCCGATTCTCTCTCGTGGGCCACCCAAACGAGCCCCGAATATTCCGCACCGATAATATACTCGTTCATCACTGTGTTTGCCCTTCGCATTGTGAAAATACGTGTATTTATCGTCGAACGAGGAGGAGGGTGAATAGGAAAAGATATAAGAGGGCCTCGGGATGACGAGGCCCCTTAATAAATTTCGGCGGAGAGAGAGAGCGAGAGCATTCGCCTTAGCGCTCGACCGTCCGTGACCGCGATGCATTCTCGATGAGTCAACCGCCCTGAAATTTCGTAGCCCCTGGCTACGCGAGGATACCGATGGCCTCTCCTTCGCAGGAGAGCGAAATACGCAGAACGATTCCATTGAATTCCGTCGAGTCATCGTTGATTCACGTCACCAACGCTTTTTCATTCGCGAACATGATGAATTATTCTACAATTTGTCAAGAATTTACCTTTTTCTCAATATTCAAGCAGTTTTCGAGATCGGAATTATTCGGAAACCGGAACGCAAACTCAATATCGAATATCTACCTAGTTGCAGTTACTCGTAATTTTTTTTATTAATTTTTGAGAAAATTAGTAAACAAAATCCGATCGAATTTGACACTAGGAATACGTGCTATGTGTAAGAATACGGAAGAAAAGATACATAGTTGCATAGAATATGTGTGAAATAAAACTGTAAATGAGTCAAATTGGCTCAGTCTGTAAATTTGAACTAAACCAAAAAACTGATTTTTCGAAAATCGTACACTTTCTCGACGAGAATCAGCGATAAGGCGAGCCGAAAGGAGAGAAGTCGGATAAATTTCGGACTCGTCGGATGTTCACTTTCACTGGAAAGCCCCGAGCTAGTCCGCGAGCGTAGGCGGAAGTTACATATTAAAGTATTACATCGAAGCGAGACGGACAGGTGCGCTCGGTTTGAGGAGGTTCCGTCGCCGTCATTGTGCTTTTACGTACGAAGCGTGTACGCGGCTTGGCTGGCTCGAGGTACGGGACCGTGGCGTGCGCTGGTGTGCCCACGCGTTTTATGTAAATACAATCCGTCCCGAACGAGGAAAATCCTGAGCCCAGTCACGACACGCACACGGCCCGATCGTTTAAATGGAATCTCGTTCCCTCGCGTTGTCCCCGCGCTCGCGATTAATTTGTTGGACACGCGTGCGATTTGCACGTATTCCGCGAGTATCGCGTGACGATTAATCCGTTCGTGGGAGAGAGAGAGAAAAAGGAGGGGCGTGAAAAAAAGAAGAGATTTTTTCAGCGAAAATCGATTCCGTGCACTCCTTTCTTACCATTAGGAGAGCCAGACGGAGAGCGCGTTGCATATGCAACGCGCTTTACCGGAAGAAGCTCGCGCTGGTACGGCTTTCTGTTATTTATATAATACATACGAATGCGGTTCGCAGCTATACGCCCCGATGAAACTTCGTACCGAGGCATGCATATGAGAGGGTCGTTAACATTTCATCTGTGACGTTGAACAATAAAAAAAGGAGAGGAGAAACAGCCGCGCGCACGTGAATCTGGCGAAACGAGGGAGATAGAGAGAGATAGATAGGCAGATAGAAAAACCGGGATAAAAATAAATCGTCGATTTATCTCGAATGTACAGGGTGTGCCGGTTGGACTGGACGATCGCGGGGTAGTTTCGATCTCGAAATTCCAAGCGAGGGTTATTTCCATCGAATAACAATTAAAAGTATATATCACAGATTTTCAAGATTAATTAGATTTACGTATTCGTAAAATGAAACTACGACACCCAGTATAATCAACCCGAGGCATACGCCGGACGGTATTTTTCCGTTCTTTTTTATCTGAATCTATCGACGGGCTGCGTGAAATATCTGGCATTTTCCGATGAAATCAACCGCGAAGGCTATAATTATTTATGCAAAAATAGCATCCGCGGATTTTACACACAATCTTTATAATTCGCGATATTTCGACGGACGTGAAATTTATAACGCAGCCAGGAGGATTCTTAAAAGGCCCGTTTTCTAGACGCGTGTAATTATACACGAGCGCGTCCGAGGACTAATTGAGGAAAGCCAGCCTGCGCGCCGATAAGATCGGTATAAACGGAACTAACGAGTACGTTGCACCTAATTCGTGCCTCGCGTCTCGCCAGTCTGAGTTCCTCGGCGAGCGAGCGCGCATCGTCTCTCTCCCCCTCTCCCAATTTCCCCGTATTTGGCAAGGAGCGCATAAAAGTCCGCAAAAGTGCACCGAGAGAAATAAAAAACGAACATTCTTGCGCCGATAACGACGACTGTTATGTATTATATTTACTCCACATAGTATATAAATATATACTTTCACCAAATTAGCGCGAGCCGCGTTTAGATAGGGCTGCCTACCGCGCGAGCGCGCGTTATTTTCCTTTTACTTTCAAAACCATTCTCCGCTGGTACACAAAACGCGCGTCGCGCCAAAGCGAAACGCCTACGTGCCCGGCGTGACGCGCGCGAGAGTCTTTTGTGACGATCTCGTTCGGAGGAAAAAGAGAGTGGAATCGTGAATTCTTTTATCTCCTCCTTCACGTTTTCGTCGCTCTCGTTCGGCCGGCGGGTGCGATCGATATACCGCTGGAACCGCGACGGGGCTTAATTTTTGTTTATCCCCTGGGACGTAAATAAGCGGAGGAGTGAAAAAAAATCCGATGAAAACGAAGCCGGCTCTCGAAAACGAGGAAGAGGAGTTAATTGCTCGCTCGGCGTCGGAGTATCTCGAGCCAACTGTACTCGACGCAATATGTGCACTCTCGGCAGTCTATTTTCTTGCCTGTATATCTAGCCTTTTTTTTCATTCGCGCCGTTATATATAACATACCGTAATTGCGATACCAGGGAAAAAATCATCAAAAAGAGAGGATATTTAAAAAGGAGAGGAGAGAAACGTATTATTATTAAACTCACTTAACACACTTTTCGTGGTTGTCGGTCTAACGCCGCTCGGCCGCGTCTTAATTAAGTTTTAATTAATTTAATTCCGTTTTACGAGCTCCGTACCGTGTGGACACGCGGTGTGTGCTGCGATTTCGCGATAATCCCGCCGTCGTGCAATTTCACCAGATGATTTGAACGAAATTCGCAAAATTTCGCGAGCGCGCGGACGGACCTCGTATGAGAAATTCAATCTTGATAAATTATAAGTTGTGTGTGCACTGAATGTCCCGAAATCGTCACAATATATTTCACTTGGCGAAATTTGGTACAATTTGTACTCTTTTATTTTTCTTGCTACTATAGTTACCAGTTGGCCATCGAAAGTTGTCGCTATTTGTCGACAGGAAATTGTAAAGCAGTTTGTAAACTATAAATGAGGTGCCAAACTGGAAAAATATTAGTTAGAATTGCTTTCTACTAGAATTTCAGGACACCCTGTACGAAGAGCGTATACAGAGTGTATAGGGATAGGTATAGGGTGATGATTCAGTCGGATTCGCGAGAACTGAAAAACTTTAGAAAGTCAAATCACTGTCCGTTGACTCCTCGGTGAGCGTATACGGAGAATCGACGTTATTCTGTCTCGGACAGTGATGGATCGCGCACGTGGGGGTGCGAGATTGTCCGAAAATTTTGAATCTCGCCCCTCGGGGTTAACAATTTATAACTTTCTCTCTTTGTCCGTCGTAATTAATGTCCACGTTTCGATTTTAACGATTCGCACCGAGGCACCGAAATAAAAAGAAATAAAAACTCGTACCCTCCTGCGTTAATCGCTCTTGTAAATTCGAGTCACTTCGTTTTGTTCCTCGAGTATATTTTTAATTGCATCGGATACAGGAGTAGGAGTTTTGATCGGTAGCGAGAAGTTAAAATATACCGGAAAGAAACTACTCGAACGCTAGGATTACTGGGGCTTGTGATTCCGGCAACGACCCAGTTTCCTCAATTGCGAGAAACTCGCGAGATATTCCTCGCTTCCGAAATATTCGCGAAAAAGGAATTCTTCTCTCTCCCACTCTCTCCCAACTATATATATATATATATATATATATATATAAGAAGGTGCAATAAAATCCGAGAGAAAGAAGATGTACCGAATTGATCAGCGTGTTATTTCGAGCGTCGGAAACTTCTTGAAAGATTCACGAGAGAACCATCCGTTATGCGAGTTGGATGGAGAGAAATAGGAAAATTTTCATCCTCCTCTCGTCACACGGGGTCGGAAATATACAGCGAGACGCCCGACGCGAATTGACGTACGCGAGTGCAGTCGCGTGCCAAGGTGGGAAGTCACGGTCGCGATCTTCGAGTCTGAAAAATCACGACTTCCGATGCTCGGGCTGACTTTCATGCCAAAAACGCGTTCCGATGATTTCACCTCGATTTATGCGACCGCGGCTGTTACAACCGACAATTTCGACACTCCCAGGGTGAACGAGAGTGTGACGTATCGGGGGAAAAAAAATTTTTATTATTGCCTTTTATGGCCCTATCATCGAGCACGAAATTACAGCATCAGCGGTGAGAAGCCCTCGGAGAAACGCGGACATTAAAATCCGGAGTCAAGACGCTGAGAATTTTTTGGGGTTACGGCCTTATTAAGGAGATTTTATACCCTGGTCCTCTACTGGGTGCTCCGGAACGACCATAGGCTCTTCAAATAGTACATAAATTCTAAAAAAATAATCTTCGTTTTCATAAAAAATTGACGATTCCTGGTTTGAACACTTAAAATAGAAATTTTTAATACACTGAGAGTAAATGTTAAACCAATTAAATATGCATTCATATACTGACAAGAGGGTATTTTGACAGTTCGATGAAACAATCTTTCATATCCTCTTGACAATATAATATGATTGCATATTTTCTTCAATAACATTTTTTTTC
Organism: Goniozus legneri; assembly: GCA_003055095.1. Lineage (NCBI taxonomy): Eukaryota > Metazoa > Arthropoda > Insecta > Hymenoptera > Bethylidae > Goniozus > Goniozus legneri. The sequence continues at coordinate 180,993 of NCVS01000398.1, forward strand.
TCAGCGTTCGAATTACAAAATTAAAAAATTCGAGGGAAAGAACAGAATGGGATAAACGGGATAATAAAGTTATGTTAAAAATACCGAAGAGAAGAGGGGGAGACCGGTAAGAGTAAAAGGCGACGACAACGATTAACGGTAACGGTAAACAACTTACTCCGCAGAAATTCCGAGTGGAAGCCATCGGGACCCACGCGCTCCTATCGATTTTCAGCATCCTATTCGCGAGCGAATAATTATATAATTATCGCGATGCACGCGCTACAGCTGCGAGCGATTAATTAAAATCGAAGGAAGCTCGTTCCGAATCGAATGACGAATTCGTTCCTTAAATTCGAATCAATATCGATTCACCAAATTCGATGTGTCTCGGCGCGAGGGAATAACCGCTTCTCTTTCTCTCTCGATTCTACTTCGAGTCACGCTCGAGTTGTATTATCGACTCCCCGTGATAAAAGTCGTTCTCGCTGGCAGTATCACTTGTCCCGCAATTAAACTTTCCCACCCGATCGTATGGTACCGGTCGATAGTCGATACGGTCGATACAAATTAACCGTTTCCTAGTTCCTAGTCCGGTGTTAACCGCGCCCCAGTCAATGATTCTTTCTTTATCGTGTGAGAGAACGCGAATGAAGGCATTGGTCGTACTCGATTGCCTCGATCCGATAATCTTTATAACACCTCTAGATTTTATGGGGTCGAGCTCGCGAACGAAATTTTATGTCCGCTGTTTATTCATACTCGCCTCGACTGAGTTCTCTCTCCTCAATGAGAAATACTCGCGTACCTTCCGAAATGAATATCCGCGAATCGCGAGCGATCTCGACTGCGGAAACGTTCTCATTCCATTCGGTAAGCAACGAAAATTATAATTCGTAAATTTCAAGCACGATTCTCTCTCTAAATCGTCAATGGGACGATAAAAGTGGCGATAAGGAGGTAGATGTAAATTGGATCTCTCGACCGAGCGATCGTAATACCCAACCCCGGGCCTCGTTCCGTGAATTACGCAGGTTCTCCTACGGATCATGCAAATCTCCGATCCACCTCCAGGGCCGTAGCTTCGAATATCTCTCTCCTTTTTCCCCCGGCCACGCCTGAAATGGTGGCGTTTGAGAATTAAGCGAAAAAAAAAAATTAATCGAAAAATTACGTCCAAGATTCTCGTTACGCGCTCGCTTTCCGTTCGTCTTCGAGGATGGGAGGCGAGGAAAAGGTCAAGAACTCCCTCGCGAAAAAGAGCAAGAGAATAGAATTGGTTGCGAAATGAGGAGGTACGAGAAATAAAAAAGAAAAGCGCGGTAAGCCGGGCGCAAATGAGAAAGAGATTTAATTCGCGATAGTAGGAGGGGGAGGCCTTGTTTTTCGCTAACCCTCTCCGCGATCAATCGGCTCGACGGTTGATATATCGGCCCTCGCGGCGACCCGAGTGCACCGCATTATGCACTTCTCGCCTAATTGCGGCCCTCTCGGTCTCGCCAATTGAAATTTTCGACCGGCTGAAAAATCGCGCGCGCCCCGTCCGCGATTTATATTTTCGCATACCCCTGACCGATATTTAACGAGTGATCCGGTCGATTAATTACGTCGAAACGGCGTTGAGTATCTCGAATCGAGTGCGCGTACGAGTGCACTCGTGTCCCGAGATACACATCGAAGCGGTGACTGAGCGTTTCTCGCGATTACCGCGCGAATCTTAACGACACCTCGTACATCAACATCAGCGCTCCGATCGAGAACCCGGTAACGATCGAGATCGAGATCCCGGGCCCGCACGTGTGCCTATAATCAGCGATCTCGACGCGCTTGTGATTACCGGGGAATAGTCGTTAGGGGAATATTTAACTTTGGATTAATGCTCGATTAGTATAAATAATATTCTAATTAATGATCAGCTTCGTAAACTGAAAATAAAAAGTTGTTCAAGCTACTTAATATTTACTTGAAATAAATATATTGTTTAAAATTAATATCTTCAACTCAAGCATATATTTCGTTGAATGTACTTAATATTTATTTGGACACATTCAAATAAATATCAAGTAAATTCAACATATTCTTATTTCCAGTGTATCTTTAAAATCAGTCAAAAAATCTAGAACTGGAAAGTTTGATGGAAATTTTTACAGTGCTTCGTTAACTGGCCCAATGATAGACACTCATCGTCCCGAAAACGAAGACATCGACGCGCACATGCGGGCTCGATAATTCTCACGGTGCGTTGAAGTCGCATTATGAAGTTGACCGTGTACGGTACCACGAGCGGTGCGGTTGTAAATATGTAAAGCTCGCGCTGACTCGGTCACGGCGTTCCTTCGCGTGCGTACGTAATACACCCGGTCCGCTGGTGGTGACCGCTCTGGGATATCGCGGTATGATAATGATCTTTGATTAAAGGCAAGCACCGCGCTCTCTATACTCCTCTCTCCTTCTCGCTCTCTCTTTCTCTCGGGCTCGAGGAAAATACAGAGCCTGGGATGCCCGTTATCGCGATCAACTGGATCGAATGGACCGGTAAACTACGGAATCAACAGTTTCCACCGAGATAGACCGAATTAGCACCCGCACCTTCCATCCGGACTTTCGTATTTCCTCTCGAGGTTTACGAATTCGGTTTTTGTTACATTGAAATATCGACAGTGCAAATTTGTTAGATGTAATTTGTAGACGTTATGTCGATTAATAGATTATTCTATAAAAAAGTTAAATTCATTTTGGTCTCTTTTAATTTTCTCAATACATTAATCGGAAGTGAAACGTGTCTCGAGTAATCAAATACTAGATATTTTTTTATTTTTCATGTCGAGAGAAATGATAAAATTTCGCGATTCTCCACTTTCGTTAAATCACGTAGTCACGCGAATATGAATAGTTGCATAGTGTTAACCGGAAGTGGGATATTCGCGGAACGGTCGAGGACGATATTCAGACTTGGCGAGAGAGTGCTCTCCCGTTCGTGTCGCTCGAGATCTTATCGTGTCTTCCTGGTTAATAGAGAAGAAGACCGACAACATTCCTGCCACCGTCGAAAGATCCATCATCGTGCATCACCGCTATCCACTTCTCGCCTCGCTACATTTATTAGAAAAAAAGGAGCAAGAGATATCAAATCTATGGAAAGAAATGCAATCGCCGACAGGATTTCTTCGGATCGCCAATCCAGTCTGTAATTAAAGGCATAAATTACAGTTTCGAAATGACTTGTTGTACAAATATCGGCATTAATTCTCGTAACGACCCACCGAGAAACGTTTCATCTTCGCGAGGTGCGACGAATAATTTTCTTCAAATTGGTACAAACCGAATAGATACATCTTCCTGCGAGTGTACTCGCGTCAAATTTGTACCAATAAAACAAAAGACGAGATCCCGGTTTGAGATTTCTTTAATTAATAATTATAACACCTGTTATAATCTGGACGAGTAAATTTGTCGTAAATTTGATGTACACTTGTCTAGCTTATCGCGATTCATTCTACTTGTATTTTCTTTCACTTAAAGCTCGATTGGTTCTTCCGGCGAGAAAAAATTTCATAGGAAAAACAAAGCGAAATGGGGAACAAAGAGTTTTCTATAATGAATTATCCCGTGCTTATCCAGTCACGATCGAGTCGGATTTTCGATTTCAGTCGTTGTTCATCCTCGCGAGTGAAAACTTCGTGGGAGAAAGTGTCGCTAGCGTTTCCCATTGATAGTCATTATGTGTGTGTACTCCATTTTTTTCCCTTTTCTTATTCTCGCATTCGCGATGCGATCGTCGTGTAATGCAAACTCTCTCCCTCTTCCTCTCCCTCTCTCTTTCTCTCTCTCCCTTTTACCGATGCGTGTGAAACGGCCTTTAGACTTCAATGGGCCATGGCTCTTCCTAGCGCTCGACTGTCAGAGTTACCGCTAATCTCTTCTCTCTGAACCAACTACGATACCTCGCATGCAAGGTGGATTAAGGATGAGGTTCTAGTAGAACTAATAAAAATATTTAATCTTGAGATTTTCAATTCACACACCTCGTAGCATTTACAAGGTATTAATCTAATAAATAGTTCGATAAAATAAAATTTACATCGTGCAATAAATTCAGAACTCGATAGTTATTTATATTTTTTGTATTGATTTTTTTTACAAAATTCATTCCGAAGTGATTGAAGAAGAAATTAGATCAACTTGTAAATCGTTTGTAGCGCTCAACGTTCGGGAATAGCCGCTTTGATCTCTTTTTTATATAGATAGTAGATACGCAAAGTGAACAATAGTAATTAGACCGATTCTCTCTGCATTCCGTAAAAGTGAAACGATCGACTGAATTTTTTCGACCGACCCACGGATCCGTAAAATCTCACGAGCCGCTCTTTCGTTGGAGGGATTTGTTCCTGTGCATCGAACGATTCTTGCACAACGGACTGATCGGCTACATCAACCGAGAAGAACTAACGAGACGAACTCAGTGGGAAAACGAAAATACAGTCGAATCAATTCGCAATTACAATCAACATATTGTAATTACATCGAGGGTTGAAATTTATCATTTTTCGATGCGCTATTCTATGCAAATAAAGCAAGCACGTAAAAAATTCTCATCTCCCGATTTATCTCTCGAAAACGACGAGAGCGTATCGGCACCAAATGCAGAAATCCGCGAATAACGGTAACTGTAACGTTATTACCCAAAGCAAAAGTATATCTATATGTGAGCAACACTACCTTCACCACGCGGACTATCACACACTTTGGCAGTATCGTGTTTTCCGTCTTCACGACGTTGAAAAAACAATCGTCGCGCAAAAATGCTACCTCGCGAAGCCAAAAACATTTGCGCGAGTTTAACGGTAAATCGATTATAGATATCTGCTCGATGTTCGGTCCATACGCTAGAATCGTTCGAAGAGAAAAATCAAAGAGAGATCTACCAAGTATTTCGTTCCGATTGGACAATATAGTTACAACAATTAAAAAAAAATTCGTTTCCTCTGGAATAACTTTCCAGGAATGGGCTGAACGACAAACGCTATTATTTCCAATAATAATAATAATATTTCTTCGACCACTAGTGAGGAAAAATTGTTCTGAAAAAAAGGAAATATCGAATTTGCGGTCGATCGGCACGCGTCTCGTCAGCAAAAGCTCGTTTCGCGAACGCGGTGTGCTCGCACAGTAGCCGATATAGACCGAACGAGGTTCTACTCTCATCGCGCGCCGCGCACTGCTTGGCAATTAGTGGAAATAATTTGGCCGTTAATTGCGTCACGGCCTGGCGATTACTTTTCTCTTTTCTCTAATTGCCTCGTTATTTTTCTCCTTTTTTTCCGCCGATTTTTCTCATTCGGCCTCTTGTCGTTTCCATTCACGTTTGCTCCCTTTTCGTCGATTTTCACCAAAGCCCACTTATTTTTTTTTCTCCCTCGCTCCCTCCCTCTCTCTTATATGCGCATAATGACATTTATGATTCCGAGACTTTTTGCGCTCTCCTTATACCAGAACGGAGATGCATTCCGAGTTCTTACGTCGAGGCGGTATTACCGAACGTGATAAGTAAAACGGTGCATCTTCTGGTACCAACTTATCCGAGTTACGTTCCATCTGGGTTTTTTTTTTCGTATTATTTTTCTTATGCACAACTCCGTTCGTTTTCTTCTTTTATTCTCTTTCTACGCTCATTTTCCGAGCAATGGGCTCGACGAGTGAGAGCAATAACGCCCTGCTCAATCACGACGGGTAACCGCTTCCTCGCTTTAATTCACCATCCACTAATTAGCGTTTTAGCTTTAGCGTTCCGCCATAAGCTCGTATATAATATGCATTATATATATATATATATATGTCGAGATTTATACCGAGAGATATAATCTAGAGCGAATAATTTCTGGATGACAGACGAGTCGAGTAAGTGGGTTATAAAAAAATTCGTTTTCTTTCGCGTACCGAGCTTCGCTAGAACATTTTTATCGCAAATTGCATTTTACTTATACAGAGCTCATCAGTGTTTAAATACTAGATTTTGAGAAAAAATGCGATACATTTTGAGCAGAATTCGCGAGTTGCCAGAATCGGGCGATTCAATCATTTTTAGCCCTGTGAGATTCCTTTCAATTTCATCTACCGTCTCTGCAATCCATTAAATATCGCCAAGTTCTGTACATCTCGGAAATCCGACTCTCATCCGCGGATCTCGAACGGGCTCTCGCGCAAGAAAAGCCGAACTCGCGTTTCCGAGCGATTCACGCGAACATCTCGTTGCATTCCGGATCCTGTTCCGTTTCCAGGAAGATGCCGATTTCGAATTTGCGCAACTCGCACGCGATAACCAGTTACGAAACACTCAGCCGTCATTCCCGGATTCCGACTGACGACTTCTTCCGACGAGCTTTCCTCTTCTCATCTCTCTTCCTCGAAAAATAAAAGAAAAAACATCCCGAGAGGCAAAAGCGCAATTCGCTCGAACGCATCAAAACGTTAATTCCTCGGTAGTATTCCATTCGGTATAATCGAGCGAGGCGTGGAGAATCATTCCGCGGATTCCATCCGGGCATAGCCAATCAGCGATCGGTACACACACGGCGGGCATTAATTCCTTTAAAGGGGAAACACACCTCGAGGAAAAATCGCGCGAGCGTAACGAGCCGGTGCCCGATAACGGTGGCGCGTGCGCTCGATTTTGACATATTTTCTCCCCGTGACCTTGAATACCGCGAGAGATGTACTCTCCCGAACGAGGCCTGCGACGGGGGAGGGGGAGGGTGAGGAGGGGAGGAGGGGAGGAGGAGGAGGGAGTCGGCGGGCGATAGTAGGTAGCGGGTTCGCCGGTCGGGAAAAGAGAAAGAAGGGGCCCTCATATAGCGCAGAGGAAGTAAGAGGAAGAGCCGCGTGGTGAGGGAGCGAGAGAAACTTAGGAAAAGAAGCCCGAAGAGAGAGGGAGAGAATGCCCCCGACCGATCGCCAAGTCGCGTTGTATACCGACCGGTTAAAGCCGTTCAGTGTCTGCCCGGCGCTCGTCACGGATAAACCTTTGCGAGACGTTGCCTCGGTTCCGGGAGCCGATCGCGCTAATCGGAACTCCAAGTTTTTCACCGTCCCCGAAATTCTCCTCACTCGCCTCGTACTTCCAGAGTGGACCCGGCTAGTGGAATTTTCTCGAGCAGTGACGATATTTTTTACCTCCCGATCGTACGCGAAAAAGAAAATTGCACATGAAATTCCGATAGAATTTCCCTTCCAAATCGGATCGGCTGAGTTCGAGTGGCTCGGAGTGAATATTTTCCCTCGATTCGGCGACAATATTTTTACCGTCTCGAGTCTCTCGCAAAAAGTAAAAAAGATTTCCTATTTTATACGACACTTCCGTAAAATTCGTCCAATCGAATAAAGTTCAGAGTGACTCGAGTGGAATATTTCGAGAGTGCGGCGTGAAGAATGATCGTCGAGGGAGGTTGACGATCGAGGGATCCAGGGAAGAGCCAGGATCTCGCAATATGGCGAGTCTCGCTCGCGTGGAAGAGTGTCGTGTACGCGTTTCGTGCGAGATAATCGTGACGCGTTATCGGCTCCCGATGAGGCGATAAAGAGAGAATTCCTCTTTACTCGCGCTTCTTCAGGATCAGGAACTTCACGGAGCCGGAGGGCCGATCCCAGGAGGCAATAACCAGGTACCGTCCTCGGTTCACACTCGATCGCTCCCGATAATCGAGCCGATCGCGTCGAATCGGGATCGATCGAGGTTAAAATTCGGCGAGACCCCGGGAGAGGCATTTTTAAATACCGCAAACGCTCGACGTGACTCGAGTATGGGACTCGATCGGGGGATCCCCGATGGAGGCTACCAGTTATCTATTACCGTTGTCACACTTCCGTAATACTTATCGAGCCGCCATAAATCTCGCCGAGAGGTGCTAACCCGGCGTCTATGAATTCGGCCGGTAACGAGAGACCCTCTTCGAGAATTAATTTCGTATTTGCAAATATGGACGAGGAGCGTAGGAACGATCGTGGCGTGAATTACTCTCGCGACGAATATGGGACGAGTAGCGAGTCAAAGGGGCTATTGAAATTGCACCGGGATTTGAATATCTCGTTTCGCGAGGACCACCCACGAAACTAATTAATTGATATGCATCGCGATCGTTTCTCGCGTTAAACCGCGTATCCGATAGCCGCGGACAATCGTAGATCACGGGTACTCGATTGGTCGCGCTCCCCGTTGATAGGAGCCTGGCTTACTCTGCCATTATCCCAGTGTACCATTATCGGTGCACAATAGATCCGAGGAATTTACAGCTGCGGTACACGTGTGTGTTAATTATCTCGCTTGGGAGAAAGATCAGGGCCGAGTCGATTGGTTAGAATTGTTGCTTCGTTAAAAATATCAACACCGGTTGATAAAGTGGTGGGTTGAGGACGAATCTGGAATTTGCATTGCTGTATTTCAACGATGCAAAATTTAAACTGATAATTGAGGTAAGTGACAAAAATTTGTAGAATCGGTCGAGATTCTCGAAAATTGTCGAAAATATGATTTTGTAAGGATAATTGAAATACAAGCTGCTAATGTTGAAGAGTTTTCGTAACAGTAATCGACGTCTACAATCAATAACCAAAGAAAATGAGTAAAAAATCGTACAAGTTGACGAAGTAGAAAAAAAGTGAGAATCCATAAAGTATGATTTTCTGGAACAAAATGATATCTCAAGTGGGTAATTACCGTATTGAATTAACGCCTCCCGCGAGGCTATTTTTTCTAGCGCTGTCGATATTTATTGGCCAATAAAGCATCGGCGGTGTCGCGCGGTAATGAGGGGCGCGTTGCGCGTCTCGAGCGGTGAAATCGCGATAAATAATAACAGTCGGGATTCAAAGGCTGTTGTATATCATTCGAGTGTGTACGCTCGAATGTCGGAGGACCGTTTCGTGTCGTCCGTTATGCCCACCGATCGCGCACCCATTGTGCCCGACGACGATCGCCCTGACGATAGCCGCTTTTCATAAGTGAAACTTCCTTCCGCGATGTCGTAGAAACTACGCTGATCCGCATTTCCGGCAAAAGGTTTGATTTCGTTGAATTAAAAACAAGTCCATCTTAAATCTCGATCTTGTACAACTTTGTATCTAATTCTCGTATTTTTCTACGATAACGAGAATCGTTCCAATAAAAATATCATTTGTGTGTGTTATTTGTATTTACGTTATGTTGTTGTGACTTTTGTTCGAAAGAGACTCCAATAGATTAGCTTACGATAAACAAGCGATCCGAGATCGATAGCGAGTAGTATAGCAAAGTAAATCCATTAGCGCGTTGGTACACAAAAGTGAATAGCCCGTATGACGTATGGAGTCAAACGGTTCAGTGTATGCTAGCAAGGCTGATATAATATAGATTCTAGCAGATAAATCAAACGCGTCGACATATCGAACGAAAATACGCTCGTACAGAATCCGCTTTGAAAATATCTATCGTTCGATTTTATTGTCGCAAAAAAATTGATAATAAATTTTAATGTTTGTTGTCCGTGTCAAAAATCCATAAATTCAGAGTTAATTATTCTCTTCGCCTATAACGTAGGAAAAAAATTCTGTTCGACACGACTTCTCCTGTTCGACTTCACCCCCAGACGAGCCAACACCGTACACAGCTAAGCGTTTCTGGGATTAGAAGGCTATCGGTATAATGAGACCCAAGGAGCGGACGATGTAACTGAGAATTTACGATCGGTCGGGGTCGCGCCTTCGTAATAAGAGCTTTCCGATTCTCTCTCTCTCCTTCTCTCTCTCTTTCATTTTTATCCTCTCTCTCTCTCTCTCTCTCTCTCTCTCTCTCTCTCACCGCGTATGCACTGACACCCCTGTCGTCGATTAACATTGCAACGCGATCGCAGAGAGTACGACTTAACGGTCGTGTACTCGCGCCGATCTACAGGGTGTCTCAATTCGATCCTACGAATTCTCCCAATTGAGAATTCATCAACTCCTCTAAAAAATTTGATTGGTTTGTTATTTAATGAATTTCCATCCGCGTTAAATATTTAAAAGACTGAAATTTCACTTTCGATAGTCACCGCTGTCGTACCGTTAGAGCGCTGAATTAACATCGCAATGCAAGAATCCGTAGCGTGAGTACACGCGACATTGATGGATGTTAGATTTCACAGGCGCCCTCGATAATTAACGTCCCGGAGGCGAACGAAAACGTCGATATATCGGCGCCGATCGTGCTCGATAGCAGCGAGGTGAAAACCCGTGAAAACGGAAAAATAATGTGTGTAATGTTTGCCCCCATTCTCTAAAACTGGAACTTTTGAAAATTGTATTGAATTGTACTCTGTTTCTAATGTATTGTACGAAATCCACAAAAGAATTGAAACAAATATATATTTTTGTTTAAATCACCTGTCCTGTAGTTTCTTAATAAAATGCAACTAATTAACAGATATAAGATTTCGGAAAATTTTCTCGCAAGTCTCCGCGCGACCCAGGTACTATGTGTGTGACCCCGAGAATTTAAAAAAACTTTTGGCATCAGAGCTGGATTATACATATAGTACCGGAGTCTCGCGGGGACTTGCGAAAAAGTTTTTTGAAATCTTATATTCTTCAATTATTTGAATTTTAATGAGCTGTAGGCAACAAGAGCAGTTCAAAAATCACAAGCCAGGTAATTTGAACGAAAATATATAATTTTTTTTTAATTTTTTAATTTTTTTGAGGATTTTGTACAATATAATACAAATAGAACACAACATTATACTCATGGATAACGAGCCCAGCATGGTATTTATCGGAACATTTGCGAAACGATATGGGAAAATTTTCACCGTTCGCGATGTTATTCCTCTTCCGTTACATACGTACCCTCTCGGTGCCTGGCTTCAATCAGCGTCCATTTCCTCCTGGCTTTGTTACGCCTGCTTATTAGCCAGCGCGCCGTGCTGCACTTACCTCTCGCCAAAGCTGCCGCTGCACGCGCATCAGACTGAGCGAGAGAGGGACACGCTAATTAAATTACCGCAGGAATCGAGTCGCGGTGAAAGCATCCTCTTCCTTCGAGCGTCGCCCCGAAAATGACAGGTGTCTCGCTCTTATCACCGAAGGTGACAAAATTCATCTCCATATGCGCGTAATAGGAAAGTTACACTTTCATATACGGTCTCTCTTTTTCTCTATCTTTTACGAAAAAAATCTGGAACCAACTATTAATTTCCTAGTTGTTCATAATTGAAAATATATCAAATTCTAGAAATCCATGTTGCCAGTTAATATAGTCTAGAATCAAGTGGAAAAGACGAGGTAAATGGCTTCCGTGTCGTCGAGGGTCGCTAATTGCGATACATCGCGAATTATTAGACGTTACGTAACGCCAAGGGGCTGTGCACGTGTGCAGGCGCCGCGCATTATATGGCACATCGATCGAGTCAACGCTAATTCCGGGATCACGGTTAAGCACGAGCGAGAAGGAAGATCGCGTTAGCCGATTCATTAACGGGCTTGTAGGTACACTGACCTCAAGTTACTATCGACTGGATTCTTTACGCCATGCAGATTTATGAATATTGAGAATAACAAAATGATTCTCGAAAAAAATAGTTTGGTCGCCCCCACGTGTTTGTAAGATGACTCGATGCACTTTCGTTGAGTGTTTATGCGAGAAGGATGCGCCAGAGTAGACTCTCCTGCGAATTTAGCAACGTATCTTTTGTACGCTTCTCGAGTGTGTTTCACCACAGAGTCCCCGTGCGGGCTCCTTCAACGTCGTTTCCCCGAAACAACGTGCAGTCTCGACTGTCTTCCCAAATATGCCTCGAGAACGCGAAGATCTAATTGCACTCGATTCTCTATCGTAATTGCGGCGGAATAGTAAATTACCCAAAATAGAAGTCTTGCTATTTTCGTAACAAGTTCCGTATAAATTGTTTTTACTCGCGAAACGCGATGTAAATCCCCAACGAATCGAATTCCAGCGGGATATATTTCTCGGCCGATTTTATAACGAAAGATATAAGAAAAAGGCCATTGAAATTGGCGTTTTTGCCGGGCAGCTAGCGCGAAAATACAGGAACGGTAATATCCAGAGTGTACGGCAGCGTGTAATGGTGCACCGGGAAGCGAGTTGATCGATTAATTAACCGGCACGCCTTGCCGATCCGGTATATCGATACCACCGCCGCGGCAACCTCGCGCCATCCGAGAGAGTTATAAACATCCCAACTTCAGAATACGCGAGGAGCGACTCTCGATCGAGCGCCTAGCCACGTTACTAATTCAGTCGATTAGGTTTTCGCAAAAACCGATAGGATCTATTTTCGTAGTCAGACGACGCGGTGTAACTCCGGATTAAGTCCCGCCTCACGACGATAGAGCTAACTGCATTCGCGTTTAATCCAGTAACCGTTCGACGCGATATTATAAACGCGAGTAACCCGACGAGATGTTTAATTCAGGAGAAGGAGAGTAATCGGTGGAATTTCTCATTTCAGTTTGCTTATAGAACGAAAAAAGATTAATTCGGAAAACTCTGTCGATGATTACACGTATCGGTTTTGTATCGATAGAAAAACTATTTTGAGTTCCAGAATATTTCGAAAATTCAAAGCATTTACGATGAGAAAATAGATAATTTTGATTGAAATTCAGCGAGTTTGGAGAGTTTGGAATAATTCGTAATAGGCTAATTACTCTCGATGGTATCGGTGTTGGGACGGTTGACCCCCAACCTCTCATTCAGAACGTTTACATCCGACGTTCCGATTGCACGGAATGCGCCTGGCGCGCGAGCAGCCCGTTAAAATAGTAACAGTAACCATAATCACAGAACTATCCCCTCGCTAACTTGCACGGCAAATAAACATGTGGGGTAATGATCGCGCGACTCGGCCATTAACTCGAGTCAATACGCGAATCGCGATAAGTCCAAAACTTGCAGGACGATATCGCGAATCGCTCAAGGAGCTCCGGGAAAAATAGATCTTCAAACTTTGAGAATTCGAATCACGAAGGTCGTTCCACTCAACTATTTTCTTGTGGGGGACATATCACGTGGTTTATTTTATTATCCTTCGACTTTAAATTAAAATTAAATTAAATTAAATATTCATGGTATATTACAGTTATTTCATTAGCGATTAACATGGCTAATTCTCGCGAAAACTCCGATTGAGAAATAAAAGCAATCTCGGCGTCTCGATGTCAGGAGCGTCAAAACGTTTTGTTAGAACGTGGTGTTATAGAAGCAAAGCGATATCTTGTAATTCGATATTAAAATGATGGACGAGCACGATTAGGCCGAAACGAGAGCGAGTCACAGAGACAACCGTTACGCGTTAGGCGCTCTTCGACAACCGGAAGTTACCTGTGAGCAACCATCATGGTGTATAATCATATATATTGCTCATTTTACCCTATTTAGTCGGAGCGTAACTCTTTTGGCGAATCTGATTGCGTTACGAGAGCAAAAAATAAATAATACCATTTCGTATTAGGAACGAATTAACGGAATTAGCGGGTATCGTTTAGCGCGAGTTTATTACGCGACATTTAGATAGCTTCCGATAAAAACATAAATTAAAAATTCCCCATTAAAATATCAAAGTGCGACGGGGAATGAAGAAACGATCGGCGATTTTTCACCTCGTGCGATAAAATTGAAATATCTCCATGATTCCGGCTGACCCCGGTTCGCGTCCCGCGTCGCTACGAATCCGCGTCAGGTGGCGATAAATTTCGCAGTAACGGGCGCGCGAAACCGTGTAAAAGACGGATCAATTGAAATTTACGATCGGCCGTTCGTCAAAATTGCACCGAGTATTTACATACGTCTCGGTATTTATTTCGATCGGGCGAGACAATACGGCTGTTTCATTCTTATCACGCCTCGCGGTGGCACGTGTTTAGGAAGTCGAGAAACGAAAGACGAGAGGTACCGGGCGGGATGGGAAAGGCATTATGAAATCCCGTCGCGGCTGTGAATGTTAATACGCTGCCGCGTGCCTGTCTGCGCACCGACCACATCGCGTAAAGTATAAACAAAAGTCGAGACCGGGAGAGGATGTCATCGAGCTTGAATTTCACGTACGAGCGCCGATTCACTCCTTCGGTTTATCGATTCGATATTCTACCGTTAAAATTTTCATTCTCGGAAGAGCGATAAAATGGACTTCTTTTGGCGCTCGACTCGCACGACGAGAGATCCTCGAACCCATAAGAAGGACTCGAGTTGGTTCGATTAAGGGGTTAATTAGCACATATACAATTCGTAATGAGGTATCTTCTCGGTACTTACAGTGGAATTTTCGTTCTCTCTCTCTCTCTCTCTCTCTCTCTCTCTCTCTCTCCCACAATCCGTGCGAACGACGCAATTTCATTAAATTTATCGGACTCATTACGAGCCATTAACTTTCTTCAACCGCGCGGTGCGATCCGTACGACGATTTTTCGCATTACTTGACCCACAATCGGCCGGAAAATCATAAATCACGTCTGGCTTAGAGGGCGAGATTTTTGTGCTGTCGTCGGGACAGTCCGATGGATGTAAAAAATTTTTTTCGATAAATCAACCTCTATCGATATATCGTTTCTATGAAGTTTTAAATCATGCCTCTTGATTTTAAAGGTAATTTATGTAGTGAACCATGCAATAATAGGAACCGTCCTATAAAATCGGTTTAGATTCCCCTTAAGAATGTTCAGGCGGCACAATAATCAAAACCATAATTTTTAATTTTGAAATTTGAATTTCTGTCTATGATTACTGCCTGGAATTTTGGCTTGACTTACTTTCAACATTATGAAAAATAAAATTCGAATAATAAAATTTCAAGTAGTAATCATACATAGATAACCTTTTCTCAAATTTCAAAATTGAAAATTGTTTCGATTATTGCTATTCCTGAACATCCTAAAAAATATAAACCACAATAAATGAATTTTTTCAACTCAAAGAGAACAAAGTCGATAAACGAAACCAAAACCGACGAACGATTCGAACGCGACGATAGCCCGATTGAGTCGATAAAAGAAAATCCATCCCCGCGCGCAACATTGAAATTAAACGCTGTCAGTCGGTGAAACGGTAAAAGGCTCGTCGAGGTTGCTACCGGTTGCTTTGCGGAGAACATTAGAGGCGGCGCGCGCGCGCTCGCCTGCGTTTAAAATCCGCGATCACTAGGTCATCCGCGGCGTCTTTTTGCTCGTCCTTGGCCGAGCGCAAACCAGCCTGGGTAGGGACAGTTTTATACTCTTTGCTTCTTGACCTTGCCCCAGAGAGGCCCGGCCGATCGGTATACTATTCGAAGCATGTGGGCTGCACTATGGATGGTTTTCTTACCGCGCTAGACTTAACGGTCCGCCCGGCTCGATCCGAATGACTTTGGCGTGTGCACCTCGGCTGAAATATCCAGCCGGGAGAGAGAGAGAGAGAGAGAGAGAGAGAGAGATGTTGGTACATCGCGGGTTCACGCTACAACGAGCTCGAACCTCGTTACCGATGTAAGAGGCTCGCTTGTCCGGATAATTCATCGAGCCCGAAACGCGCCTTTCATCGTTCCCTCATATGCGATGTTTCTATCGTGGTGGGTGTCTCTATCAACCACTTTTGTAATCCAACCGAGAGATACGCGAGCGAAAAGTTGACTATTTGATATTTCGTAACGAGATTCGTAATTGAATTTTCAAAGCAGATATAAAAATTTTTAAACATGAAATAACAATGTAATCTGATATATTTTTCGATTCACACGTCTAGAAAATGTTCATTCTACCTCGGCCTTTAATTTTATTTTTAAATTAGAAAACAATGATCGAAAAAGCTTAACGAATCAAAGTAATAAAACTGCATCTGGTCTTTATTTCGGTAAAATCCTATTAGTAGATCTTTTTCTCCTTTAGTTTCAGAATTGGAGGCTTAGAAAAAAAATTTAATGCGTTCCGCACGGTTCCTCCGATTGATCGGCTCGCGTTCACGCTGGAGCAAGCCCTTTAGTTATTAGGTTGTCGAACCTCTTTCTTTCTCTCTGTCTCACCGACTGCAAGACTTTTTTTGTCGCCGAGAATTGAATCTCAGACAAAGTTGTTGGTTTCGAAACGATTCCGCGAAACGTTTCTGAATTATGGGAACGTAGCTTATACAGATCGCAATTTCACATTCAACGTGGTATTATAAATCGATTCGCTCGGAATCGTAGAAATATCGATTTGGATTATTCACAGTCGCGGTAAAATTACGTAATTCGCAATCGAGAGTACCGCCTCTTAATTAGGATATAATCATCGCCTAACAATACGCACAGCGGAATATTATCGAACTACCGAGATCCGCCACACATTGTGCAAATTTGCAATAATATCCCGCGGAGGTTTGATAATTATCGAACAAACGTGGTGGGAAGATCAGGAGTAATATTGCATTTCCACCAATGCACGGTATACCATGCTTTGGTATATTCCGAATATCCAATGCACGCTCAGAATTCGTACAAACAGATCTCATGACGCGAGAGCGTACACCGGAAATTAATTTTGAGATTTGCTACAATTAATATTAATAAAAGTATGTAATTATAAATGATTCTCAAAATTAATTTTTTAATTCAATCTCGATAAATAAAACTAGTAATCCGAGAAAAATTTTCAACGCACGTTCCTCAAATTCAGCCGAGAAATTTCTTAGCGTAAACGCGAGAGAGAAAATGACGATAGCGGAAGATGAGAACGGGAAATAATATTTTCGAGCGAGTCGTTTGCAGCATACGACACGGTACTTTCGCAGGTTATTACGCGGGCAATGCGACAACTCCTTAATCGTCTGAATGAAATTGTTCGATTGCTATCACGTGATCGCGCTGTTAAACTCGAGCGCCAAATCTATTCGCGTCCATTTGGATTTACCACGGTGAAATCCACTTGGAATAAACTACGGGACCGTAGGTAGCGAAGAAGTTGTAATTCCGTGCGTTTTATAGCCGACTCTAGACGATTCATTCCCTCTCTCTCTCTCTCTCTCTCTCTCTTTCTTTCTCCCTGGAGAGTGCGTTTTGAGTGCCGTTTGACTGCGCACCTTCATTCACTGCACACGCGTGCTCGAGAGTATTACATTAACCAACGTCAATGTAAAACGCTCGAAACTATTACCGATTACGGTTGACGGCGTGCGTTAACCTCGCGTTGCTTACCCTTTCGCGACCGTAAACTTGGATCTCGATACTATACAGGGTGTCTCGCTATATTCGGCAAATGAAGAATTTGTGAATTATGTCCGAAAAAGATTCCATTTTCTAATCGATTCTCGTTTAAATGAAACGCACTGGCCATGGAATTCCCTCACATTGAAATCAATCAAAACGAGACACCGTGTACATACCACATTGTATTTTTCGTATTCCCAACATTGTATCATCGTCATCGATTGCATATTCCGCGTGAAAGCTGGCCGAGAGACGGAGAAAAATTCGCCGACGATTAATCACCGGGTAATCAGAATGGAATGCAATTACCTAATTAAAATTCACGATAAAGATACCTCGGCGCATACCGAGGCGGGTCAGGCTCGTTCGATGCTCGTCACCTTTTGATTCGCTCGAGAGTCCCGCACGGTTACTCGCTTGCGTACTCTCACGCACGGTAAATAAATGTGTCACTTTTTGCTAACGCACCGAGATCGAGAGAAAGAGAGAGAGAGAGAGAGAGAGAGAGACGGGTAACGCGAGACACCGGCCCAGTTCTCTCCTCAAAGTCACGAGCTCCTCCTCTCTCGCGCACTCTCGTATCGTAAATCGAGAACGCATTGAGACGTTACGCGATACTCCGCAATGTGAGGAGACCCACATCGGACCGGCTCCGCCGTCAATTCCTCGATGATTGTTTCTCGGGAATTAGCATAGAAACGCTTATACGCCGCACTTCTTTCCCCGATAATGTGGATCGTCGCTGGAATTGGTTTCCGTCGATTATACCTTATAAGACGCGACCAGAAATTTTCTTAAACACCGGAAAAACTGACCTTTTACTGAAAAATCTTGTTAATCAATCTCTTCGCTTCGCAAGTTCTGTTTCGTCTTGTGAAAGGGTTGAATTTTCAAGACGTTCTCCGCAGAGGAGTGAGATACCTCGCGAGTACCGCGATGTGTTTCACCGACTGAAAGAGGTTTTCTGGCAAACTAAAACTTTCTTCGGTAGAGCATAGTATTTCTCACGTGGTTGGTTATAAAAGAGGAACAAGAAGGCAATTTCCGGTAGCGGTGGAATTTGATCTTTTTGCTATTGTTTTTCTCGAGCATTATCATAGAAAACTCACTGGGATTGTCCGCATCCATCTCTATCGTTATACATCGGAACGCGCACGAGAAAGTTATGCAAGACTCGGAGTTCTGCGCCATTTCGCGCAACGCGCTACGTCTTCTTCGGGAGGTTTAATATCGACGATATCCACCCTGCAATTTCGCGAAAGTACGAAAAGAAAATTCGAGTAAAAAAAAAATATCTGTCCAGGGAGGAAAGTAGTTACGACATGTGTAACATAAACATCTTGGAGCACTTTGACGTCGATATTTATAGTTCGCTCTTGAAAAACACTCGGGCTCGTATTTTCACCGAAACGAAAAGCGATAAAACAAGGATTCCCGTAAAACAATATGATACCCGTCTATACGTGCCGAGCGACCTACGCGCGGTGTTAAAGCTACGACAAACTATAACTCAGACGATTTTTTCAGATATATACTATGGAGTAATGGCGAGAAAATATAAATCCCCTGCGCCCGAGAGTCTCGCGGAATACATTCATTAGTGTCCAAATGACGTCCACCTATGACCCGAGTAAAATTAATGTTTACGCAAGACGTCTACTATACGTCTCGACTCGTTTTCACCTCCGCGGATTCGAACAGATTTTCCGTTTCAGATCTAAAACTTTCTTAAATCGCAAAGTTTCTCGAAAAAAAATGAGTAAAAGTTTGAGAATTGATAAAATTTTGATATTTTTACGATTCATTAGTTTCACGGGAATATTTTTCTCAGAAGTCAACTGGAATTGAAAAATTGACAGAGATTCATTCGTTTCATTAGTTTCGCTCGAACCTCTTAAGTGTCTCGAGTGTCGTGTTTTCACCGCGAGCGAGAAATAAGAACGCGGAGGATTGACGAGAGGCGTGAACTTGCGTGACCCTCACGCACTCGAGGCGTAACCGTCTGGTCTCGATGAGTCCTCGCTATCTTCTACCGACGCGAGATTGCGAACGACGCTCTTCTATGACCTACCTATACGCGGACCACCCACTCGTTGCATCGCGACGAGAAAAATCTTCCTATTGGGACGAGTAATCGCGAAATTGGGTCGTCTTCCTTCCGATGAATATTCGATGAGGTCGCTGGAGCGATATAGCCAGCGGATAAGCCTACCGATCGGTTAGAAAATGGTGACTCCAAGTGGTGCATCGTTATCCCGATTCAAAAAATGATTTTCATAAAATTCGAGTATAAAATTCCTAATCTCGATTAAATCTCGTTACACCAATCAGTTATACCTCTATGTGAGTTACGCTAGCCCAGCTTTTTTTTCGGACGAATGAAAACTCAAAAAAATGAACAAAAAATTGATTGAGAACAGTTTTTGTTTTTTGGTCATAGAAGATGTAATTTTTTAAATTTCAGAATAAACTCAACGCTACGCGATAGTACTGAACATTTTTCCAGAATTCAAAAAGCTGCTAGGCTAACTTAACTCACATGGCGCCTCTTTAAAAATTGCGCAATTGAATTCTATACGTCCTACCGCTCGTTTCGATTGTTTTTATCTCGGCGTCGAACGTATCGATCGGTTTCGAGCCCTCGTTAATCCGGAGGACCTCGATGCGGGTTTGGGCGCACCAACGAAACCCGTAATTAAGCGTTCTTTCGAGTTCCCACACGCGCACACGCGTATCGTTAAAGTTAACCCAGTTCACTCCGAACGAGCTCGTTTTTCCATTTTATACGCGGTTTTATTTTTCTCGAGCTTCGCGGCACCGAAATTGCATCGCGCTCGAAACGAGTGGCCGAGCTTTCTTTGCGTGCCGTATCGCGATGTACACCGCGCGGCTCGTCTCCCGGTAATTCGAAACAAGTCATCCTGTTAGCCTTAATGAGCCATTAAATTTTTTTTCACCCGTACGGAATGTTCGCGACGACGTCACTTAATTGCGCGTAATTCAATCGAAAATCCGTTCGAGGTGAGCGGGAGAGTTTAATGAAGATAAAAAACTCGATTTATAGACGGTGAGTCAAGACCGGTGCATACATTATAGGCGAATATGCTTCCAGATGTCTACGGGGTGTTCACAAATGATCGCGAGTCTATAAACATGCCCGGTGTCGAAAAATTTGACTGATTTTTAAAAAGTCGGATTTTTATATTTTTTCATTTTAAATTAGATCGGGTGAATTTTCCTTTCCTATTCAAATTTCGGATTTACGGTACCCGATTTATTTGAACTTTTCGTCAGACAATGGAAAGCAACTTTGAGCACTCTGCATGGTTTGTTCCAGAGCAACGAGTGGCGAATGAAAAAGCCGAATAACTCGGAAACTGAATCGGCAAAAAAATAGGAACTGAAGTTTCATTTCAGAATTCGCGATCTAACGATTTCATCAAAGACTGCACCCTGGGGATATATTTTTAACAACAAAGCGATCGAAGATACCTGTTAATCCTTCGCGTTGTAGAAACTGTAATTAATTTCGTTGGAACAATTTACCAAGAAATTCAGTTACAGCGGCTAATTTGGTATTCGCTATTCAAAGCGTGGAAATTCAATCAGCGGATCCCTCCGACGGTAAATTACGAACACCCCGAGACCGAAAATCCGAGGATAAATTCGCGCCACTCGACGGATGAAATTGCAAATTCGGGATCCGGTGCATCGCCGACTTCACCGGAGGTGTCCGGTGTATAGAGAGACATTATTATCCCGAGGAACGTAGCGCGTTCCCTGCTCGTTTTATTCGTTTTTGCGGTCGTCCGCGAGGGCCGAGTGTTGACCGCGCTTGCTACTCGAGCGAGAGAGAGAGAGAGAGAGAGAGAGAGAGAGGTTTTCTCTTTTGTCTCTCATCGACGAAATGCTCGCTCACCCGGGATCTCTCGTCTGGTCTCTCTCGTCCCGCTGAGATCAGCCCGCGTGCGCGCATCCGGCAAAAACATCGCACCGTCCAGCTCGTACAGGGAGAAAGAGAGAGAGAGGGAGAGAATCAAAGAGCAGAGAGAGAGAGAGAGAGAGAGAGAGGAAGAATGAATCCTCTTGGAGTGAAATTGGTGCCAGCGACGACAAATTATCCGAGCTGGCGAGGTGGGGAAGAAGGGGAGAAAAAAAGCCGATGAGAGGAAAAAATTGGACAAGAGCGGAAACCGGGAGAGGCATTCCCGAATATAAACCTGCACGAGGCTCGAAGCCCGCTTACGGGCAAGCGGAACGCACCGTAGGAAAAGATCTCCTCGACTCTCCCCGAGTACGATGCGTGTATTCTCCTTTTTTTGCTCCCCCCTTTCTCTCATCCGCGGGACTCCTTTTTTCGCTTACTCGTGCCACATACTTGTCTTTCTCTCTCTCTCTCTCTCTTTCCCTCTTTCTTCTCTCTCCGCGGCAAATCTCTCATCCGGGATTTCATCGACAGTCGAAGATCGATACCATTCTCGATGCTACAGAATCTCGTTATTGGAAATTTGATATCAAAAAGATTCACGGTAGCGATACCGCCAGGCTCGGAAAAAATGGTTTTTTTAACTCTGTAAAATATTGATAGGATTATTTTAAAAATAATGTACTCTGTTCCTATTCTTCCTAAATAACATAGACAAAAATAAATCAGGCTCATAATAATGGGACACGTTCATCTATGCGTTACTTCTCCGAATTGTTTTGTTTCCCAACAGCATTCCAAAACATGCAGAAAGAAAATCCTCCCCAGTCTCTACAGTAGAGTCTCGTGCCCTTATCAGTGCTTAATTTACACTCAAAGCGAATTTCCATCCCGGTGTATTCATAATTTTTGTCGAGTACGACGTTCGTCGGATGCTTCAACCGCAATTATATTAGGTAAGAGTAAAATAGTACCTCGGTGGCAGTTTGCTTTGAAAACATTTATCCCGCTTGCGCGGCACTCTCGCCGGCGGGTCTCACGAGCGTCACCGCATTTCACGTCGCGTAATTCAAACGACGTAACGCCCCTCGACGTTGCACGTAAAGTTTGCGGAGTTAGCCTTTGGCAGGGCATCGGATATGATTTATCGGCCGAGTTTTCGGGGAGGTGACCCACCGGCCCGACCTTTTCCGTAAATTCGTGCCGCGACCTTGAGATCAATTATAACCCCTCGGTCGATCTATCGATACCGTCGATTACCGCGGAGGGGGAAATCAAAGGTCTCCGTAAATACATCTAGGCTATATTTGCACTCATCGCCGTGCCATTTGATCAATCGTCTGTACGATAATCGCGGCCGCGGCTTATTATAAAAGGAAAATCGATAGGTGCGCGGTTATAAATAGGCCGGGGTCTAGACGTCAGTGTCCAACGCCTCGATTCGCGCTGCGTTAATCGTGCGTAGAATTATCGATCGATTTCGTTCCTTCGATTGCTATTCGAGGATGATATTTAAAAACTACTAAAATTGTAGTTTTATTTATTTATAAACGTTTCAACTTTTATCCCGATCGTAATTTTATTTTTAACAGAGATTCAAGAATCGAACCGAATCGATTCCCGAGAGAGTACGGCTAATAGTGGAGCGTCTAAACGCATCGGCTTCGCGTGGAAAGGCTAATTGACTAGCGAAATACCGACAAACAGACAATGTTCCAGGGTAAACACGGAAGCGACCTTGCTGGAGGAAGGGGGAAAAGAGAGATGCGAGATACGTTGCACGCGTGAGTGCGTACCGATATACGAATAAACATATAAAGCGAAACAACCGAGTGCCGGAAAAGCTGTAAACGCCGAGTCGTATACAAGGTGTCACAAGATTTTTAATAAAAATGTCTTCTCGTTTATTCATAAAATTACAATCACTCTCGATTGACTCACAAATCTGAACAATTCAAAAATTATATAAGACGACGTAGTATTATAAATTATTAATGTTACTATAATTTCTATATTTTCCTATATTTATATTATTATAAATATTTTAAATAAGACAGCAAAGTTTGACAAAAATGACATATTTCGTTGAGAATTTCACGTTTTATGTGTGATATAAAACGCAGTCGTTTTAGAACACCCCGTACGTAGCGATAGGCGAAGGCGACGTTAA
Organism: Goniozus legneri; assembly: GCA_003055095.1. Taxonomy (NCBI): domain Eukaryota; kingdom Metazoa; phylum Arthropoda; class Insecta; order Hymenoptera; family Bethylidae; genus Goniozus; species Goniozus legneri. The sequence goes on from NCVS01000398.1 coordinate 204,244, forward strand.
ATCCGTTGTCGCGTGAAATGCAAATCGTTCGACATTCTGTATCCACTCGGCACGAGCATACCTCGTAACGTCTTATTATACCGCGAGATTATCGAATTCCAGCGATTTACTTATTCGCGATAAACGTTAAACCGGCGCGTGGTTATTTACAAGGATATTATCAAGCCGATTAAATATTATCGTAAAAGCGGAGAGATATCATCCTACGGTCGATCTTCCCGAAAGCGCGTGGCGTGCGTTGCAGCGCGAGCACGCTCGTGCCACTGTACAGGTGCCTGGCCTAACACGGGTTAGTTAAAACAGCGGTAGGGAGATTTAACGTCGAGATTGCGCTCTCCTCGCGGTTCTCTCGCGGCGAAAATCGCTCTTTCGTGTCGCGAACCGGTGTCACGGTTGGGTATGCGTTAACTCTCGCGCACCGGTAGCCGGAAAGTGTGTGTGTAAGAGCGGAATAAAAATGAGAAAAGCACGATTGCTTTAACGGTTAGCACCTGGAAGTGAAACGATAACGATCGTTTACGCCGCGATTCGTCAGTCGCTTGTCGAGTACTTATTACAGTTATACCTTCCTCGCGAGAGCTATCGCGATCGATCGTCGTACTAAATTTCAATTAATGCAATCGCGCGGGGAGCCGCGTCTCGTTTTTTTTCTTTTCACTCGCGAAAATATTATCGCACGATAACGAATTTCGTTTCGACTCTAAATTGAGTTTCCATCGGGGAAGCAGATCGGTCTAACGAAAATTTATCGAGTTGATTAAACGTTGATAACGTGTTTTCAAATGAAATATTTGATATTTAAGAATAATTCGGAGCCAAAAAATATAACCTCACCTTTTCTGTCAATACGATTCCCGCTCCGATCGGGGGTTGCCATGCTCCAATTACTCAAAAGCTGCATTTTACACTGTACGAACACTATAAAACTACATTGCAAAAAAACGCACTAAATGCGGCCCGTAACAAACAATTTTGACTCCGAATCGACGTATAAACAAATTACGCAATACGATGCCACTAATTTTATAAAACCATAATGTCGAATTACGTAGTGCGCAGAAGACCAAGATTGGTATCTACGCATGTTACACCGCTAAATTGTTACCAGCGCCACGAGCGGCGAACGTCGGAACTAACTGTAAGTAAAACCGCGGCCATCATGAGACTCACGTAAAACTGGAATAAAATATTTTTATTATATACGATTTAATATTGATAACGGTTTTTGCCATGACTGATACTAGTAACAAAACGGCGTTGAATGTGTGGGTCCCAAACTCGGTCGCATTATGCAGTCCGCCATTATGATTTCAAAAACTAGTAACGTATTGTGCGGTTTGTTTATGCATAAATTAATTGCATCGGAATTGTGTCCTGGGCCACGTTTAGTGAGATTTCTTGCAGTGTACTTTTATAGTGTTCCTGCAGTTTAGAATGTAGTTTTTGAGTAAATAGAACATGGGCTAACCCTCAATCGAAACGAGAATCGTTTACTAGGTGAGGTTAAATTTTTCGATTCAAAATTTTTAGATACACTTGATATTCTAGAATAATTTTTAAATAATTTCGGTTTGCAAATTCGCTTTTTAGTGCGATGATCGCATCCGCGGAGTAATCGATGATCAAAAGCGATCGAATCGACGGGTCTTTTCGAGTGAGATTTTACAGAGAAGAAATTAGCATAATCTTTATCCGACACCCGAAATCGAAGGCCCGAGTCTCTCGTATAATTAACGCGATATCGTGTGGACGTAATAATTACGTCGGACAGGCGTGCGGTATTTTTTTTTTCTCTCTTTTTTTCTCACTCTGACGGACAGGCACGTGCATCGAGCCGGCTATATACGCCCAGGAACGGAATTGTTCACGCAGCTTCCGTGCACGTCAGAGCCTCCGAGCGCGAGGCTCCGTCAGCAAGAAAGAGCGAGAGAGGGATAAAAAAAGAAAGCCGATGTTATTTTTTCAAAAGGATATACTCCCCGGTCGAGTGTAACGTCGTAATTTTCCTCAACGACTGCAAATTAGTATTGAAACGTCGGCTCGTAGTGTGAAACTCGAGAGGGAAAAAATAAAACGCGAATTACATCCATCGGCTGTAATGCGAGATGAGATAAAAATTGACTACGGTCTCTCTCGCTCGATAATTTTCGTCCGAGGAACGTGACGACGAGGATCGGATTTTGTTCGCGGTTCGAGAGATCCGATCTCGAAAATTTCGGACGATAACCGCAAAGCACGCACTTGCATGTACATTCTCGTTCGAGGAATAATGCATATTATATTTAAGAAGCGAGTATCGGAACGAGTTAAAACAGTGACACGTCTTCTTGGTTTCAGGGATCAGGATGCGGTGGATCGGTTACGTGGCCACAATTCTCTGGTGGTCGGGCATCGCCAGGTCCCTCAGCACGCTGAATCGAGGTCATAGTCAGTAATAATCTTCATCGAATTGAAATTACCGGAATCGAGCCGAGAAAATTTTTCGATTTTGATTAAATTTGTCACATTCCTGTTTAAAATCGTTATAAAAGGATGGTAAATCATTTATCATGAATGGATTGATGAATGAACAGATTAATGAACAGATTGATGAAAATTTCACGGTTCGAGATCTATTCAATTTCAAATACCGTCAAGTTGAAAAGAGACACACCGTAGACGTCAATGAACATTCGGTCGATTATTCTCCTTCGTGTGCGATTCTCGAGTGGCCGTTACTTTCGCGGTGACCCATTCTTGGTAGAGACTGAATTACGAACTCGGGACCGTCCGAAAAGTGCACTCGCGCTCGAGTAGCATATATCAGCACGTTTTCCTCTCTTCTCTCTTTTTTTTTTATCTCTCACCCAGCGCAGCGGCAACGCGGCTCGCAGTTTCGCCTAAAGCCATTTTAAATGTGTAACGCCTAATTGGAAAGAGAACTCGGTCAAGGTGCAGTCGGTCGTTTACGAGCGTGAGAAAAGAAAAGCCAAACAAGACGCGAGACTTTCTTTCCCCGATTCGGTGCAATCCGGAAGGAGCCGGGTGAGGATAATGGACGGAATGCAAAAAGAAAAAACGTTTAAACCGCGCTTAGGAACGTGCAATTAATTTCAGCCTGTTCGAATTATTATTGTTACTCGCGTGTACGATTCGAAACACCGTGTTTTCCTGACTTTTCTCTCTCTCGCTACCTCTCAACTCGATATATCGAGCGTGTAATAAATTATAGAGATATCAAAGAATGGCTTATCACGCCACGCGAAGAAAGCGTTTTGCGCGCCGGGAAATTCTTTTTAGTAATTAAGTTAGCTCCGCACGCGGCTCTGTAAGTTTTTATATTCCCCTTTACAAGTAGTACACTTTCACCTATCTCATCGACACCGTGACGAACGTCCCGCGTAATGACTAATGATTCGAGATCGCCCGCGATACGATAATCTCGCGCGACGATAATGAGCCCAGAAGCTTATCACGTTTCGCAATTAACCGTCCTATTCGTTTGACGCGGGGCGCCGTAATAAAATTAACAAGTAATTTCGATTGAGATTCCTCGATAAACGGAGGCTCGAAAAACTTATCGAGCACGCTTTACCGGGAGTAATAAATTTATGCGTACGGCTTGAAACAATTTTTTTTTCTTTTATCTCCGTCATAAACGAATCTCGACCTGGTTTAATATCGCGCCTCTTTCTCGACGGCATACAGGGTGTCTCGATTTAACTTCCGATTCGGTCGTGCCGACCCAATTAAATACTAATTTTCCTAAGCAAGGACGAACGAAACGTTCGACCGAAAATTAAATTCTCCCGGAGCGTTGTTAAAATGCGTAAAATGTTCCGATAGGTTACAAAATCAGCCCGAAGCCCTGCCGAGTGCCAGGGCAGCCGGGGGTGGAAGGTACGTGCATGTTCGTGTGGGAGTGCATAAAATCGGAGGGCACGCACGTGGGTGTGTGCGTAGACACGTTCATGTTCGGCAGCTGCTGCGTGCACAATTCGAGCGCTAACGCGATTGGCGCGCAGCCCGGACATCATCAACACAAGCACCACTCGACCAGCACGTCCCGGCCGTCGCTCGCCGAGGCGCTGGGTAACAACGAGTCGACGAGGCTGACCTTGACCTCGCTGTCGAGCCTCGCTCACACGGAGTCGAGCACCGTCAAGCTGAGCTCCTACCATTCGACGGGTCTCCACGTGACCGCCGGCTCGACCAGACCCTACAAGCCCCTCTCGGCCTCGAGGCCGCTCCAGAAGAGGCCCCACGCGAAACCCAACTCCGACCAGGACCAGCGTCTCCAGTCGTCGAGCTCGGGCTCCTCGAACTTCTGGCATAGTCAGAACTCCCAGGACGGTCACGGCCAGGGCAAGAAACCCGGAGGATATCAGGACGGGCCGCAGCAGAAAATCAAACCCGAGGCGAATCACAGGGCCAATCAAAGCGACTCCCATGCCTACCAGGGTCACTCGGGGTTCAAGGACAAAATCGACAACGGCCATAACACGCTGGTGATACGGCTACCCGGTAAGGAGCACGCGTCAAGCGAGCCGCAACCCGTCAGGCCCCTGAGGCCGAGCAACCAAAGACCATCCGAGTCGAGACCCGACGACGGTAAAACCGAGGATGGAGATTTGACCGTTCAGGAGACTATTCATCGACCTAATGTTAATTCCGTAGATGACAATGTAAGATTGTAAAAAATTCTGCTCATAGCTCAAGTAGTTATTCAGTTATTTTGTTTTTTACAAATGTAAATAATCCGATTTTTAGCAAACAATTAAGGACCTGCGACCCAATTTAAACTTTATTCACACCGAGAGACCGCAATGGGCAACCAAACCGGTAACGTCCAGCAAACCAACGACCGAATACTCGAAACCCTATTTTTCAATTAAAACTACGACAAGCGCGCCGCTGTTGGCGAGTGGCCAGGTGGACGTCAGACCGAGCTTTTTGTCCATGTCGAGTAATTCCGAATCGACAAAGTCCGTGACAACGGCGAGACCAACCTACTACAGCAGCCAGTCTACCAGGTATCAAACCGCGTCTTCGAATCGACTCGATCGATTCGTAAGAAAATCGCTCGATCCTAACTAGTCCAATTTTGAGCTCGGATTTCCGAGCGGCGTGGCTAAACGGCCCGGCGCAAAAGCCCCCGCTTAAAACTTTCCTTTTATTCTAGCGCAGCCGGATCCGTACCACAGACCGCTCATTGGCAGATTACGACCGAACCGGCGTTCGTCACTAAGCAGAGACCATCGACGAAGCCAATAACAACGTTGGAAACAACGAGACCGGTATCGACCTCAAGCACCAGCGGTCATCTGTGGTCGGAGAACAGCTGGACGCCACCGAGACCGTCCCTGAAACCTCATTGGACGGACAACCCGAGTCTCATGCAAAATGGTCCGGAAAGTTTTCCGTCGAAATCGAGCTCGAAGCCGAACGAAGAAGTACGTTTCGCGCCAATTTGCATAATTTCTACAGATACGAGCGCGAGATTCCCCTCCCTTCCACAAGGGCGTTTCTCGGAATGGAATTTTCCCGTGGCAATTTAGTTTGAGTAAAAGCACAGCGTTACTTCCTTTCGCTGATGAATTAATCGCGACTTAATTGAACGTAATACACTTTGATCGAGAAATAATAGTCGGAAGCTATTTTCTTGGGACCGCGGTTTTCTCTCGTTCCTCGAGGTGGTATCAATCCCAAGGTCGTTACGCGTAGTTAAACGAAATCAATTACCGTTCAAACAACAGCCAGCGCTCTCGGCGTTTAAGTAGAATTCAAATACGAAATCACTGACTTTCTACGCTGAAAAAAATACCAAATGAATTGAATGAATTCGCGGTGTCCTAGTTCGACAGTTTTCGTTGGGTAGATCTTAATATTCCTAGTAGTTTAGATTTTATTTTGTAATTAATATTTTTATTTTATTTTCACAGAGTACGGAGTATCAGAAGCCTCTGGGCTCGGCTCATTACATAACGACTTCTCATTTCGAGGCTTCGACGAAGCCGAGGCCTACGAAGAAGACGACGACGTCGACGACGACGAGTACGACGACTACGACGAGCACGACGACGAGCACGACGACCACGACGACGACTACCCCATCGCCGTCGGCGTCGAGCTCGACGAGCGAGCCCGCAAAGACGGGATCGGTGATGACGGTGCCAGCTGCCGCCGAGAGCAAGAATATGCAGTGCGGAGTCCCGCCGTTGTTCCCCAGGCCCGAGACTCGAATAGTCGGCGGCAAGGACGCACCCTTCGGTCGGTGGCCCTGGCAGGTGTCCGTCAGGCGCACCTCCTTCTTCGGCTTCTCCAGCACACACCGCTGCGGCGGAGCAGTCCTCAATGAGAATTGGATCGCGACGGCGGGCCACTGTGTCGACGAGTAAGCTCTACTCCATTTAATTTTCAATCTACGGAGCACTTTCTTCTCCTCTCTGTCTTGTATTAACGATTAATTGTATTAAAAAAAATTTTTTATTATCTTCTAATTCGATTCGATTTTTCAGTTTGCTGACTTCGCAAATACGAATAAGAGTCGGGGAATACGATTTTTCGTCCGTTCAAGAACGTCTACCTTACGTAGAACGCGGAGTCGCTAAGAAGGTTGTTCATCCCAAGTACAACTTCTTCACCTACGAGTACGATTTAGCACTAGTTCGTTTAGAGAGTCCGCTAACCTTTGCACCGCACATATCACCGATCTGCTTACCAGCATCGGATAATTTATTGATTGGTGAAAATGCTACTGTTACTGGATGGGGAAGACTCAGCGAAGGTGGTACATTGCCATCGGTTCTCCAGGAGGTGAGAATATCTTTTCATTTTATTTTTACCTGAAGTAATGAAAAACTTAACTCAGACTTCACGAATCTTTAACCAGAATAGATACCCAAAAGTTAATTGAGTGAAAATTTCAGGTGTCGGTACCGATAGTGAGCAACGACAGGTGCAAATCCATGTTTCTCAGCGCTGGTCGTCACGAATTTATTCCAGACATATTTTTATGCGCCGGGTACGAAACTGGAGGCCAAGACTCTTGTCAGGTGAGATATAACTAGGATTTTGTTTACGAGTATTACACTTCAATTCACTTTTTTTATTATATCTCAAATTTACCTTTTACAGGGAGACTCTGGTGGTCCTCTTCAAGTACGCGGCAAGGATGGTCGTTACTTCTTGGCTGGCATAATTTCATGGGGAATCGGATGCGCCGAAGCGAACCTGCCTGGCGTGTGCACCAGAATTTCAAAATTCGTTCCTTGGATCTTGAAGAACGTCTCATGATCAACCAAATATGGATGCAACATCGACAAAACGACGTTGAATGATTTTAGGATATAAAATAGCACCAAACTTTGTGAATTTTCTCATCTGTCACAGATATTTTGTCGAGGAACCAACGTATTATTAGCGCTCTGTGTCAGCAGAGGACCTAACTTATCGAATGCGGCAAGTCGTTCTAGTTGATTACTCGTATCAAAAATCACATACATTGTTATATGATAATATCGTGATACAGAACTGTATTTGTATAGATATATAAGTAAAAATGATAATATATTTATTGCTACATTTAATCATAGAGTGAACGACGAATATATCGACGATAAAAATTCTAGTTTCGATCAAACTGAAGTTTTTATCGGTCCTGCGCGTTCTTCAGGGTTGTAAGCAGATTCGAATGAATTAATTTTGTAAATGCTAAGTTCTTGCCCTGTACGACCGTTACCAGATGCGTAACAACTCAAATATCTCACTCACTGCCTTGGTCTTTACACTTAATTATTGTTACTCATTTTTATATCTCCCCAAATTTTCTATTATTTTTAATCTGTACAAAGAAAATGCGTAGAAATATATTTAACGAAAAGTGCGAGCTAGCTAGGAAGAAAGTCAAACGAATATGTATCTATATAATGTAATTGTTTATAAATTTTAGATTTATCACACTGTCGAATAAATATTTGTTTATTATTAAAGTTACACTAATAGTCGTTATTACCTAAACAACTCATCAATGCTACAAAATTCGTGAATTAAGTGGGTCATCCACACGGCCGGCGATCAAAGCCACGGACGTTTCCGCATCGATAATGAAATAAAGAAATGGCTGCTGGACCGTGAACGGTATCGGTCCTGTCCTGTCGAACAGTCCATTACCTGCAAAATTAAAATGATATCAATATCGGATCAAAATTAAATATTACTTTTTTTAACGAATATAAATTTTCACCGATATTTTATATAAGAATTATTATTAATATTACATTATTTCCCCTTCGATTAAAACTGTTTTTAAATCGTTTATCATTCGTAACATCAAAAGGAAATAATCTACCTAATTGAATTAGCGAAACAAGCTGTTCGCGTTCAGAAACGAAACTGTTAAATACTTAAATGCTCGCGAATAGCATTGTTTACACTCGAAACAACGACTTAATAAGTCCTAACGCTGCCGGATAAAAACGCTCGAGAGAGAATACACGCGATTTTTTGAGTGACTCACGCCGGATATCAGCCATTAAGGCGAACCAAGTTTACAACAATACTGAGAATGATCACGATTATCATCTAACCGATGTCTCCTCTCGACTGGCCTATTGTAATCGCGAGTTGGAAGATGGTTACGATCGGACGACTCCGGAAATAGCAAAAGTTGGTTACAACTTGTTGATCTCTATCCGCGGGGAAAAAATCGAGCCAGTCAAGTCTCGAGATAATGTTACATAAATTGGACTGACCGTGATATCCGACCGTCATAGTTTTCCGTAAATGAAATTGGAGCATGAAGCTAGGATAAAAATTCAAACTACTCTATTTTTGCTCGCTATTCTGTGACGAAAAATCTGACCATTTTTTTACAGGATAGTCGTAATCTAATGGAGAAAACAAAGACAGAGATATTTTCTAGAATCGGTATTCAAAATTCTCGCGTTTCGAGTTCCGAACGCTCGCTTCGTCACTTTCGTCACTTCGACCTCGCGCACTCGTCGCTAACGACGCGTGTAATTTCTCCCAACGCGAAGTTTGCGTCGTACGAGAAAGGACAACGAGGAAAAAATAACTTAGAGTATCCATGCGTTTCGGAATGGAGAGTAATAGCCGGTCTCGGGCTAACCGGGTGCTTACAGCGCGTACAACGAAACCGCTTCGTCTTGTGCGAAATTATATGCGTATGTTTGTAAACGAAATTATAGGCAAATCGTAATTTCGTCTTCGAGTAGGCGGAGATTGCGAGAGACAATTTTTCGACTTTACAATTTCAGCAATTTAATAATCATCGCGTGCTCGCGTGAATCACGATCGAATCGAATGTCTGTTCGTTCGATAAATTGCGCAATGATAAAATTTTCATTTCGAAAGGTTTAATATACGAGGATAAAAGTAAATACCCGGTGGTAGATATTTCTGAGTGTCTCGACGTGACGAAATGGTCGGGACCGACCGGACATTCGGTGACTCACTGCTCGGCGTTCTGTCCGTTGACATATAATTTCTTATATTCACGCCGATACTTTGCTGTATGTCTCTTGCGTACACTCCAAGGTCTGTGGTCATCGGCGAGAGGTCAGAAATTCGAGGCTCGAAGACGTCGATGATCCCAAGCTGTAGGAAAAAATATATGAATGAGAATTTGAGCAAAACGTTGAGAATTTTGAAACTTTGCCAATTCGAGACTCAATTAACGCCGTAATTATTCGCGAAACGAGTACTCTTCCAAATGGGATTAAGTGCGAAACAATTTCCAACGTAACATCCTTTAATTAAATTCTATCGTGACTTCGTGCACTTTGGGCTAGTGATTCAAATGTCACCCCAGGTAACTAACGCCTCCGATGCAATCTCGTAGTTTATAGAAGCGTCTATACCGTATCACACGAGAAGGTGAAAAACGAGAGACGAGACTTTGACTAAAGCGATTAGGTAACAAGGGAATTAAAGGGTGAAACTGCAGGCTCCGTGGGGATAAAGACGAGGCCGGGAAAAGTAATTTATACGGCAAAGAACCTACACACACACACACACACACACACGAGAAGATGAATACGTTCGGTATAAATCCTCCTATTCGTTAAATTTATTTTAAACTAATCTCGATTAATAATCGAAAAACTCACCCAATTTTCCGGTGCATTGTACGAGAAAAAGGTAAGAGAGGTTTTATTCAGAACGGATTCTGTGCGTTTTATAGATTCGTCCTAATTATAAAGAAAATTGGTACTCACGCGTTGCAAAAATGACGTGAGGGTGACAAAACCTCGCAACATGAAGGAGGGTATCGTCGCCCTGACCCAAGTCGGCTGTAGCTGCTTCCTCAATAACCTTAACGACTTCCCCTCGAGATCTCTCGCGAGTCGATGCGCGTCGGCTCTGTCTGTCGGCATGAAGAGTAGGATATTGTACCGCGGATCCTTCGATAAAAAGAGAGAGAAAAAAAATAAGACGCGTCATCCATCGAAGAAGAAAATTATTCTGTCAGTGCGGCATTATAAACTTCCGACAAAAACAAACACTATCGTCCCTATCTATCCAATTAAAGTTTCTTTCGGTCGACGCGTAGTCTAACTAGGAACATGTGTCGGTATTTATCGATTTTTATTTTTCAATTCGTGCGTTGCGCTCGCGAAACGATGAAAAATGCACTCACATCTAATGGGAACTCTAATGCAACCGCGTGGAGAGCGGGGAAATAGCCAAACGGCAATACGGCGATGTATCTTGTAGCCGACACGGACGATACGTCGCACCCGTTCACCAGAAATGACAGCTCTGTCGAGTCACTAATAGCTCCATCGCTGGTAGCCGACGGATAGGCTTTCCAAATGTCGAGATCCTGCATCCAGATGCCTTCATCTGCAATAGCGCGGTATAAATGAAATATTAGCTTCATATGGGAGTTTTTCTAGCCTCGATGAATTAACCTAGTGTAAATTCAATGTAGGTGGAATTTTTCTCATTTTTCATTTTCCGTTACGAAAGTGCTTCGGAATTTTTTCAGCCTTGACTCGCTCTGATTTTTTCGTTAGAATTCAGTAAGATTAGATAATAAAATTGAAGAATATTTTTAGGTACAGGAAGATTATTAATATTAGTTGATGAAAAACTAGAAAAATTCAATCTTCACTAAAAACAATACGAAACTCCTATAAAAGGCTTTGTGCCCAGCTAATCCATTCAGACACCAAGAATATTCCTCACCCGGATAATTCGAAAAATATCCCCTCGGGCTTCTCTTTTTCCTGCTAACGGGACTCTCGGTGGTGGCGGACTCGATAGTGGTAGTCGAATTCTCGCTGTCGGAGGAATCGGTGGTACCCATCTCGCTCGTGTTGGTCCCGAGCGTGGTAACTGTAATTCCGGTACCGGAAGGGTTCTCACCCTTGTTACCGGAGGCATCGGATACGGTGGTACCGGGAACCGTCGAGCCCTCGATCGCGTCAATGGTCGCTGCTATCATTTCCATTAAATCCGTTGGCAGCATACTCAAGGCCATTATATCCATCGTGGTAGCGTCCGCAGGCTCGCTGGGAGGTGTCGCGCTCGCGATTGCCGTATTATCGCTCGGTCGTGGCGTCGATACGGTCAGCATTTCACTCGAAGCGTTCTCCATCGTTGCCGTTTCCGGCTCAGTACCGGAAGCCTCGCTGGTACCAGATAGCGTACGAGGGTTGATCGTACTCATCGTGTTCATATTCCCGGACTCGCTCGGCGCGGATTCCATCGCGCCCGGACCGTTTGTTGTTATTGCGGCTGGCTCCATCGTACTCGATCCTATCGGACCGGGCTGTGTTGTTGCTTCCGTTATCGATTCGAGGCTCGTGCTCTGTTCGCCATTTTTTACAGTATGGGAACTAGAAGATGGGCCGCTCGCGATCGTGACGGCTGGAGGAATGCTCGTGGACTCGATCACTTGACTCGACGTTGCGCTGGCCACCGAAACTGTATCTGTCGGTGTTGTCGGACTCGAGGAAATTGGACTGGAATGAAGGTGAATTTTAAAAACGAAAAAAAAATCTTTTATACTTCTTTTTACCTTGTAGAGGCTGCAGCACTCGTCGCATCAGTCGGACCGATAGTAATCGATTGGTCCGTACTCGAGGATCCGTTAACGGAACTCGTTGTTGGGACTCCCGGTGTGGACGTTGTATCGTTCGCCACGGGTTGTGCACTCCCCAAATCGAATCCATAGAATCTCAGAATTTCCTCGTACTCCGGTCGTAATCGAGTGTTCTCCCGGTTCAGAGTCAGACCACCCAGAAAACCATCCGCATTGAGATACGTCTAAAGGTGCACCAGTGTAGAAACCAAATATAAAAATTCGTGGATATTCTTCGACATTTTTTGGAGAGAAATTTCAGTCGCCAAGATTTCGCGAAATTTGATTCTATCGATTCTTACTCTGAGTCTCCGATGTAAATCTCGAAAACCGATCCTCGTTACGTCCCGATTATCGGGCAAGCCAAGGGCTTCGGCAATTTGCAGACTACCTCGTCCCGCCGAACCCTCGTAAAGCGCAGCGAGAACGAAACCAATACCAGCGGGCGAAAAGGCCACATTACCGTGATCAACATACTGCTGAAGCACTCTTATTCCGAGATCGTTTATCACGTCTGTTATGATATCCACGGGACGGTGCGAAACTGGTTGATACCAGCGATCGTATCCACTATGGTACGTGCTGGCGAACGCTGTGCACACTGAAAATTTTGATTCTAATTAAAATACACATCTCAAAAAATATATTGATTTTATCAAATTACGTATCTAATTAAAAAATTCACCGTACTGAACTGTCGTTCATTTCATATACTCACGGTTCACCAAAATACACGAAAACCACGATATTCTCATTTTTCGGTTTTCACTCTAATTCACTGCGAACAGCGCGGGCCGAACGCTCCAAATGTCAGCGCATCCGTGACTTCAGAATTGCAGCGAAGTTTGCGAAAATCGTCCGGACCAAGTTGAAGGAGCTCTGCGTGGAAACTGACCCGTCGTGCGTTTTAACGAGACCCCAATGCCCGCACTAGGATTTTTTCATACGTCAAGGTCATCGAGCAGATAACTATATACGTACGTACGGTGCCATCGTTTCGTGCAATCACTATCCATACCTCCACCACTCTTTGACCGTCGCTACGTTGATGGTAGGGAGAAGCATTGTGTGTCGTACAAATTTCACAATACACCCGAATGTAGAGTTATAGTAATAGTCAATAAGAAAAGACTAATTGAGTGAAAATTGCAGCGAATAATTAAGAATAATCGTTGACTCGTCAAAATTGCGTAAGAGAATACATTTACAGAGTGGCACACATTTATAAAATTGCTGCCGCCTCTTTAGTCGGGATTAATCTCAGTTTCTAGTAGTTGTAATAATCCTAAGATTCTGAACGAAAATTTCACAAGCTATCTACTGTTTAAATGAATTAAAATCTTTTTAAATATCCTGTATTACAAATGTAAGTACTTCACATCTTGCACCACGAATTTCCTCTCATATTGCAACCGCTTGATCTCTTTTATCGAAGTACAAATCCCGAGCTCGTTGTATCGTTCGACCTAATCTACTCTCTTCCATTCATTAGAGTTGTAAAACGAGTCTTTTTTTCTCATGAACTTTTATGAAATCACCGTCAGACTATAAAAATAGTTAGTCATAAAACTCAAAACGAATACAATAATCCTCACTCTCGATTCCAATTTGTTCTTACAAACGACGAGATCCTCCAGAGACACCGTTTCCCTTCGAATACCAGAGCGAAATAGAAAGAACGATATCGCGTACTCGTACGGTCCGCCGGTCTATTTCACGAGTTTATAACACACACCGAAAATTTCCGATGGAACGTGAAAATTGACACACCGAAATTCGAGGATCGAACCGAGTGAAATATATCTTGTATCGCGTATATCGACTTCGCTTGTTACCGCAAACAGAATGCAGCTGAAAAGTGGAAAATACGCCTCCATACCCGGAGACCTGGTTTCGACTAGTGGGAGGATGAGTTATGCAATTTTCTTGACTTTTACCACGATACCCAGCCACGGATCGTTGCTAAATGCATCGAAATAGCCGAACAATGAGCTCCTGGCGATAATTACTTCGCGTCTCGGGCTTTGCCTTTCCGCGCGATTATCGGCCGAGAATACGACTTCTCCGGGGTTAATGGCTTCGCGAATACGGCTGCGTTTTATCGTGCCGTTCACCAGGCATCGCGACCGATCCCGCTGAGATAAATAAAAAAGGACAGCCACGAGAGAAGAGATTACACAACGATTTTTAAGGTCTCGGTGTTTCCGGTTTCGGAGGACTCTCGCTCGGGACGTACCGAACATTTTTCGAAGATTCACGGGGGACGATTTTCGAAAAGAGAAATTTTTCTCGCTTTGTCCACGGTGATTAAATACAGAGTTACGCGTAATTGGGATAATTATAAAATAGAGTAGAAAATGCAGGTGTTTCGTAACAATAGTCAATGGAGATTGTCGCTCTTAAATCATTATTTCGAGCAAAGCGAGTTCTGTCTGGCTCGAAAAAATTGTCAATGCTTTCCGTGTTACTAGAATCGTAATGAGAGTGGATTAACGATTTCGAAATTTGTCGTTAATTATTTCATAAATACAGAATAAGTAATATAACAGATACTGTAAAATAACTCACGGTATTTTAGAAATCTACGAAACGAAGGGACGAATTACATGCTTTTCTCGAGACCTCTTACGTCTGTGCCAATAGCATTCGCATAATATGAATAAAGTTCCGGAAAACGCTCCTGTGGAGAAAATTGTTGATCGTATCATTTCATTCATTACTATTCCTATTATTTTATTATATATCTTCTTAGGCTTTTCAATCTTCAATTTCAAACTCACCAAGAAAAAGAACAAAAAATATACCCTGCATATCGCCCACGTTCACTTTCCGCTTGTTCATCAGCAAATTGTTCCCTGACATAACCCAGCATCGATCTTTCGATGGCATATTTTGCGCGATCCATTTATTCATGACTCCTGACTCATGCATACGGTACAATCTAGAAGATTAATTTTTGTATATCTATACCAAACTCAATTAATCAAAAATCGTACTCTGCATTGATGATTTTTAAGAAAGGACTATCCTGAGCCATGATCATCGATAACGGCTCGTTCAAAAATTTTTCTGCGCTAATGGAAAAGTAGCAATCGTCTGTTTCTAGTAAATCCCTCCGCATTATGAATCTAAAAATCAAAGTGAATTTATTAATTATAATACTAATCTGATGTTATACTGTTATTAATATATATAATTAAATACTATAACTATAATACAATATTATTTTAATATTAATATTATTGTTAATATTATAAACTATTTAATTTTAATAAAATTTCTAATATCGTTTATTCTCTCTTATTAACCTCAGAGACGTTCTCCAATCGATTATAACGTGCTTGCCATTTCTAACTCTCTCGATGACGCTCTCTTCCTGGGTGGTATTGTAACGTTCCGATCTCTTCAGCAACAGCTGATACTTCGGCTCGTCGGAATTCTCGAGATACTCTTCCAAAAAACTGCCGTTAGGGAAGCCCCAGGTGAGCGTGTCCTTTCGCGCCAGGAGATCCTCGACGGTTAAAATCGAGGCGTCCATAGTTGGAAAGGTTAAGAATGCCACCAGGCTTCCGGAATAAGTCGCCACAAGAACCATCACGATCAACCACCATATACCCACGATAAGTCTCGCGCTATCTGCGTGTGGTAAATACATTCCGCCTAAAATTGAAATGCCAGCGGGTCAGAGGAGAACGACAACATTTTTTTTTTCTGTTTTAATAATTCAGAATCGGCTAAGTCGGTTTCGATGAGAATAGATTCGATAAGAATCTATTGAGAATATAATAACAAAAATTGTTAATTGATAAATGATTCAATTTTCTTTATATAGTAACATGTCGATTTTATAGAAGATAATTGCTCTTTTTAAAATTTCCTACAAAATAATTAGATGTAATTGAATGGTTGATAATTTCATTACTTTATTATTTTTTAATATCCAGTGATTATACCGCAAATAAGATTCGACATGTTTAAAGTGGGATAAGCCTTTCGAGGTCTACAATTGGCAAAATGCGGTATCGTTTTAAACGACACGCTTCCGAGAACAAGAAAATGGTACCTTGCTGAAGAAAAGCCCCGTAAATATACCACACACACTGCCAGGATGAATTCAGTCCCGACGTATGCACACTACACGGACTATACTTGTTAATCCAGTACAAGATAGGACCCATTATGATAATGGACGCAGCAAGACAAGCCCACGTCTAAAAGCAGAAACCAGGATTCTTTTGATCTCGAGTTCTCTTTTTTCGTTCGAACTATCTTACCTCGTTTGTGAACGGTGCCGCGAATAACAAAACGCGAGATAATTGCTGTGGTTTTGCAGTCAGAAAACTGTAAACCTGTATAAATATCGGCGTAGTGAAGTTGATTTTCGTTTTGCTGTGCTCGTTAACAGTATAAGCGCAGGCCGCCAGCAAAACTTTTTTCTCGGCCACTAAATTCAGTACGTCCTCGGGTATCTTTCCAATGGTCGATGAGAACGATCCATTTGTTTTCTGTGACAAATAGAAAATATTCTATTGTATCGCATTGCATTATCGTTATTACGAATCTATACTTAAAGAATCGATATTTATGATTCCTATATACCTTATCCCTTATAGGATCCGAAAAATTGATCGGCTTTAAGGTTCCGTTGTTGGTCGAAATTGTAACTTTGTAGGTGAAATTCAATTTCAGGCTCAAATAATTCATCACATCGAATACCAGACCGCCGTATTCGGTTTGGCCGTCGTTATTGACCGTAATAGTTTGCCAAGGAGGATTCTGAAATGGGGATATTTTTTCTTCAAAAGAATGCTTACGAGCCACGATACTAGTTAGAATAATGCATAAAATTTACATGATAAGCTACAATTGGCAGGGTAACTCCGCGAAATTTATACAATACGTGGGGAAATATGGCGTCCGTTAAATTTAATCCCCTCATGGAACTCCAACTTCCACTCTCGATGAAATGACCAACGCCCGTTTTTTGTTGATCGAATGTATCGTCCCACGTTATAGCTGTTGATATTTTCCACGATATACATTCTTCGCAGATTACTTTTTCCTTGTTCAATTTTTTCTATCGTAAATTTCGTTTCAGTTCAGAATCTTAAATACGAAAATATTGCCAAAAAAATTTGACAACAAAAAGGTTAGAATTTGATAAACTCACGTGAAAATTACCAACGATTTCATGCATCCTCTCTTGTTTCGTTAACCGCAATCGATCGAAATTTGCTTTCGATACTGTTTCGTTCAACGAGGCTTCGTTCTGCGCTGACATTTCAATCGACTTGCACAAAGCCTTTACGATGCTCTTTAAGATACACAAAATTTGTTCCTAAAATGAATTTCCATATTAATAAATAAATATTGAATATAAAATTTGTAAAATAATAGACAGCTCGCGTAATTGCAAATAAAATACTTTCGAATTTATGTCAGATTTACTAGTCATAAAAATTTTTTTGTATGTTGAAACCGTTAAAAATTGTTTTATATCACATTAGCATGGAACAAGTTCGTGCATGTACAGTTTAGTTTTCGTTTCCGTTGGGAAAAAGCTTTATGGGATAAAAATGGCCGAAATTCAAACTGCGCATGCGCGAGCTTGAATTCAGACAAATAGGTTATAATTTACAATTTTGCGAACTATTTATTATTTTCTATAGTTTCAAAATATCCTATGTGGAATTTTGGTTCATAATTGGTAATTACTCGATATTGACAAGAGTCTTTGGTATTGTTATACAGAAAAGCAATATTTCCACCTGCCACCAACAAATTTGTGAAATTTTGTACATTCGTTGAATTGTGATAAACGCTCTCTGGGACAACATACAACCATTGCGTGTCGGGATTGACCATTTTCAATGATTTGGCCTTGAAAAAAAACACAAAATCGAGTTATCGAAGCAAGCATTTTGCGGAAAATAGAATCGGAAATTATTATCGCTTGCATTCTTACGACTTCCATAACATCGGCTACTCCATCAACGGTGACGATGACCAAGAAAGAGCTACCGAGTTGCTCGGAACGAAAGATCTCGAGCTTCTTTTTTATGAAATCTCTTTTTTTAGATTGGATCCTAAGATGACCAAAAGTGAAAATCGAACGAGGCGTAGCGGTCGATGTTTTTCTAGTCGGCAGTTCGTCCGATACCGCTCTCATTACTCTACTAATTGTGTCCCTATCTGAAAATTTGGTTACAATTTAATAATATTTCGTTGATTAATATTTTTGTTGTTTAGGTATATCTCTCCTACCAAAAGTGTCGTCGTGTAAAACGTTCACATTCGTCCAATCGATAGAACCCAACATTCTAATATCGTAAAATATCTGAGGTAGTTCATCGCCTAATATTATGTTTGGAATACTGATACCATCTGTCAGCGGAATTCTCGGACAGTCGCGATCTATAAATTAAAATATCGATTGAAAATAATTGAAATCAGGTATCGTAATTTAATTAACTAACCAGTTATCGCTAAATGAACCATTTTTTCTCTTCGCGTTTTTTTATGTAAATGCCACGTAACGCTACATCTGGCAATTGAGAAGAGAACACTGTATCCTAAGAATAAAACATATAACTGTAAGTGAATTATTTACATAATATGAAATTGATTTCAGATTCATTCGGTAAGTAGTCTTACCTTTATGAAGATCAGGATCAGCCGTTACGAAAAACTTTACCGAAAGTCCGGCCGTACGCATTTCTTCCTTTATCGTAATGGTAACTACATTGAAAAGTTCGTTAAGCGTATCGCGATAATATTCCCTTTCTTTGTTAGCAAAAAAGGCTTTGTCGATCACAACAACTAAAAATTAGAATAGTAATTATAAAATTCAATAATTGTGACTTAATATTTATTGCGATAAATTAAATTATAAAGAAATCAGATAGAAAAATTTAATCGAATTTGTTTAAAATTAGGATTCAATCATTCTCAATTACCCATGGTTGCATTCTCAAGCAGCAACGACGGAAAATCATTGAACCCATCGCTGAAAGTGACAGCGCAAAGAAGAAAAAGAACGAGCATCATTTCCGTTCGAAAATCATACGAGAGGCAGATTATTATATCACCGTGAGCGAATATATAGCCGCGATAAGTATCTATGAATTGTTTGTCGATTCATTACTTGCCGTATGATTCATTAAATACTATCACTTCCACGTAGCGCAATCACAGCTGCCGGTGCAATTGGGTTTACCGAGCTAGCTGGATTCGTATAGCGACGAAAAGGTCGGATCCTTAAATAAATAACGATAAAAACGATCGAAGGCTTTGTAGATGAGAACGCATCATTGACCCAGTTGCGTGAGGTTGTATAAAATATTACTGTTATCATCCTAGAATTTGTTACAATTATGAGAAAATCGTTTTTCTTTTTATCGGAATGAATCGGTGGAAGTATCGCTAATTTTTTTTTGAGACAAATAAATACTCATTTCGAGCCGATATCTTGAGTGCTGCTAATAATAACAGTAACGATAATAAAAAATTAAAACTTGCTTGAAAATTATTTTCTCTAATTCTAAATACTTTTCCTTCGTCACTGCGTCATTTCTGCATTATGAACACGAAACGAGATAAACCTCATACATCCCGGTTCTTTGATATAAATTCTGGAAATAAAATATTACACCGCAAGCAAGATTGTACTCGTGTAAAAACGTTCCGTGTAAAAAAATAAATAAACATTATTCAACGATCGACGTATGGTCGAAAACAAAATAGCGATTCACTACCCGAATAAGAGTGAAAATTTTTCCGTATTAAAAAAATTTGTTGACGAATAATATTTTAACGATTGTCAATTATATTATCGCGAAAATATAGTGAGAAATTTTGCACTCGCAGGATGCAGAGTCCCAGGTCATGGTTCTGAAAGCAAGACACGTGTGCGCGTCTGTACGCGTGTGCGTGTGCTTTCTGCATACGGCTCGTGACGATTCGGTTAACATCGTGTGTAAACTGTAAAGGGGAACTGTGCATAAGACCGTCGCTCGGCTCGTGAGGTAGTCGACTAGCTCTCGGAAAGTTCGAGTGTGTGACGGTGAGACCATGCACGTACTATACGTATCTCGTATGTATAAGTCATATCCCACGGTACGGCATATTTACATATCTTCTATGTATAATAGCGAAGAATTTTTTTTTCATCGCAATCTAGTCCCAACAGGAGCACGCTGCTCGATCGCTTAGTACGGTGAGATATGTCAATGCGTCGTGTGCGATGATGGGTTGAGAAAGTATTGTCTGCGAAGCTGTCAGATTTTAGCGAAAACGCGGACGGTGAGGTACGCGAATTTTACATCGTCGGACAAGCGTGTTTTGGCCAAAGTGAAATCATAACGCTAATAAAGAAGGAAGTGAAAGTGGACCAGGAGATAATTATTTATTTTTGAATCTCGAGCTGATTCAGAACGAGAGTTCCGAAAAGAAAGAATTTCCGGACGGATAACAAATGCATGATTATTGGTTAATTCTGAGCAATGGAGACTGAGGAACCTTCAATGCAAGGGTTTCTAATGCTACCTCCTCAGGGGGTCTTGAGTCAACTCAAGGTTAGTTATTACGAGCGTTAATTCGGAACTAATAGGTTTGATTTTCGTTTAGTATTCAAATTCTACTTGTCATTGTGCGAAATTTAATTCTGGGATTGATATGCTTTTGTATTTTAGAAATCGTGGCATAGAAAGTATTGTCAATTGTTTAAAGCTAGTAAATATGGAATTCAACGAGTGGAGATTTATGACAATCATGACGACGCTATACTGCAAATGCATTCTCCTCGTATCATTACTTTAGAAGCTTGTATTAAAATATCTTCCAATATTCAATCGCATATGTTTACCGTATGTATTATTTTTTTTAAATTATCCGACAAAACCAAATTAAACTAGATCATTGTAATAAAAAAGTTACTTATCGTGTTCACAGGTTGTTACGAGAACAGGAGTTCATCATTTTGGATGTAGTTCAGAATTAGATTTAAGTAATTGGATTACAGCATTTCAGTCTGTTGCCTTTAAAGACAATGCTTCGGATCAAATAATAGAAGAAGATAACGATCTTTATTGCTCAAGTAGCGAAGGAATATTTTCTGTAAAATTAGTGGAGACTGATGCTTCTAAGCGCTGTGGATTAGAAGCAAAGAATTATACTTTGGTTATTGCCGCTGCTGAAATTAGGTTAATGGACGGAGATGTAGTTTTATACACTTGGCCACATACATATATAAGAAGATACGGTTATAGAGAAGGTAAATTCACTTTTGAAGCAGGGCGTAAATGTGATTCTGGAGAAGGTTCGTTCAAACTGGAACACAGCAATCAACAAGAGATCTTTCGCTGTGTTTCTTCTAAGATGAAATCGATGAAGAAACTTCTTAGTGGCGAAAGTAGTCTGAGTATCGAATGCAATGATGCTCAATATCATGCTGCGTTATCAATGGAAGCAGGATCACGTTCTCCACTACCACCATCGCCAAATAGCTCTGGAAATTTAATTGACATTGATTTTACAACAATTTCGCAAAATTCCCAAAAATTAAATTCATCTTTTTCTAGTTCAGAGTCTGTTCCATTTATAAAACCTCCGCCGCCTCTCATAAAACCGAAACCTGCCAAACCACCAAGGAAATATACATTTCCTAATCTACTTGATAAAAAGACGTTAGTAGATTCTGAAGTTCCTGATTTATCCACAAGTGGTAAATACAGGAAACTCAATTCAAGCGAATCTCCAGAAGTGCCTCGTAGAAATAGAACAATATCGCCTATTGATGACGACGACGATAGACATTCGTACGATTTAGTGGAAGTAAGAAATGATGCATGGAAAACGCATGGCGTTGACAGTATACATCATACCGAAAGGTCAAATGTGTCGGGACCGAAAAACGAGAAGGGCTCTGAGAAAGAAGATTTACCTTATGAAACTGTATCTATTACTACATCGCCAAGTTCTGGAAAAATTAAAAGTGAAGTATTGACAACTACCTCCCCAATAATTCACAATACTACACCTCTGAAAACAACAGATCCACCGGATTACGATAAATTGCAACATTTCGGATCTATTCATAAGCTAAGTCATAACTCTGGCTATAAAACTCCAAACGTTAATTTGAATTCTGGACAGAATGCACCATCTACTTCGAATTTGAGTAATGATTCTCAGAATTCATGGAATAATTATGAACTCATAGAAGATATGCGCGCAGTCAGATTAGCCGATGATAGTCATCTCGGATACGGAGTTATACGCAAAAAAGTAAATAATCCACCTGCTACTATTCCTTCAACAGGACCAAAGCAGAAAGTATATAACGAAAGCGATTATGCTGTTGTATCTAAACCAAAAAGGGTATGAATTTTTTTTCAATATTAAGAAAAAAAGACGTAAATTTTAAAACCAGCAACAACTATATAATTTTTTACTTACATTGTATGTATACATTTTGAAAGCTCAATACAAATCATATATATACATATAATGAACTTGACCTACTCGCCAATGACTCATTACAGTTCGGAGATAGTGCCTTATAAATTATTAAAATTAGTGATAATGTAAGCCAAAATACGAATTTTTAAATTACCATATTAATGATATTTCTTTTCGATTTGTATATTGTATTGTACTTAGACTTTTGATTATTGATATTGTTAGGCCTTAATTAGTTGTCTGTTATTTCAGTTTGATCTAATTTGAAAAATATGATGATATTAAAAGTAATATAACTTAATATTATAAGATAAGGAAATAGCTTTATTTTTGTCTTCATAGTCAGTCTTATTTTTTAAAAGAGGATTGGTGATACCAAATCATCAGGTTTTTTCTACTCTAATTGTTATATGTTTACAAATTGAACATGTTTTGAAATTTGATATTAAAAATAAAACTAAGAGTGACAACTGCAGGTGATTCATATACTGTTGTACTTCAAACAATGCATAGTTTATAAATGTTCCATGGATTATCAGTTCATATTTTGCATTGAAAGAAAAAACTTAACTTGAAAAAGTTTTTAAATTTTGCTATATTATACAATGATACCAATATGATAATGTTGACATTATAAAAGATTGCTTTTTTGAAATTATATACTGTTAAAAACATTTAAATCTAAATTGTATATTTTGAAAAAAATTTAGAATATCAATTTATGGAAAAACTTACCCATAAAATATTGTTACTTCTTTTGTACTTTATTATATGTTTGAAAATGTAAATATTAATTTTCGTGCCAAACAACATTAGCCATATATTTTTATACTTTATATATGAAATAATAGTAAATTATAATAGAATTACAGACTATAAAACAATTGCATTTTGTGATACAAACAATTGTAAGAGAGAACTTATTATACAAAATAAAAGTTTTTCTAAGCTTTTAAATGTACTGAATTTTTATACCTTGTAACTGAAAATTGAGTGGAAATTGAGATTCACTGAGTGAATAACATTTAACAATAGATGAATTTATTTACATAGTCAAATTTATGTTGAGCTGTACAGTTTAAGCTGATGCATGTACATTTTTAGGAGATATATACAATTTTACATTATTATTGTACTGTCTTTTCAAGGTTTACTTTATCTTGGTCCTTTTCTTCTCTTTCATTTTTATCAGCGATATCTTCTTTCTTTGTTACTTCAAAATATCCATCGACGTCATTTATTATTCTTTTAACCTCTTCTCCTTTTTGTGCTAATATTCTTTCTATATTTATTTTTCCATGGGTGAGTTCTGAAAACCATCCTAAATTATCTGCAATTAAATGATTATTTTTGCATCCATCGCAGCGTATAATGACTATCCCTTTCTCGTAAGCTAATTTTGAAAATGTTTTATGATTCCTTGTTTGACATTTCTTACACGTGAACATAATTTTGAGTTTTCCCTCCAATTTGCCAACTCTTTGTTTATTTACTGTATTGTCATCAGTATTGTGAGCTTCGCAAAGAAATTTGTTGGTTGAAAAATTTCTATGACAATTTTTATCAATAAATTGTAGAAAATTAACAGAATTGCATGTTTGTAAAGTCCGTGGAAGATGTGAACGAAATGTTGGGGTTATCCGCCGTATTCTTTCGAAAAATATCTGAACTTTTCTAGCATTCATATTTTATGCACTCTTTACTTTTTATATTCAAAATTTAAATTGCGAAAAATTGTACAAAATGTTTTAGTCTGTCTTATGTCGATAAAGAATCGAGCGATCACATGGCACTCAATAACAAATATGTAAACCTAGGTAACCCAACTTTTTTCTTCTGCATTTATCCCTCCATTACTTTCCTCCAATCGGTAATGATCAACGAACATTATACCACGATTGGTATTGGTTAATGAATGAACCTAACCTTTTTACGAGCTAATCATAGAAGTGATAGAAGTATGATGCAACGTACTCGAACGTACTCGGGGTGAACCCTTCCATCCTCCATTCATTTGTATTGGTAGACATGACAGTTTTATTTACCGCCATCTTGTGGTTTACAATCGAGTTTAAAAACGAATGTAAACAAATTTTCGTTATTTCATTGCAACTGTCAAAGTAGCGGTGTTAACAAAACGAATTAGAATTGCGTAAATTTGAATTATCAAGTTATTAATATAATGATTTTAAACAAAGAAAACTAAGCAAACGTATTATTACATTCATATCGACATTTTAGAATAGCGTCATAACCCCATTTTTACTAACGATATTTTTAAAATAAGCGTTAGTATACTTAGAAAAGTAGAATGACTCTTTATTCTAATGAAGTGATAATTCATAATTATTACAGTATAAAATTTCATCTGTAATCGTTTTATCGAGAGTGAAAATGTAGAACGATATTATGTAAGGATGGATTATGATTCGGAATCGAGTTGCGAGGATCGCTTCAAGAATTTGGAAACGTCAGATAAATCTCTACGTTTAAGGCAAGCTAATAAAATAAATAAACTTTTACAACCACCAAGTTCAGTAACTTGGAACTCTACTGAAGTTGCACCATTGCACTTAAAATTAAAAGCAAATGTAGCATGTAAAAGTTTATCTTCACAGGTAATGGAATATTATCAAAAATATTCGCAAAATTCAAACCTGGATCAGTATTTTTCTTTACCTTCGACTAGTAAATCCCCTGATGCGGATGAATACTCTTGTGGCATTTATGAATTGAATGCTAAAGTCAATTCTCATAAACATGATTATGTAGGAGAAGAATATAATTTTCAATCATACGTGCCAAGAGAACGTCGCAGATGGGTAAGACCTCCCTTGATTGGTCAGTCTTCGAGTGTTGAAAATACATCTCATTATGGACAACCAATTACAGAAATAGAATCAACATCACCTGATTCAAAAGATAATGTAACTGATGCCACATCTGAGGAGAAGCCTGAATCTCAAAATTCGCTTCCAGAAGCGTTAGAAAGAAAAACTTCACCTACATCGAGTATTGCTTCTCACAAACCATTGGAATGGGACAGTGGTGCAGATGTTGGTTATTTTAATACACTGCCTCAAAATAAAAATAATAATAAGAAGTTAAGTACTATAGAACGCATGGCCTTAGCAAGAGGATGTTCTGCTGCCTTACGACTAGATCCTGAAGGTACTACAGAAGTTAATGTACCTACTAATGTTCTTGCTTCTCAAGGTAGTCCAAAAACAATAAAAGGACCTGATGCTAATTCAACTCCATTAGTTGAGAATATTTCAGGATCTGAGAGTGAAATAGAAATAACACCCATTATGAAAAGTCATTTACCAGGCATAATTGCTGGAAATGATATTAAATCAGAGGAAAAAAGTCTGTCCAAAAATAGTGAGCAGAGTGAACAAACTTCTGAGAACAAAGTAATAATACACGATACTCCAAAATCTGCTATTGTGTTTAAAGTACCTAATGCAAAGCAACCAATAGAAAGTAAAAAATTGGTGGATAAAATTAGTACTACTTCAGAGGGATTAAAACCATTTAATGCTTTACTCAAAAAAAGTACGTCTATGAATACATTAGCTGCAGCATCAAAATTCACTCTGAAACGGAGTCAGAGTGAATTGAATTTACATGCTAATGAAAAAAATAAAATTGTAGTGCCTTTAATTTTCAACTCTACATCTTCTATAGCTACTGTTGTGAACAAACCAAGTACTTGCGATAAATTGATACAAACAAGTATAAGTCCCTGTTCTCAAGAATCAGTTGGAGTTCAAGTATCTGTGGTTATTGAGAAAAAACCTCCTCTTCCTAAGCGAGGAACTAGTTTACAAAAATCATTAAATTCTATTTTAAAGAACCCAAAAGGTACTTATAAAATACAAAATTCAAAATCAAACGATACTTGTCAAGAATTATCTAAACCTAGTTCAAGTAAAAATAATAAAGACAAGACATGTCTTAGCAGTTCCGACATGTCACAAAATGGATCTTCAAACTTAACTCCTCAACCCGATGAAGGTGAAAATATTACAGGAAGAGCAAATAGCTTTGAATATTTTCCTGGCCATGTATACGAAAATGTACCAAATGGTAGCAGTAGTCATGTATCATCTGTTGATACTGGTAAATCTAATTCCACTATACCGAATACCAGTTCTAGTATCGACGAAAAATTATGGGGAGATTCTGATAGTTTAGTTAGAGATTTAGAAAGAAGTGTGAACATATTAAGAAGTCTTGTTGATGCTAATAAATGTGACAAAAATGTTAAAAAAAGATTGATACACCATGTTGTCAAAAGACTTGTTACAGCTAAATATACTGATGACAAAATAGAACATAATTTGGAAGACAATGTGCCTTGGAATCCAGATGATGCAAGAAAGAAAGTTTATAGAACAGAAATATTACAGGCATTAACAAAAAAACATAGTACTACTGACTCTTCGGATGAATGGAAGCCTCAAACTAAAGCTAAAAACGAATGTCCTAGTAAATCAATGCAAAATGATAGAGATGCAATAGAAAATGTTGTAGTCTTGGATAGTAGCAATAGTGATAAATTTGATCAAATTACTGATAGAACGGAAATGGATGGTCGGAAAGCAAGAATGGGTTTGAGGGTAGATGATTGTAGACATACTAGTAATAGCCCAACAGATCCAGATAAAAGTGAAAGTTCTGAATGTTTTTTCCCACAAAGGAATCCTTGTACTAGTACAAAAGCAAAAAATATGTTTTGCTTAAAAGAAAAATGCAAACTTCCCCATGGCGAGTCAACAACTACAAACAGTTCACCTCCAGATCAGAATAGACTGTTATTAGATGCTGTAGTTAATAACAGAAGAACACCTGTTGAATCTAGTAATTTGGAAAATAATGTAGATTGGAGGTTACCCACAACTTTATCTGAAAGACAGTTTGAGTTAAAAAGATGTAGAAATTCTGAATCTGATGATTCAAAATTGGTCAATTATGCAGAAATGGAAAAGAGAAATCAACTCATATGGATTACCAACGAAATAAGTCATCTTTCAAATTTAAAAAAGTATGTTTTTACTTGTTTTTAATATTCAAGCAGCTATGAATCTGGTTTATTTAATTTTATGTAATTTTATATCACATTTTATAGATTACTGGAACAACCAAGAAAAGTAGAACGAGCAAAGTCTTCTCCACGTAAATCTAAACAAAATAGCAGACAAAGACCACATACAACAGCCTTTAAATGTGTTCAACAGCAAACTAATGATAGTGATTATGTACAAAGGTAATTTGAATGATTTTATTTAACTCTTTAATCGGTTTTAATTATATATTTCATGTTTTTCCCATTTTAGATCTGCTTCAGACACACAAGAGAATAGAATAAGCGAACAGTGGTCATCTCACTGTAATCTAGCACCAAATTCATTTGCTATCAGTATTAACAACGATAATTATTTGCAACACTTAGGTAAACGTAACAGCTCTTCTCAAACTGCTACCAATGTATGTAGTGCACAATCTAGAACAGGTGGTGAAATAGTGTCAGCTGTTAGAAAACAGAACGATTCTTCTAAATCCATTAGCACTGGAACTCAAACGAGTATAGACGACATTATATCTAGTCCTACAATGTTGCAATCAGATATTTTATATTATGTACAATGTCCAGTACATCAGACAATTGCACAGAAACCAATTCAAACTGCAGAATGTGCGTTAAATAAATGTATTCAGTGTTCAAAAAGTGAAAAACCTCCACAAGCTACAAATTGTAATTGCAGAGGTGCAGTAGTGAAGTATCAAAATACGCAAAATATTAGAAAATTAGTGCCATCAGATTGCGATAGTAGTATTTGTTCTAAGATTTCCGATTCATCGAGTAATCATTTCAAGCAGAAGGAGACTAAAAACCAAATAAATGCATCAAAATCAAAATGCGTATGTGATTATAAAAGCGCCAATAAATGTTCGTGCGCCAGTGACTGTCGATGTGAAACAAACAGTATTGATTTTATTAGAACAGAAGAATGTAAAAAATTAACTACTAATTTATGTCAAATTTGTTCCAAAGAAATACCGGCAACGAATGCTAATAATAGCTCACATCGAACGGAACAACGTAAAAAAACAGTACAGTGTACTTGTTCCGCAGATCAAGAACATGAAAATAAAAAATGCAATAGAGTATCTACTGCACATCACTCTCAATGTATAAGAAGCAATCCAAAAGAAATAACGTCATTGTGTCGATGTTCTAAGATATCTGAAAACATTAAACCTGATGTTTCTCGTAAGAAAACTGTATGTGATTACTGTATTGACGAAAAAACATTAGAACATCATGAAAATTCTGAATTTACTACCAACTCAAGAGAACAACCAGCTCCGCGACAGTCTCATTTTGTAAACCAAGAAAATAGACATTCGCAGCGTGAAAATATACAAAGTAGTTCATGTAACTGCGATAATGATTGCTTGAGTGTCAGTAAAGTTAATAAACTACGTGTTAATAGAGAACCCAATGCATCTACTGTTAATGAACAAAATAAAAATTGCCAGTATTGTTGTGCATGTGGAAAAGCTTATAAAAATTCAAAGAAATGCAATTGTCAACATGTTTATCCCAAGCCAGTAGCTTATGAAATCTCATTTAACGAAGATTCAAAGAACAACAGTAATATCTCGAATTCTAACGCAAGGAAAGATTTTTCTCATTCTTCTACTCCGGCAAAAACCAATTCCTGCGGATGTGAAAAATTAAAAGCAAATGTCACAAAAAAAAGTCATGATAAAACAAATACATTACAAGTACGCATAACTAGAAATTAAATATTTCTTGTTCTTCATAAAAATTCAATAATTGAAATTTTTTCTTTAAATTTTTCAGGATTATTTATCTCAAAATAAACCTGACTTTTTGGACAATGCTGAAACTCGGCGTCAATATATGTACGAAATCTCACATCTTCGAGAATTGAGGAAACAAAAACGCAATCAACTATTGGCAATGGCTGATTCATCGCTGTTTCTTAAATCTCCCAAAACGAATAAGATCAATGGTAATTATCTAAGTAATAATGATATTAAGATTCAACATAAGTAACGTCGTTATCATTTTAGCACCCAAGCAAATAAAAATATCGGATCGAGAAATGAAAGAACGTTTACGAAAACGTTATCAACGTTTGAGCGAAGTTCGTAACAAACGACGTGAACAGGAAAAGCAAGAGGAAGCCCGACGTAATCATTTAATGGCGAAAATCTTTTGTAAGAAACTCCAGCAAAAGGTTCTAAGAGGTCAGGTCGATCTGTCACAAAGTATTAGCGTTATATCTAATCTTTAACGATATTAATAATATTTAGAAATGTAGAATTATGAGCCATAATATTTAGAGTATTGCCATTGGAGTACAATAATTGATCAATTATAAAGTAATTCGCATCTTAGCCTTGATTAGAGAAGCTTTATTGACGTTCATATTGCAATGTGTAATAATATACATACACATGAATACACACACATATATATAAATATATATATTTACAATAATTTGAGAGTTCAAAGAATGTTTAGTTGGATAATACATTTATATAATGAAAATATAAAATATTATAATGAAATATTTTTTAAAAACTTATGACAAAATGCATAATATTGAATAATCGATATTTTATCAAATTTTCTTCTTTATTTATATCGGTTGAAAAATAAGAAGCAAATTTACTGTAAATGTTTTACAAGTGCATCTTTTGGTGTAATTTAAATTATGAAACAATGACAAAAAATATTTGGGACCAAAATGAAATGAAAATGAAGACATTATACGTTATTATATATTAAATCATTTCTACAAAATAAAATATTTTTTTAAATTGTTATTCAAATGATTTAAACGTTTACAAAAATTAAATATTTTTGCGCATGAAAAGCCAATGATTGTTTAAACTTAAATGCTTTAATATAATGAAGAATACCTTTTATTTAGTACCTGAACCAGAGTACACATTTTTTTATTATTTAGATTTAAGTTCAACAATTACTTAAGAAGAATTGACATTATTTCGAATTCTTGCCTATTTTTCGTGTTTATGTAAAACATTTTTTATATCGACTTGAATAAAATATCATTTAAATTGAAGATGTTAGAAAATACATTTCAAGAAACATCCTAACATTTCCTTCGATTCACAAGATGTGCTGTTTTTCAATTGCAATAAAATGTTTGTACGAAGATTATTAATTACGACAATGTTATTTTGATATCTTATCAGTTTCCAAATAGACAGTTCTTGTTACTTACGCTTCACAGTTAATCTGTCCGTTGTCAAAATATTAAATCAGTAATTAAAAGGTAACCGTGACATTCATACCGTCACCATATATTATTTAGTAAAGAATGTTTGCCGAAGAAGTATTAGACCAACTTCTCCAAGAACATTTTACCAGTGATGTTCGCTTTGGTTACGTACAAATCGATGGTTACTGTTTACCAGAGTATTACATCAAATGTCAAAAAGAAATTGATGATTTTGAGGTGAGAGATGACGATATTTGGGTGTGCAGCTTTCCCAAATGTGGTTCAACTTGGACTCAAGAGATGACTTGGCTCATTGTCAACAAATTAGACTACGAAGGAGCAAAAACCTCATTGATGTAAAGATTTTCGTTTTTGGAGTAAGTATATTTAAGTATTTATTAAATATTCAGTATAAAGTATATAAATTAAAAAATTATTTTGTAGTGCTCATTTCGTGTTTGACGTGAGTAATATACTTTCACGACATCCAGAACGACGAAAAATATTCGATAAAATGAACGTATTTAATATACTAAATAAAACGGATAGTCCATGATTCATCAAAAGCCATTTGCCTTATAATTTGCTCCCACGTCAAATTAGAAATGGTGAAAAGAAACCACGTATTATATATATTATGAGAGATCCTAAGGATGTTTGCATTTCGTATTATCATCATTGCGCTGAATCAGAAGGCTACACAGGTAATTTTCAAAATTTTTGTAAATTAATGTTAGGAGGAAAAATTAGCTATGGACCTATTTGGAAACACTTTGAAGAATTTTACAAAAAAAAAGACGCTGACACTATACTCTTTTTGAAATACGAAGAAATGATAAAGGTGAATATGGAATTTATTTTTCGCAGTAAAAAATGTACATTCAAATATAATTATTATTTTACATAATTCACAGAATTTACCTCTGGCGTAATTGAAAAAACAGCTAGTTTTTTTAACGAAAAATTTACACCCGAAGAAATAGCCACATTGGAAAATCATCTTTCGTTTTCTAATATGAAATTGAATCCAACAGTGAATTTCACAGTTGAAAGAGTACTCGCGAACCAACTCTTTGATGGATTTATAAAAGACGAAGATTTTATTAGATGTGGCAAAGTTGGGCAATGGTAAAGCGAAATGTCCAAAGAATTCATTGATTTATTCGACGAAAAAACAAACGAATCAAACAAATTTATGCAATAATACAATTGTTGTATTGTAGCTAAATACAATAAATTATAATTATAACGAAAATGAGAATGATTCACGCACCACGTGGCTGTATTTGCGCACCCCGCTAAGTTTCACTCTCAGCATGCGCCTAAATTTACGCACCCCGCTATGCCCTGTACTTAACGCGCCCTTGTGTTCACTCATTCCGCTGTGTTCTCCATTCAACATACGCATGCTCTTTCCAGCGCAACGTGTGTTTCCAGCGTGACGTCTTTGAATATTAATCTTACGAAAAATTCTCATTATATAGCATTAGTGCAACATTATCTCAAATTTTTAATCATTTTGAGACGTATCTAAGATTTTTAATTCTGATCGATATTTTTATCAAATTTTTTTCCTAGAATGTACTAAATATATTTATATATTTATTCAAATAGATAATAAAAATTATATTTTGTTGACTCCGAATTTTTTATTTAATCTTCGACCTGTCGATTTTGAATATTCTTTCTCCCCAACTTCATTTCAAAACTCGAAACGTGGAAATTCCAGACAATAGGTCGAAACACTGAAAGCGGTGGAGACGTCCGGTACGATAAGACCGACATGCGGTTTACCGTTGATATCATTCGGCACTTGCATATATTTCGATGCTAGCAAGTGTCACATTTACGTGTCGGCCGTCCGGTGCAAAATACACGCGACGCAAATAAAAACGGAATCTCGAAAAAGTGGTGCATCTAGTCGTTTTTACTAAAATTTAAAATTTTTTCCTTGCATTTCTAATCGAACAGTGCAGTTCCGTTATTAGAATACGTGCAGTTATTATTTCGTAATAATTGATTATCAAGTTGGAATGCATTCGCTGTTACGGATGATATAATAATCGTAACCAGTGCTTTATATTCATATATCCGGCGTTAGAAATAAAGGTCAGAGATCAGTTATAACGAACACTATAGAGTCGAGAGCAAAGCAAGCTGGTTCAGCGGGTATTGCGTAAAGCGTATGAAAAAAGAATTCGTGTTATTTTCCTTTGGATAATCCTGTGAGCTACTTTAAATCGCTTCGTGGCATACGCGAGGAAAATAAAACGAGATTCGATCGTCTCGAAATTCCACTTGAATTCTCGTGAATATTTTTAAACAAATAGCGAACATTGCAATAAATTCAAAAAGAGAGCAAAACTGAAACAATGATAATATTTCTACTGTTCAATATTATTCTTCTAGTGCTATTAACAATCGTTATTATATAACTTGTTGTTGATTTTTTTGTAAATTCTCGTAGGGTGTACGTTACCGATCGGGTGGGTTTAATCGGATAGAGGATAGAGACGATATCGCGCGGGTGAGAAAGTCTCTGGCGCTGGCTGGTGTTACGAGTCTCGCGGGAAATGTGCGGGCGCGCAGGTATTGATTATGAAGGAACTTGACCGCGCAAGCTCTGTGTCTGGCTCGATTGATGACGCGATTTTTACATATGGAACGTCGATGTGAACGCGAACGGTGGGAAAACGGACGTGCCTCGCGGTGACCAGTGACACACCGAGAAACGACAATTGTGGATTTTTTTTTTCACCATCCTGTGTGCCGTGAGTTGAGGAAAATTCAGCAGGGAGGGGCGGGCGTATACGAAATAGCGTGACAGCCGGCTGACAGGCTGCTCTCGTCGCGGGCTAACTCGCTCGCGCTCGAGTAAAATGTGGTCCACTTACGGGGACACGAATCCCACGTGGCTTTTCGTATTTTGCATCGGTGCCGTTCTAACCACGGTTGCACCCATCGAGGTGCCGTTAGGTGGTAAGTACAACGACTATTTATCAATGGGCACCTGCTCAATGAAGAGCCCGATATACGTCATCAAAATAGTCGCTGCCCTCTTTCGACTCGCAGAGAGCGCACTGTTTATGCGTATGATACGATACGTGCCTCCGAACTTGTTTCGAACTTCTAGTGAAATTCTTTGGCAATGTGGGTTGTTGAAACTCCGCTCGTAGCGTTCTATCGGATTTTTCGAGAATACGGTGTGTGTGTTTTCATTGTGTAGGCTGCAACGAGGAAAATAATCGTAGTTGAAAAACGAACGACTCGCAGGGATAATTTTTCGAAAGAAATTACTGTAATTCATACTATTTTGCCGTAATTGAACGAATGGTAAATTAACTTAACATATTTTCCTCGGTAGCGAAATGGCAACCAAATTAGAGTGGAAAAAGGGGAAAACAGTCCGATGGCCCTCAGAGTAAACAAGCCGTGTTGGCATTGTACCTTCGTCATTCATGGTTATCCCTCTTTTCTCTTTATTGATCGACGTTGATTGGAAAATTGATCCCCGAAATGTAGCTTCTTATTTCGACGACCCGAGTGTCTTTCCTCGAAAATAACGCGCGAAGAGGAACGGCGGATTGGGTAATTCGAAACGTAGGATCAATTCGATTCGTGGTGCAAGGTAAATGACACCTTGCTACGTCAGACGGCTGCAATTCGTATTTTGTACTTGGACGCTCATAATTCTCCGGTTTAACGACCACTTGTGACCTTCGTGTCTGCAGCTGATATTATATACGACGAATTTCAAACTCGAGACGAGACTCGTGACGTCGGAGTGTCGATAGAGGTGTCAATGGGTAATTAAAAATGCTTTTATCGACGAGTTTTAGTGAAAACTACAAGGTTTTACCCTTCGAATATTTTACCTCTTTATTGGAAACGAGCTTCGCGAAGAGCGCCGATCGAATCGATCCGATCGCGTCTACGTAAGCATACACGACAGTCACGTTTTCTCGATGTCTATACGCGTTAGTAAGTTGTTACATCGGAACGTTTCAGCGGTTTCCTTGATCGTAAATTCTGTTAAATAACTGCCGAGCAGTGGCTCATTAAGACTACATTTTCGTTGGATATACGCGGTTTGCAATTGCGCCGACTTCTATTCTCGTTTGTTTGTTAAACCGTTGCAATTAGCTTAACCAGTATAACGAAAGAGACGTGATTCAATTTTGTAAGATAAGAACGCACGATTGAATAAAATTCTATACCGAACGAGAGAATCAATTTTTCTCGCAGATTTCGTTCCTATTGAGTTTGTATCTAATCTGAGTACATTTATCTGTGGGATATAAATTCGAGGTCGCGAGTGTACAATACATCGGGAACGAAGTACGATTGGAGCAATTTATTCAAATTGTCTATTCACGCTTTTCACTTTCGAAAAAAAGTAGTTTCTGGCGAATTCGCTATCGTCAGAATTTTCGTGACCTCCGGTATTCGAGAGAGCGCGTTTATTCGTTATGAACTTTAATCTTTCATGTTTGACAACTCCACACGGACTTATGGGAGTTGGCCAAATATTTGACTACTCGCCCGAACGAAATTTCTATCGGATAGGGCGGTTACCTTGAACATTTTATTACGTATAATATAAAGTATCAACAGATGCCAAACAACGATAGTAATCGGTAAAAAATTTTCTCCCGGAACAGCCGAGGACGACCCGTACAGGTACGCGATGATGTACAATCGGCCACAATCGGGCAAAGACGACAATTTTCCGAGGGCTTCGGAGGCTCTGATGCGAGTTCTGCTCCACAACTATGGC
This sequence comes from Goniozus legneri, assembly GCA_003055095.1. Classification (NCBI taxonomy): domain Eukaryota; kingdom Metazoa; phylum Arthropoda; class Insecta; order Hymenoptera; family Bethylidae; genus Goniozus; species Goniozus legneri. The sequence continues at coordinate 239,855 of NCVS01000398.1, forward strand.
ACGCCACAGTACGGAGTAGGACGCAGGAGCGTGCCCGATAATAACTATGCCTTCAAACGGCAGGCCGAAAATAAAGCGCTGAAGCAAATTTTGTGGGAGCAAGCGAAGCAGAGTCCCTATTATCAATCGCAGGTGCAACAGATAGAACATCTCTATCGAAATCCAATGTTATTTCGAATTAGACTACTTTCAGAATTCGATCAAAACTTCTTATCTTGATAAGCAAACAAAATTGTTGTTCTACACTGAAAATAAAAATTCGTCGAATTAAAATTTATTTGTACACATTCAAACAAATATCAAGTACATTCAACAAAATTAAGTTTAGATACTAATTTTATTTTTAACAATATTTTTCTTGCTAAATAATAATTTATTTCGAATAAATACTAAGTAGCTTGAACAAATTTTGATTTTCAGTGTAATATTTGATGTAATAAGAACTCATTCAATGATCCGTTGAATTGTTCTTTCAGGATGATTACAACGACCGACTACTGATACCATCTAACGACGAGATGAACGACGATCCCTACGGCTACGAGTATCAGTCGAAGAGCTATCCCGAAACGAACTATCCTTACTCGAATCAGGATTTAATTAGGGAGAGGCCACGATATTTACCGCGTTTTTCTAACACGTTTAGTCGATTCATCGACAATCTAGACGAACCGGATAATGTGCTGTTACAGCGATTGCTTTACATGAATGCGAGGAGGGAGCAGGAGAACGACTCCGCGGACGAGTCCCCGACCTTTTCCGAACACGGATTGAGTGTGGATAGACTGAGACAATTAAACAAAGAGCTCTCCGAGGAAAGCCCGGCGCCTAAACCCGAATTTACTTACCATTTTAGCAAGGATTTGCCGGAGAGCGAATTCGCCGTTAGACCCAACGATCCGAGGTTTTACGAAGAGAGTACCAAGTCTTCAATCTCTGGTACGTTAATCTCGACGAATGTTCCTCCTCTCGACTGAAATTAAGTAGAATGAAAGATTTTATCGAATCAACTCGGCCGTTTATTCACGACGGCAATTAAATTTCAATTTACAAACGATTGATTGTTTTAAATAACCCGAACAGTTCGATCGGATTATCAGTGTATTTTTATTGGAAAATATTCTGTTCCAACGACATTTCTTTTGCTTATACAAAAATAAATAACAATTTTAACATTTAAACGAATGAGAAAAAATTACCATTTGACATTTTAAATATTTCTTATTAAACGGTTAACATTAAATCGTACCTCGTGTAATTGCATTGCAGATATACAAGTCGATAAACAGAAGCCACCCACTCATGATGTAATCGAGAGTTCCACTTCGAAACAGACAAACGTGATGCACATAGGTCATGAGGATTCCGTCGCAACGAGCTCGAAGAATCACGTGAATCGGAATTTCGCTGATTCCGATACGGACGTAATAGTCGAACCGGTGCGTCGGCGTTACCACTTGTTCGACCTGCCAGCGTCCACGTACGTCAAAAACGACGTGTACTTCATCGGTAATTTCCTTTGATCGCGTAACATTATCCACGAAATTGTATGCTCACTCGAATTCGATTGAAATGTTTCAGCTATCGTTGCGGGCACCAGCGCAGCGATTATGTTCGCGCTCGTCATTATGAGCTTAACTTGGTGCAGGTGATATTCATTATTTGATTCAATCAAATTCTAAAATGAAAGTTTATTTTCCTTTGTAAACTTCATGATGTGGTCACCGATGACCAAGATTTTACATAACGATTTAAAATTAAAGAAAAGTTCATTCTAATTTCTTTTTAATTAGAAAAAAGTTTGTTCTTGAATGCAAAATTACGTATGTATTTAATTTGGTGCAGGTGATTTTCAATATTTGATCAATTAGAAAAAAAAATTGTTTTTGAATTAATAATAATCATGTTTATTCGACTTTCACTATAATTATGCATTTATCAGATATCAAAGAGCATCGAAAGCAGCAGCGGACGTGGAGTACCCAGCTTACGGCGTGACCGGGCCGAATAAAGATATCTCGCCGTCGGGCGACCAGAGACTGGCGCAATCGGCCCAAATGTACCACTTTCAGCATCAGAAGCAGCAGATCATAGCTATGGAGAAGTATGCAAAAAAGTATTATCACACACCAATTATAATATATTTAAATCAATTTTTTTCCCATTCCAGTCGCTCCTCGGCAACTCGCGATCCTGGTTCGGTCTCCGAAGCCGAGAGCGAAGAAGAGAACGAGGAGGGAGATTACACTGTTTACGAATGCCCCGGACTAGCATCGGTAAGTCTCCATCGATCGAAACGAGATTAATCTTAACGTTCAATTAATTTTATTATCGCGATCGTTAGAACACTTCCCCAGAGTTTCATTGAGTTCTATACGTCTTGAAACTTTCGATTTACTTATCTCGCGGGGATAACTATATATATACAGCGAAACGAAAAAATTTTTGGTATTAAGAGTTAGCGATATTGAAAAAGTTTTAAGCGAAGTCGTTAAAACGAAAACTTTATTTCTTTTTCATCATTCAAGACCGGGGAGATGGAAGTTAAAAATCCGTTGTTCCACGACGATCCAACACCTGCCACACCGGCGCAAACTAATAAAGACGAGGACCACATATAGTTTAAATAAAACGTATATATATATATATATGTATATATATATAAACATTAACATCTTGCACTCGTAAATAAAAAAAAGTCCTTCCCTCAGTGCTTAGTTTAGTCTCAATGTACCATATCGAAAGAAAAAAAACAGTGTTTATCTGTATATTAGATGTATACAACTTTCGTATTCATATAAATGCAAAGAACTGAAGTACTTCGATTGAAACGAGTGGAATGGACTGAAAGATATAATAAAAAAAAACGTGTCTCTCTTATCGTTACAAAAACAATATCTTAATCCGGTAAAAGATGAATTACAAGTACACAAAAAGAAAATCTCGATTTATTGAGCCAGAAGAAGAGAAACGAGAAAAAAATGTCCATAACGGTGTTGTTTTGAGAACACATATTTTTTAATTTGTATATTCGATGTACTGTAGTTTGTACTTTCATAGCGAAAAGATTAGCGCCATCCGGGAAAACAAAACGTAAGCTGAGAGGTGTCGAAACGCTGGAACGTCCTTTTAATGTTTAGTCTACAAGGTCTTCCAAAATGTCCGTTATCTATTCAACCGGTCAAAAAATCGTGAAATTTCAGACGAATATATCATTTTGAGAGAAAGGAGCTAAAATTAGAGTTGACCACTCCCATTAAATCAAAAAACGTCTCTTATCGATAACTAATGCGAAACTTCATGTTTGACAAATGTACATCTTCGAGTTTTTTTTTAGCAAAGTCATTAAGTACAAATGAGTTTCAATTAAGGATTTGATAACAAAATTAGTAGAAGATTGGAATGACTCAGAAGCGGCGAGTTAAACACCGAAATAAGAAAAGTATATTTTTTGTTCAGGATTTCACTGATTATACGCCATTTCAATAATGTGCAGTCATTTTGGATCACCTTGTACATAGTTTTGTACGTTTTTCGGTCAGTGTTTAAGAAATAAAAAAAAAATAGTTGCATCGTTCGTATAATTTACGCCACTGACTGATATGCACTTGGCGTCGAGAAAAGAGGAAAAAAAACGTCATTCATACCTGCATAGTACTTATACTTACGATCTTTAGGATGAAATTTTGGTCAGAGTAAAGAATATTTTAATTTTTCGACTACCACTGTATCGTCCTACACTTCTCGCATCTTAAATGTCTAATATCTTGCAGTTTCCGATTTAAAAGTAATTTATTTTTTAGCCAATGAGAAATATCGCAAATGACAAAGAAAATAGGCCTGTACGGTTCCACAAGCGCAAAATGGAACGTATATTAACAAAATGACGAGTATATTTTCGATTGTACAATATCGACATATATTGTATACTTATAGTACTTTGCAGATGAAAAATTATTTATGAACGTTAAATGTCTCAGATTCTATTTAAGACGAGTATAAAATATTATTGATATAAATAAACAAAAAAAAAAGTAAAACGCTAAATATATGAGCCGCTATTTTAGCTAACTGTACCTAGTTTTGCCTACGTGTCAGCTAGAAAAAAAACTGTGAGCCTTAACTAACTAATTGGCACTCGCATGCTCTAGCGAATGGCAAAATACGAAAACAGACTAATTACTTAGAGATTTAAATGTAATTTTATAGTGAATGTCCAGTACCGTCTAGTATACTTGAAACGGTACTCGAGTAAAAGTTCAGCCGTAGCTTTTTCGCGCGTAACGTCTCTTATCTTAAACTATATCTTATATCTATCCTCTTATCGAAAATACTACCTCTTTACACACAATCTGTATCACCCTTTACTCGTTGCTAATAATCTTCCATCGCATCCTACATATTATATAATATATGTATATTACCATACGTCTATGATACATCGAGTATTGAATAATCTTGATATCGAATATGGAATTCTTGATTTTCTTGTTCGGTTCTGTTCGTAGGTGTGATACTATTTTAAAGGGAAAAATCGATCAATTACGAGAGATTACAGTGCTGAGCAAAAATGAGATCTGTGTACATAAAATAAGTGATTATAATTGGTTCTATTTTTGAGATATGATAGATTTATTTCGTATTATTTGTATTTTTCGTAGTTATCGAATAATCGATTACCCGATAGCGTTCTATTTTCCGAAAGGCCTCATTTATGCTCCACATTGTGCTGTGGTGAAAATGAGAATTTGATGATGGCAATCTGGTATGTCGCGAGTGCGATGCCTTAACGGACCAAGATTGTGTTGGAATAGTTTGAGATCATATTACGATTCATGGTAGGCCATAACGCATTTATAGCTGTCGTACATATAGGGTATGCACTTTCACCCAATAAAGGAGCAAGATATCTTATTCTATTTGAATGATTTTTATGATCATTTCAAATTCAAAAAGTTATCATAATTTCACGAGACTTCATCTTTGATATATTCCTAATATTTATACTCAACTAAAAGAAAGGAATCAATTATCCAATAAGTCCCACATTTCGCTCTATTGTGATTTTTACTAACCGGAATATTTTACGATGGAACACATTTTAATCAAATTTTAATCCTAACGACTGGAACGACAAACGTCCTGGTTTTACAAATAAAATTCTCTTATGAATATTAATATATCTATATACAGATATTATGCATTGCGCCTTGGCCTGTATGGATACGTTGAAACTGGAGTATTCTATGAAAGGACAATCTATGTACAACAGCATATGCGTAACATAATTTTACTTAAACCGTGATGATTCTATACATATAATTACGTACATGCTGTTACCTATGTAGACGTATAGATAAATGAGAAAATTTTGATTTCATTTATTCTCCCATTACGCAATTTTGTTACAGAATTTATAGAACAATATCTTTGATTATGACGTCGTTATTATATCACCAGCATGTTATTTTATTCGCTCTTCCAGTGGTTGAAAAAGCTAGAGATATAAATTGCAGATTATAAAAATTATACTATTATTTTAGTAATAAAATCGTTTATTTTGTAAAAATACCGCATTTCATGATTACCCGAAATTTCAAAGTGTAAATACCATAACATTTTTTTACATATTCGTTTGCGTCAAGTGTCCAAGGAAAGAAAGTGAAAGGTATTGAATGGCCTTAAAATATCGACATATATCACATAAATAACACTTTATTTTTGTAATATGCTATTTATTAAAAATTTAATACTTGATAAATATAAATAAGTTTATAAATTTGTCACTCTGATATAAATCATTTGCAAAATTCTTAAACGTGATTTTTTGAAGCTTCGCAATTATCACATGAATGACATATCTTACGTTGATAAAACATGAATCTTAACAACATTAACCTTTTATTTTGATAATGATTCAGAATTTCATCATGACAAATTTTCGTCATCATTGATTACCGTTTAGAATAGTTTATCATAAAGGATAATTTTTTTGATACTAATAGATCATTTCTTTGCGTGATCGGAGAATTGATCGTCCTACACATTTTTCAAACATTAAATGTTACACAGTTCTATACACAATAATTACACACAAATACTATTTACAGTAATACATAAATACACTATCGCAATATATAAATTACTCACGTTACATGCGATGTTTATATACAGTAATTTCAGACTAGCTTATTTTCTTGGCAACGGTTGGAGTCCTAAAAACAGGAAAATATTGCAATAAAAAGTTTTCTTAGTTAGAAATTAAACAAATTGAGTTGAATAACTCACCAGTCTTTTTGCTCGATTTTCTTGGATTTCGGCGATAATAACCTCTTTTCGATCTTTCTGAAGGGTCCTTCGATAGCTATTGCCAATAACAAGGACAGCGAAAATGTGTAAACAACGTCAGCCGCAAAATCCCAGAACTAATACAATTCAAATGACGCACATTAGATGAAGGTTTAAATGTCGTGTCAAGAATTACACGATAATTAACGTCAGAGGATTCCCTTACCATACTGTGGATCGAAAACGTTCTTGACGTCCTCTGAACTCCTATATCGTAAATTTGATTGATATTGTGAATTAAATAAGCTCCATAAGTGAGTTTGGCCAGCGGTTGCATCCAACCCGGAGTTAGGAAATTGTATTGAAAATCTGAATAGAAATTTATTAGAAGATTAAACAAAGAATAGATTAAAATTTTTCAATTTGTTTTTAATTCGTACCTAAACCAGAACCAATAGTCAAAAGAACAACTATAGAACATATGCTGGCGGCAAACGCAGGTCTATGAAGAGCTGCGTACAATGCCGACTCCATTAGAGTTGTTTTTGTACCAGGGTTGAAATATGGGAACGCTAAAGCTTGAGACATAATACTCAAGATCACTGCCAGCAAGATAAACAGAGTGTGAGACCAAACTTTTGATAACTGATAGTTATTTTTCTTGTGATCGTGTATGATTGCACCAGAAATTATTCCGACAAAGTACGGAGCCATACGCATGTGAGTCTTTATGTAGTAATTCAAGAAGTAAGAAGCTTCCCTCACTTCCCGGAGCCTGTTGAGAAGTTAAAATAACGATAAATTTACAAATATAATGATACAGAGATAGAAGAAATAAATGTTCATTTATACATAAAATTCATATAACATTCAAGAATAAATTATCATACGTACATTATGGAAGTTACGAAGAGCGGAGGTTCTCTTTTTAAATAGGTGACGGCAAATGGAACTAGAGACGTAGCGAGTGTCAACCCTACCAAAAATGTGTAACCAATGCGTCGAGGTAATTTCCAAAACGCATATATTACGAACAAAGAAATGATGTACATATGGTAATCGACGGAGAGATACCACGACTGGAACATGCACTGTAACAAATACATAATTTTCGTCAACACAAAAATTATTTTAGATAAATTCTGTCGTATAGGTTATACGCACCATATTTTCATAGCCAACATAGTTATTGATGTAGAATAACGATGCCCACCAGTAATTAGCACAATTATCTCTTTCCATACCAACTTTATACTCCCAATACGGACCTGATCCAAGATGTGGCATTATCAGAGAGTGGAAAAAAATGACTAACATATACAAAGGCGTTAATCGGATAAATCTGATAATAATAGCAGCAGCAAAGTTCAATTTTTTTCTTTTATCCAGTTCTTCTAAGACTCCAAAAGTAAGCAAAAGACCACCAAGCGCAAAAAAACCGTCTACAATTATTGGTCCATTGAACAGCATCATTGAGGATGGCAAAGTGTATCCCTTAATTTGAAAAAATGAATTATATTAAAAAATCATATCGTTCTTGAAATAAATAAGATTTACAAAAGTATGTACCATTTCTAAATATTCAGAATTGTGAGTAGGATTCGTATAATACTGCATTGTTCTATGTCCAACCAAGACGAGAAAAGTAAAAAACACGCGAATGAAGTGAATACTGTCGAGGCCAGGGTGCCAGTATGTTACTTCAAAAATACTCTTAATGTTTTTTCTTGCCGAAAAACAAAGGAGCAGGTCCTTTCCCAATGATTTCTCCTCCCTGACTCCACTCGATAGCAAACTCGTATGATAACACGTACTCACGATAACCAGAGCGAGGAGGGCCAATAATAGGCCACTGCAAAAGAAAAAATAATTTTGATTTATTCTCACTTCGAACTTTCATTTTCTTGGCTTTAATAAAAGTATAAAGCAGCCAAAGTACCAATAAACTTTTGCCCCAAATGAAAAGGCTGGTACATCCTCGGCTGTTTGACAGAAACGAGACTCCACGTTTACTTTAACCACTAAATTCCTGCGAGATGAGATTTCTTGTAGCGGGCCTCTAAGTGCTATTTCTATATCGTCCGTGGTGCAGCTGGATGGAACACAAAGCGCTGTTTGCAGTACGGATCTCGGTACTCGTCTAACGTCTCCTCTCTCCTGTTTGTAAAAACGAACATCATTTAAAATCTGCAATTCCGTTTATCTCAATCCTCCACTTAAAAATATTGTCAAATAAAATGTCTCTAGTTGAACGTTTTTTGTAATGTTACAAATAAATTCACAGATTTATAATAAGATACAACAATAATGTTCAATTTATTAAATCATACTCTTAAAGCCTCCCACGCAGAATCCTGAGGATCGAAGAAAAATTTGTGAGGACCCTGATTAGAAGGCGGCAAATCTCGCCTATAATAATTCACATTGACCAGACAATATTTTCCACGAATCTCTCGATCGTGGATATCTCCGAACTCCTCGTTTTCTCCAAAATTGACGCGCAGGTTGTAGCACTCATCAAAGTTCCCATAGTGCCTCGTGTTTCCGCTGAATATTCCGTCTGGATATTTTGTCGCGGCATCGAACACTAAAAAGAAAGAAACACGTTTTAGATAACCGATAAGAAATCTATTACGTCGGGGTCTTATAATTTTTTTTTTTCATTCGACAAGAGCTCCCGCTAAAATCAATTACCAAGTTGGGTACTTAAACATTGTGAGTGAATCCAGTCGAGTAAAGTCCGCGCGGGGGCACAGGTGAACGAGATTGCAAGAGAAAAAAGTTTTGCACGTCACACCTCGATCGCGCTAACCAGTCGCACGATTTAATGCCATCGGTGTCGCAATGAATCAATCACGCACAAAGAGTATTTCCGTGATCGAAAAAAATTCTATTTTTTTCTATCACCACAACAAGTGGTCTTATCGTTGCCGATCAATTTTCATGAATTCAATTTCTAAAACTTTTGAGATAATTTTATACGTTTTGGTAGGCGACTATTCAATTCTATTTTGAAATTTGTTCGAGCAGCCGTCATTGAAGGTAAGGTCGTAATGCAGGTCAGTATTTTTCTGTGTAATTTGATATAGGAACGGCTAGATAAAACGATGAGGTTAAACTTTTTTCTTTCGAAATTTCCTCTTTCTCGAGTTCAAGGTGATCTATTCCGAATCTCTGGACCCAATGTTTACATAGTAATATTGACCAAAACCGGAAATTGGCAAAAAAACCTCAAAATTTGTGAATTGTGTGCTAATTTGACGTCTAAGCGGAAATTTAACGTATCGTCTACGAAAAGAGAAATAACACATTGTAAAAATAACCAAAAAATTCGAGTGCATATTCAAGTATAGTGTCTCTCAATAGAATTAAATATGACATTAATTTTACTCACCAGGTAAAATAAAAATATTCTATTTTTATCGCTAATATTCATATACTAGTATTATCGATTTGTACAAGTATGTAATTCAATAACGTCAGACGCCTGTTTTCTGAGATACCAATTAAAATGCAATCAATCTTGTAATACCAAATCTATAGAATGCTAATCGTCCCGATAACATAATAATTCGTTATACTTACGATACGAACACCGAAAAATTTGTTTGCATACCTAATGGTCGTGACTAATTCATAAAGTGTATCACAATAGAATATGAATTACGAGTGAAGTAAACTGCGAACTAAGTCAAGAACAACTTCTAGATGAGATCGCTCTCTGCTCACGTTCAAGCGAAATGCAGAACTTCCTATTTCATATCTTTCATGTAGCAGGTTATGTTATTATGATGCAAATAATCTCGTTTACATGAATCCTCGAAATGCAATGACTGTTATGAATTGATAAATTCTCAAGTACAAACTTTGTAAAGCGAAATTGTCGAGGTCTCCTCTCATGTCGCCAACATCACGTATGAAAAATTACATAAATCGATTATAAAGAATTCGAGATGAGCCGAGCAAGATCGAGAATCGATCTACCTAACTGTGTTCAAACAACTTCCGGCAAATCATAACCGAACTCCGCCTTTTGCTAATTTCAGAGGCTTGAATTCTAATCGATCATATTTCACTTCCTGATGCCGATGATAATCTTCACGTGTGTTTTTCACAGCTGTATTCGGGATCAATAAACTACCAAGGTCGTAAGAAAAATTGAAGCATAATTTCAGTTTCGCGTAAATCACCAATCGGTTGTCTGCGCATTTTTTTTATCGTGCTACAAAACTATTCGCCATGAGAAAAAAACACGTTTTTCGTTCCAGGTTCAGTTTTTTTTTGTCGAGCCGGCTTATTAAACAGTATCAATCAAATTTTTACTGGACAGGTGATTTACAAACCGGCGTCTGGTTGTGAATTTTGGCCCTACGCTTGAATCGTCTTTGTGTTTTCGTAACAGAGTATTGAACTCTGCCTAGTGTTTTTATTAGGAATCACGGAAGAAAGAAAAAAAATTAAAACATTCATTTATAGCCTAATGAGCGGGAGATATCGATCTCGGACAACGATTACCTCTCAGTCTGCCTGTAATCGTGCACAATCGTGAAAGTGCGAGCGAGAGAGAGATAAAATTTATAACCATGAATACTATTGCGTAATGGGAATTCAGACTGGCGCTGACGATTTTCAAGACAGGTTGTGAGCCGAATTTGACCTCTCACGGTCAAGAATCACGTTTCGTTTTGTGGTATGTATCAGTTTCCTTGTTCTTCGATCCACCATTTTACGTTTTCTTCCGAAGGGACAGCGTTGAACGACACCCGTGCCGAAATTGACTTTTTTCCTTCTTCAGAACGTCTTAGACGAGGGTAAATTAACGTTAGAATCCATAAAGAAAGATCATAACGGTAAGAGGATCGTAGTTTTGCGGAAAATGGTAATAAATTTCGACTGAGGCTAGTACCGTTTGCCGAAGAGGTTATGTAACAAATTTTTCGCCGGAACCCCGTGATTATAAATCAGTGGCACGCGTTCCGAGCCTGCTCTTCATAGAAATTGACAGTGAACGGTGGGAATTACATGAATTCACAACCGGTGAAATGAGTATGCAAATCGATAATACTATCCGATCTGCCTCAATAGCAGGTCCTCGTTAAATTCGATATTACAGGCCGCGTTCGAAAATTTGTATCTCTCTTAATACGATGTGGAAAGTTACTGGCTCGTTAATGTGAGCGCTTATGATGAATTTCATTTGAATCGTTATTACCGTTTTCGGAATAAAATATTGCAATATATAAATATGGCAATAAATTGACTAAAACGTGACCTTATTTGATTCGCACGCGCGTATTCGCAATAATGAATATTACATCAGGTGATCGAATCCTGAGTCATTCGATATTCGAATATATTGTACATTTTTTCGTAAATTGATCGATGAATGCTCGTTTCATTAGGATATCAATTTTGTAAAACCAACTTCATAAAGAGTGAGTATAATTCAAACTTAACCTACGATAACCTTCGATCATTAAGATTCTGTGGATAAGACTTAAAATTGAAATTTCTTCGAAAAATTAGAAGTCGAGATTCACTATGGAGAAGGAAATGGATTCATACATTTTCCGAAGGCTGGGTTCGGCTAGACGACCCCGACTAGTTAACCGTGACGAGAACGCAGAACGTCGTGACGTGAAAAGGACTGATGGCTCTTTTTTCTTCGCTCGTTACATGGATTCTTCAGCTCCAATGTTTACCACTTATACTTCGGGTTCAACGAAAAAAAAATCACGTAATGGACGCATGCATCAGTTGAAGCTGTCAGAAGCATTGCACTCGATTAAACGATTTTTTATAATTATGTATATTGATGTCACGAAATGACTAGTCCATTTTTTTCTATTCTCACAGCTGAAATGAAATAGGTGAATCAATGTGAATCACTGTAGAAAATTCCAAATTGATAATCTGAAATTATACCGGAGAACGATTTATACAGGCACTTAAGTCACTTTTATCGACGAGATGATAATTATTCTGCTTCGTTAAATAATAATCCGCTATCTTTCAGATAAACCATAAGCGCAAACCTAAACTCCAACACGAGCGTTCAAATCGGTTTTAATATGCTCGAAAATGATTTTGGTAACACTTTCAACAAGAAAACAGAACTAGATGATTTATGAATTTTAAGTGCATAACTTTGAAGATTAGAGTTATCCAGAAGAGAGAAAAATCTTATTTTGGTTTCAATCATGAATTCGTTTGACGTCAACAAGGTATATCAGCGAAATGTTTAATTTTTTCGAATATTGATATTCACTGGCGCGTGTCCGTCGAGAGTCACAGGATCTTTCTCGAACGCGAATAACAAAAACGAAAACAGTAAACGATCTTTCTACTCACTTCTAGCTGCCCACAAAGTCCCATTGCGCAACTCCTGAAGGTACTTTTGAGTCTGCCTCTTGCACGGACCGTCCGGCAAATTCGCAGATTCCGCGAACAAAATCGGTAACTGCGGTATCTCCGAGTACCAGTGAACACCGGAAGTCGACTTTGACGTCTTCCCGTTCTGCAGATCCGGGAACGTCGGCACCTCGATAGCCTCGTAAGTACTTTTAACTACGTTTTCGGTAAGACTCGCGTTGGGTTCGTCGCGAAATTTGAGCAGCCATCTTCTTTCCGGTGTGCTATTGTTGTTGACGAATACTTGGCAATGCGCTACCGGTAATATCAGCAATATCGCGAGCAGCAAATCGCGGCAGGTTCGTGACGAGCCCATCGTGCTGGCGCGTGGTTTGTGTTGAAAAACTGAAGAATTTCACGGCACCGGCGTGGTATTTATTATCGCACGGCTAGATAGCCAGCCCGCCGCACACCCCACCTACCTCTCCACTCCTGTGTCTTTCCACCCGACCATCCACATCCCGTCCACTCTAAGGAGCACGTGTTCGGTACCATACCGTGCCCGACCTGACTCCTTCTCTTCTTTCTTTATTATTGCTACAAGGACTGATCGATGATTGGTCTCTGACAAGCTCGACAAAATTCTCAACGACAAACGTCTAGCTTCCCCTCTCGCTCTTTTCGTCCATTAATAAAAGCATCTCATTTTCCATCTTTGACATCGAGACTCCTTATCCTACTATCGTTTTTTTTCTCACCTCGAATCCTTTAGCCTGTCTTAATAATAAGCCGACTTTAATTTATTCCAATACGTTCCGATGTCTTCTACTCTTTTGCGTTTGGATGCTATGAAAGAGTCGATATTAATGTATAACGAATTTTCTTTTCAGCGTTACCACAATGACTAAGTGCCCGAGTGTTTTGTGTACGATGTCACGGGTACTATTAACAATTTCGACACGGTGCAGCTCGTGCAAATTGCAACTTTTAACGTGATATGTATCCGAATCATATTCTTGTACAAACAGCTCGAAGAATGAAGAATAATGAGTGGAAAATAAAGAAATAAAAACTCAATGACCGTCTGCTAGCGGGTATGAGAATTCACGGGAACTACGGATATCAATCTGCGTTTTTTGTTTTTCGCCGAAACCCGATGCAATTAAAAGCTGTTTGATTGTACACGACCTTAGCGAATACGTACGTAAGGAAAATCCACTTGCGACACTCGTGATGCGAAGACAAGAAAAAAAAGCGACTCACAGGAGCGCATAAGCGGTGCGGTTCTCTTTAGCGTCCTCAACCTTTGATCTTACCTCCGTGTTACTCCATATACCACCTTCCTTTTATACGTCAGCGAGTTAACGCATTTCGTATAGATCGCCTTCGGAGTCTCGCACGCCAATACATTTCCCCGCCCTAACGAACGCGCGATATCGCACGCGCCGCTCGGAGCGATTGTGCACGTTTATTATTTTTTGTCTCTCTCATCCTGGACGTTTAAACGACGGGTTAGGTAGCACAGTATTTGCGTACGTGTGACGCTCTTGAGCGCTCTTGAATGTAACGAGCGTATAACGTTGACCCTCAAAAAAAAAAAAAAATAGCGCAGTAGAAACCATCGTCAACGTAGGATTTCAATGCTCGCTCTTTCGCTGTCGTCATACGGCATTCGCGAAGAAGTTGCCGCGCCGAGCGGAAACGTTGCCCGTGCAGACGATGTGAATAATATTTATATTTTTCTTTCGGTTCTATTCGCTGTAATGTAAATTACGCTATTTCGGTTTTCGCACGTTTATGTTATTTTACTGGTGAAAAATAATTTAGCGTTTTATGATACTCGTTATTTTATGAATTCAAATTTTGCACGTTGTATGACACACGTGAGATAGTGAAAACGTGCTGTTCCCGTTAGTCTGTATTAATTGAATGTTTTATGTTGAAACAAGTCCAACGTCAATATTATTTCTCTCATTTAATAGGCGTCTGCAGCTAAAAATATTCCAATATCTGTGAAAACGTATGAAATGACTTGCGACGAATTGACACTGTCTGCTCTTTTTGTCATCGATCGTTTGAAAGGTAGTGATATTAGTTTTTTTCATTTGAATCGGAACGACGTCACTAGTCGATTGAATGACGATAGCTGGGGTACTAGTTAGACAAGAAGAAACTTATTTGTTTTTACACCATAAAAAATTCATCTGGCATGCACCTGACATCCACTATAAATCGAATGATTCACATAGACGTTTTTCAATGTTTATATAGTAAACTGTTTTTATTGGAAAAATTTTATCTTGGGGAATAAATACGGACTTATTGAAATTAAATTTTTTTATATATTTCTCAAGCATTGTTAAACATATTTACAACATTTGTTTACATATATAGAGGTTTGCCCTTTTACGTTCATAACAGTCAATTAAATTTTCACGACAAAGCTTGTTTGATTAACATTTATAGTACATATATGTATTTCAATTTTTTTACACTATTCACACTGATCGATGAAAAACAGTATCAAAATATTCTTAGAAATCAAATTAATTTGTCATTAACGTGCCAAATGCGAACGGTATCGAATAATTTTTCTGGACTTGATTCTGATTGGTCAGCTCGGTTGATCTTCTATTATGTGGATCTAGAAAAATATAAAAAAAAAATATACTATCTTTTTATATACGAATATCATTTGATACTCACCTCCGATAAGATAGCCCAGTTTTCGCTCTCACTATGCACTGTTAAGCGTAACGTTGTTATTTTTCCGAATTTTTTATCTACTGTCCCTTGCGCGATACCAATAGCATCAAATTTACCTATCGATTAATAAGTAATTTATTATTCTATCAATTAATTCTGTATTTGAGAAAATAAACAAATACCTATAATAATGTAGCCATCCTCCGTAACGTCATTACTATTTCTGTCAACTAATGAAACTAATTCTGGTAAAACTTCAACGGTTGTATTATAAAATCTATCAGACGGATGTTCAGCGTTTCCGCTTCTAAATAAGTACCTGCAATTTGTTATACTTATGATTAGTGAACTAATTTATATCGACGTATAAAAATTTTGAACGTGTCTCATACCTCTTTATAAAAATAGGATGAGAAAATTTGAATTTCAAGTGATCCCCAGGTTGCGGCAATAGCCCCCAAAAGAAAGATTCACCTTTATAGGCTTTAAGCAGAGTATATTGTTTGTAAGGCTTGATCTGAGTCTCGACTGTAGCATCGGGATTTTCATGAGCGTAATATAGTGTTATTACGCCAAACTGTTTATCCTGTTACATGAAAAAATTGAATCATGAATATCGTTATCGTACAGACTTTTTATTGCAATAGGCAAATGAAAATTTTTTTCTAAAAATTACTATTCACTAACAGCATCGTGTAGTCGAGTGCATTCAGTGTTTTGTTAATATTTTTGTGACAAAGTTTTGAAGTGCATTTGGCAGAAATAATGTGAATTCATACAGAAACATTAAACACTTAAAGAGTAAATTTCAACCATAGTTATCGAAATATCTTAGTTTTTATTAATCCTTTTTACGATCAAATATGTTTTATATCACACTGTACCTTAAGTTTTTGTACTTTTCCCTTCAATGAAGAATGTGTTCCTATATGTTGAAAAAGTGATGGCTTATAATGTACCCACAATTCTGCTTTAGCCATCTTGCAATGTTTCTGTTATATGCAAATAAAAATATTTCAGATGAAATAAAAAGATCTATGACCTTAAATAAATTATAACAAGGAATGTGTTTCAATGTATTTATGTGTAGTATATTAATTGTATGTCTAAAAACTATCTACTTACACTGTCTTTATCTAAGCTGCAAACTTTTGTAGAAATTAAATGATCTAACAGCCAATCAACAGGTTTATCATTATGAAACATCAGAAAAAATTGTATCAACCATGGCAATTCCATACATTTAAATAATTTTCCTATATATAAAGGCATAAATAAAAAATGAATGCATACCAAAACATTACTACTTATTTCCAACAATTCATATACATCTTACCAATAAACCCTAATTGGCAGAAATCTAAGACAAACCAATTTTCTTTTGTGCCAATCTTTTGCAATGCAAAAGACTTCATAGTACTTATGAAATTTTTTTTAGCTAATATATCATCTTCTAATTGTACATAAAAAGTTCCTTTTGTCTGAGCATAAGACATCAAAAATGCAAAATCTAAATTTTGTTTTGATCTCCATACTACACGTTGATGATCATCACCTAGAGTGTCTCTCAATTTAGATAAATCTGGGTAATACGATGGAGATGGTGATATCACATCAATTACGCCACTTTCGCATTCAATTGGAAATCTAAATAATATGTTATTAGGTTCCTGTTTTTTTACATAACTTGAAAAATAATTTAATAATTTGTAAATACTCACTGGACTTCAATTTGTTTTGCAACATAAGTAACATACTCTAAATCCGTCTGTTGAAATGGATTATAAATTTTAGTATCTTTGCGATTTTACTAAAAAAAGTTTGGATATACTTACTTCTGCAACTAAAACTATAATAAGTGTATCTGCAGTCTCTGAAGGGTTCATACGATCTAATAAGTTTCTCAATGTTGCTATTAAGTAACTCTGAACTTCTCTCTTAACTGTTGGTACACCAAGTACCATACTCACACCAGAACGTCCTTTACTTTGAATAAATGCTGGTCGTAGACTATTTGGATCATTAAGAAAATGCGGCAGAAAGTTATAAATAGATGGTAACTTGATGTTCGTCACGTTAGAAGAACTGTTACTCAGTAGGAACTGAAGATCAGGTAGAATATGATTGTTCTCGATCAATTGAAACAGCTGATGAGATAATAAATTAATCTCTTCTTGGCTGTTGACATACTTGGCATGTAAATGTTCTAATTTTGCTTGTAACTCTGCAATACTATTTTGTAATACAAGTTCATCGTGAACATCAGAGGGTGAGAAAAGATTAACGAAAGCACATGGCACCAATATTAATAACAGAATAATCAGACATCTTCTCCGTATAGGTGTCAATGTTACTATATGTGGCATCATCTTATTTTATTCCTACCTATCTACATTGTTATAATGTAAATATTTTGAAGTTGTGACAATTTTATCTCATCGTTACAACTTCTTGTCGGTGTTAATACATGCCTAGAACAAAGAGAATTAACATCAAATACTACTCTCATCTAAAATAAAATTCTGCAGTTAGTTTGATACTAACCATGTTAATTATTGATTGTTTATTAGAATATATGTGTCATTTAGAAACTAGTACATGAATTTGTTTCTCTAACAATACCATTATTAAATACTTTTGTTTCGGAAATCACAGTTTATCTAGCCGCCTATGAGACTACTGATTGCGTTTTATACAGTACTGTTAAGTTATCTTATCAAAATCGCTGTTCATTATCACCGCACAGCACGAATTTTTTAAGTGTTGTTTTGAAATTTTTTTTGTTTACAAGAGGTGAATCATTCATAGTTTTGAGGAATCTGCCATGAGATCCTGTTATTACATTACTTTATAATTACGCTAGTGTTATTGTTTATATTACAAAAACACGCTTTAATACCATTCATTTTAATTACACGCGAAATTTGCAATGTGTACGCCGTACGATCCAGTCGGGTATACCATGAACTTATATAGACGACGCCGATGACCTAATAATATCATGTGACGTGTGTTACCGATGGAGTTCAATGCCAATATTTTAAATGGTGTTTATTTTCTGAAAGTTTTTAAACATTTTGATATTGTATAGAAAAGTGTATCTAATAATAAACTGATTATATAAAAAAAAAAATAAATCATTCGCATACCTCGTAAATAATAACGTACAGGTGTCGTTGTTACCTGCGAATTACACGTGATATGATACATACTTAGTACCTTAAACTTAAAAATTGAATTATCCTATCGTTACGAACTCCAAGTAAAAAATTTATCGTTTAACGTGTCCTGTCATTGATAGTCAGGTTCATTTATGGTCAACGTACTTTTCAAATTCGAAAGTAACTGTATCTTATAGAAGAGAACGTACGATAGCGATTGTTAGTGATTGATGAATTTTACTTACTTATATGTGATATCAAATTTTTAATTTATTGATAACAGAATTGTGTTTAATACACTGAAATATTTATTACATATGGAAAATATCATATGGTACGGCTATACTGTTGAGTGCCCTGGTCAATGTCAAAAGTAACTTGTCATATAGGTTAATTATAGAAAGAAGTTTTGAAAATTCTACGATTATCGTTATTAATAATAATAATATGAATGTAGATAAACGAGTTCAAAAAAACCTGGTAGATAAATTAAGTAATTTGAAATTGATGTGCCTGGTTAATAAATATTTTTCGTTTATTAAACTTACTACAATGTTAGGTTATGTTTTTATACCATATATTAACATGATTTGACAACTCTTAAAATTGAAAATATTAGTTTTCGAAGTATTTTAATTTATTGAAAAAATTATGGCAAAACATAATGACAAGGAAACCATAAATCTTCTCGATCTATTGTCTGAAACTGATTCGAATGATTCCGAGTTGAATCTAGCTCCAAAAAAAAGAAGAGTTAAGAGGTATAAATGTCATCTAACACTTCTATTCCAACATTTCAAAAAGAAAACATATTTTTATTAAATATAAAATCTTAGACGTCATAGACTTGGACACTCGTCAAAGACAAAGAAAAATAGCTGCGGCTGTACCAAATTGGATATCAAACTCATTTCGTTATGGGCAGTAGCTGTTTTATCCTTTTTCTGGGTATTGGCGCTATCTTGGGTTGCAGCAGTCTTATATGGCGAAGTGCAAAGAATGGAGTCATCGATTAAAACAGGTAAATACAAATTTATTCATTGTAAGATAAATTTAAAAATATTCTCATAACATAATTCAAAATTTATAAGTAAATGGTAAAAAAATTTTTTGTATAGTATAGTTTGAAAGAGTGAAAAGTGAAGAGAAGGAAATATATGATAAATGACTAATATCGTAAATCAGTACTACTTATGCCATTATCCTTCGACAATAGAATTACTCGATAATAATTTATCGGTTCGATATCGATTTTACGGTGGTACGAGTGGATAAACAACGTAGCCTTCGTACGGCATTTACGATTACTATACAACGGCAAATAACCCCTTCCACCGAGCACCCGCCTACCCTTATCAAACGATCCCTGGCCGACTTCAGCCACCTTGTCATTCGCCAACCCTCGGTCAGTCGATATCAAACCCGAGACGCGAGTGCCACGCCAGAAGGTGCCTCGCTTATGCGAAATTCTCGAAAACTGCCGGCGATTAGCGATCTAAACAAAAGAAACTTATTCTCATCGTTAAGATCCGAAAAATGAGTTACGTGTGAGATGAAATCTTTAGAAGAAATCTAATCGGTGCCTCCAAACGTGTCGCTGTGTGTGCAATCTAGCGAATACGTCGAATCAATTAAACTAGCTTCCGAATTTATCGTGGAAGAAGAAATTAAAGGTAAAGAGAGAGTTCAATTACCACAACAGTAAAACTTCTCATTATTTCTCACGAAAAGTCCTTCAAATCGACCGACTAGATATCTCTTGGCGTTCTTACTCGTCCTCGTAATGACAAGTTTTTATAGAGAGTATTTTGTTTTTTTAGGATGGATATGAAATTCCATCGATGATCGATCGGATAGTACATCGAAGATGAATAGATAGTAAAACATTTCGGTCGGTGTTTAAATATCAATAGAAGTAAAAGGTCTGGCACGAGGTGTATCATCGACGATGTTCTTCTCGTATCTGCGCGCGCGCGAAATATACGAAAACGTGTGCGCACGTTTTACGTGTCTGCGAGTGACCCGAGTAGTGTCGGAGTAAGTACGTAGCACGCGTCACTGTGTACGTGTACGAGGACACTAGGGTATGACGTAAGAATGGTAAATATTTGACGCGCGTTTAAACACGTATATAGTTTTTCATCCAAAGGACCAACGCGTTTCGCGCCGAACAATTTTCAATTGCCCCCTCTCGATAGGCCACCTCGTGTTCCCGAATCGGCTATACTCTTTCGAACTCGAGGCGAAAGTAAAAAGTGCGATTTTGGCTATTGAATACCTAATCGATACGAGGTAACTCGTTTCGATACGTCTTATCTCGCGTCCATTGGGAAATTAAGGTGCCAACTTCATTTCAATAACAAATTCACTATCGATTGGATCGACTTTTTTCCATTTTTTTCCTTGTCTCGAACCTTTTTCACGTGACATAACGCTTCGAATGAATTTCAGGAATATTCACGTACGTTCGTTAGTTCAAGTGGCGAATATAATTGATAGTAGCTTTTCGTGACTCTGTCATGCAAGAATTTTAAAAACACAACCAGTCACCGAATACAGGATTACGAAAGATCCGCTGCTCGTAAAGTGTATGGACTTGTCATTCACCGGACGGCTATTAACCGACGAATAATGAAAAATCGCAACGAACGATAATTCAGGTAACATTTATATTCCAGCGTAATTATGCGTAATTCTCGTAAATTGACGGTCTAACTGTTTCGCTATTGAGTAATTCGTGACTGCGTTTGACGCTCATTGATCGGATCTCGTTAATTTCACGAATAATCGAAAATGCTAAATTCCCTTAATGGAGAACGCTTTAAACGCGCAATAAAATAATCTCCAGCAGATAAGTACGCATCTAGTTTTATCTGTGGCAAGTGCTATTTTGCAAACTAGCGAGAGCGCGTAAATATTAATGAGCGCGGGTTCATTATCTCTCTCTATAAATAAAACAACTGATATATATATATATATATGGGTAATTGATAACGTAAACGTTTTCAGTGTCAAATTTTTTTATTTTCGCCTAGTGAAGTTTTGAAATAGGGAAATAAATTTTTCCGGGTCTTCCGTGACCGTAGTAAATACGCGACTAGTAAAGTCGGGGCGATTTGTAGAGGTTGAAGGTGGTTTGTACCGTTTTATCGACCAACGCCCGCGCTTTAATGTCTATTGTAGCTGAATATCCGGAAGAGCCTTATAAATCACGATACACGCTATTCAGCACGGGCGTAACTCGACAGGGACGAAACTCTTGAAAAATCGAAATTTACTTTTCAAAGAGGATTCTTTTTTTTTCTACCTCGCGATCTAGTACCTTATCTAGTTCAAGGTCGAGCCTCGTCAGTGGGGAGCAACAGCGTTTCAAACGCGGCGTTTCGCAATGAATCACTTTGCATCGCTCGTGATTAAATTCAATCGGCACTCTTCGGTGCTCATAACGCGAAAACTTCCTCTCGCGATTTCTTTCAGCGCCATTTGACGCTTAATCGAGTGTTCTTTTCGTATTTGACTAAATTTATACGTCAAACTTTCTTTCATTTTCTTCGGGGAAAAATTGCCTCGGAGTCTTCAAGACCTCGTTATTTCGATATTTTTTTTATTTTTCGCTATTCAAGATAGCACTTTTGTAAAACGAGTTACAAAACGGGACGTGCCTTTTGTGCGGTCCGCTTCGCTGGATCGTCTCCTGGTCTTTTCGAGCGCGTCTGTCCGTGTCAGGGTCGGGTCGAATCACGTTCAAATTTTCCAGTTAGAAAATTGTATGGACTTTGGGCGGTATCCGGGACAAAAGCTACTCTGGCTATTTCTGCTCCCGACGTCTCGACACTGAGATTTCTCGATAGAAATTCGATTGGCGCAATAATTTTTTCTGGATACATCATAAATTTCAATGAAAATAGTTTCTATTGTATTTTTACATTTCTATTTCAACTCTCGTCAAGCTGGAAACTCTTCCGGAGAATGAAACTCGGCTGAAGGTAATCGGAATTATATTTTCTGAATTGCTAGGAAAACTCCGTTAGAACAAAAATCATTGCGAGACAGTTGCACTCTCGGCCATGGGTTATTGTTTATCTCTTCCGAAACGCGTCTATTCTCGTCTCTGGCGATCAAAAATTTAGCTTCCGAACGATTCAGGGACGTGGGTGAGAAATTTTTAATGCACCGCATTTTCCCTAAGCTCCGAATCCGATAATGGAACGTCTCCGTGATTCGCAGTCTCATCGATCTCGCTCACGGGCGTTTCGAATACTTACCGGGTTCGGCGCAATCGAGAGACTCGAAATGCTCGCGTCCAAATGCGTATTGACACCCACACGCGACTGCCCTCGCCGAGTAAGACTCGAACGAGATAAGAACTCGAACGAGCTCTTATACCACGGCCACGTGCCAATATTGCAACGGAACGCCCATAAAATATTTCGTATTACGACTCGCGTTTAAACGGACTCGGATTACTTTACGGCTCGGTGTTTCGTATCTTTTAAAAATTCAACGTTATACTCTTAATGGTGTCTAATCCGCAGAGAGATATCGGAGGATTCTCGCAAAAAATTAATTTTTCTGCGAACATCGTGTGAAATTTCATTCCAATATAGAGTGCGTTCTCGCCGATAACGATCTCGTAATTTCGTAAACTGACTGATTTTAACGATGTGGCTACACGGAGAAAATTCTTCGGTAAAATTTGTAGTCGTTATAATGCCTGGATTATCTGGCTTTTGAAAAGATTTTTTTTTATCGGAAAATAAGGGAAAAAAGCTTAGTTTTCAGTTTCAACAAAGAGGTTTGTAAATGCAGGAAAAATTTCATGAAAAATCAGCGAAATTCCAATAATTACTCTCGTTTTTTCCTCTTCGCGTATTCTTTACTTCAACGCATGTAAAATGGATTAGCTACTTTTGGGGTCGAATTTTGGGAACAATGCTCCAAATTTCTTCGGTTCTTTATTCAATTTTATTAAATTATCTACATTGAACGAAAATTCGATAGTAACGCATTTGAAAGTGATTTTGACTTTTAAATTTTTGTCAGAATAATTATTTTAATTATGTTATTGGATAACGATATATATTGAATTAATTGAAAAATTAAAGATCAATTTTGGAAATTTTCGCGAATTATTCAAACGCATGTAAAATCGATTAGCTAATTCCGAATCGAATTTAGGGAACAATGGTCCAATTTTCTCCGCTTCTCGCGTATTCGGAAGTAGTCGCACACACTCGGCGTTATCGAATCGACGTCGTTCCGTTTTATGCTCGAACGATAGCGCTTGCTCGCTTGCCGAATTATCAATATATCGGGAACCATCCTGCTGTTAGAGTTTTAAATTCGAAAAACGTATAACTCGCGGTCTTTTTCCATCGTCGACACACTTTTCGATGCGTTATCTCGAGTCAACACAAGCTGCGCTTGAGAAAAGATGGAAAATCGAGTTCGCTTCTGGCAATTAAGCCCGATATTAACTTACCGGCGTTAAATTGTGAGTTTGTGTTTGTTCAATCGGGTTAACTGCGATAATTAAAAATTTCAATATTTATTGAAATTGCGAAACTGGAGAGCAATATAATTATCCTTTTATTGGTATTCGATCAAACAATTATTCCATCGGTTTTCCAAGCAAATAATGTGAAAAGTGCGAGAAGAAAACTCGTTATTAAGATTAAACAAAATTGTAGTTAAAGTTGAAAGAATTTATGTTGCTTCCGCGTAATATCGTTGTCCCAATTTTCTACGATTGTTACGTAGCAACGTGATACCGAGTTATACGTAGCGGACCCGGGTCAATTGATACTCGGTGGGAAACTTCCGGAAAAGGGAAAAAGCGCAGTTTATTTTTACGCACGCAAACGCCGCAACAAGCGCGGTAAACAATTTCGCATCGTGCGAGGGAAGAAATAAAAAAAATCGATACAGAACGTAAAAGTCTCCTTCGTATTCCGCGCACGAAATTTATTCCGAAAGTGTTTTTCCGATTTATCGCTCGGTGAGAGAAAAACTGGATAAGCGGAGGCCTCCCTTCCCTTTTTTTTTTCGTTCGGCGACAATGTCAGTACCGATCGATTTTTCGATAGTCGAAGGACTCCACGAACAATCGAGTTTCGCAATTTCGTAAAAAACAATCGAGCGAGGGAGGAGTAAAAAAGTTACAACGCGTAGGCTCTGTACGATAATTCAAGACGCAAAGCGCAGTTTGCGTTAGGTACAATGGCGTCGAGTGCACGTGCGCCGGATTGTACGTGGGCCGTAACTCATTGTTCGCTCCACCACCTCTTCGTGGTTTCGTTGGGATTCGACTCGAAAATTCTCATTTCGGAATGGGAGACTCTACGAGCTCGCAATAGCGATGAATCGAGAATCGTGAAAAACCCGATATAACTTCCATCGAATAACAAGATCAAATTCAGCCAATCCGATTTTAAATTGCTTCCTCGAAATAACCATGAAAGGAATAAATGTCATTCTTCATCCTAAATTCTTAAACATGCATAGGAGGTGCACTATTCGTAAACATTTATCTCCTGTACGAACGTGTATTAATGATTCTCGTTTTACTGAATCAGACACACTGAAAAGTTTATTAATAATTAATTTTCTGAAATCAAAATGAACACGATAGTTATTCTGAGTAATCAACTGTAATTAATCTCGGTGATCAATAAATCAAAATATTTTACGTTAGGTAGAACAGAACCTTGTCACTTGAAATTTTTCATAATCGCAGTATTTTGTCTGAGATCCAAAAGTTTTTACATATTCCACGAGACGAATGTTTCGGTAGCGTGTTATCTTTTTCGTTTAGCGATTACGAAGAAAAAGAGTTGGATAGAAAATACAAATCGGACGAAATTCAACCGGGCTATCGTCGCAACGTGTATCGTTGAAAATTATCAGTACGGCGTAAAGAGTTTGTTGATTAACACGGTTGAAAA
>NCVS01000398.1:265354-336023 GCA_003055095.1 Goniozus legneri
GGAACACTCACGAGACGGCGAATTACACAGCTCGGCAAAGCGGAAAGCGCGACGGCACAATACACGTCGCGATCGCGATCGACGTGTGTTATCGCGGCGATATTATTTTTCTCTCGTATTCTGTGCCATTGTTTCTCTTCTTCACTGAAAATTCGCAGATGTCGGTGCAGCCAGTCTCGTTCGACGAGCCGAGCACGTGAGATGCCGTGAAAGACAATATTTTCGTACGGTATGGTGATACGGTTACGAGAAGAGAAAATAGTGTGACAAAAAAAAAACGAAGGAAATTGATGGCAGCTGAGGAGCGAGACGAATTTCAACACGGACACCCAACGACAACGTGTTTCGATAAATTTCCGAGAAATTTTCGTCGTTCGACGAATCATTAGATAAAACAAAAAATACCAACTTATCGTCGAATCCAAGTGAGATGATCGTTCGGAATCGTTTTCTTGTTATCGAAACGAAAGGAGAACACACGAGAGGGTGAAGGGAGACGAATTTTCTACACTCGCTAGTTTTGCAGAGGAAGCAATAAAAATTTCTTTTCGTGGAAGTTTTTGAAAAACATTCAGGGTGGTTCTGCTCGAGATGGATTCGGTCGCGGTCACAGTGCCGCTTAGACCACCGACGAAGAAGATGAAGAAACGCAAAGAACTCGACGCGTTGGCACCACCTCACGCAGTCTCGAGACGCAGCTCTGGGAAGCGCAGTTCGCAGGTGATTTTATTGAACTTCTCATTTAAATGTAACTACTTACTTTGTACAGTTTCTCTTATCAGAAAAAAAAGTAATCGCGATAAGCGATAAGATATCCATAGACTTGGCTGAATAAATCAGTTTTCGCGATGATCAGCGGAGCGTATCGATTCCTAAATTCTAAAGTATTTTATACCGTTTTTTACAATATTTGTTTAAAATTGCAAAAGATGATCATTTTTTTTAATTTTATTTGCAAATTCAATTTAAATTTAATTTATTTGATATTTATTAAATTATTAATTTATATAATTGTTCAAAAAAAATTTGTTTTAATTTTAGATTTTTCGAATTAATTCACTAATAAAAATTTAATATTTTAGGAACTATTGACGGACAGCAGCGACGAGCGTTCGGAATATTGGAACGTCTCGATGCGAAATGGCCGAAAGTGTAGAGGTAGAAGAAACCGAGCCTGTCCCGGTCTATTGAAAGCTTGCGGAGCTTTTCTCGCCTGTGCATCCGTCCTCGCCACAGCCTGCCTCATCTGGCTCTTCATCGACGTTCGTCAGCAATTAACCGCTCTTAGAACGGAACTTGATCAAGGTAGAAAATTTGAAGAACTCGAGGAAACGCAACGATCAGCACCTTTATTTTATTTTATGAAAAATTTTATCGATTACGAATTATGTTATGAGAATGTGTAAATCGTATGAACGATGAAATTTGTTTAAAATATTCCGAATAGTATACATTTGTTTGTGATTTGCAGTAATAGCAGGCAGCGAAGGTGTTCCTGATGCTCTACAAAAATGCCATTCCCTCTCGAAGAAGTTGCAGGAGGATCAGAATGTACTCTTCGGTCAGGTTTCTGATTTCAAACAACAAGTTTATAATTTCTCGGCTCAGGTGACAATTCGTTTTCAAATCTTTTACTAGACGCGAAAAATATTCATAGAAATATTTTTTATTTTGGCACAGATGACAAACCTCCAACATGGACTTCACCAAGTCCAGGAATGGTTCCAAGCCGCGCCAGAACTCGCTACCGTGCCTAAAGACTTAAGCGATTTGAGGACTAGCGTCGCGAGCTTGGGAAGTAAGATTCAAGACTTGGATGCAACGTTGAAAACGTTGAAAGATACAAATTCAAAAGTACAGGTTACGCAAACCGGTATACAGCAGAATATAACCAGTATTCAGGTACGAAAGGAATTCTAAATAATTTTTATGTAACTGTACACCAGCCATTATATCATTGTCAATTTTATCTTCTTCTTTCAGAATTCTATGTCGGAGTTATCGAACATGACTCAAAAATCACAATCGTCGACCACTAATAATGAATCTACCGCAAAGACTGATGAATTAAATGCAGCAATATCTAGTTTAGTTAATAATTTAACGCACGTTAATCAAACATTGTCACAGAGGATTCAATGGGCGACTGAAGAGCAAACAAAAGATCATGTGAGTTGAAAATTTAATCTTATAATATCGCATTGTTTCTACTTGTATAATATTATCGTTAACAAAATTAATATTGCAGAACATGTTAATTTCCCTTACGGAAAAAATGGAGAACGTCAGCACTATTGTGATATCTTTGCAGACCAAATTTAATGTTAAAATGTTGGAACAAACAACTTTAGCGAGTTCTGTCGAGATGCTCACGAATCAGGTATTAATTCATTTAATACTTAATGATAACGAGAATGAACTTAACGCAATATTTACCTATTGTTTTAACTTCATAGGTTAAAGAATTAGAGACAAGCAAAGTAGATGTCAACAACAGAGTAAAATTAGTCGAAGAAACTTGTAATAATATACAAAATAATACCAACTCACTATTAACCATAGTGAAGACAATTCAAGCTGAGCACGGCTCTTCTGATCCTGATACTAGAATTTTTGTATTAACGACTGAATCACCTTCTGTAACAGGTAATATCAAACTCATCGATGAAAACGATTCTAATTCTTATTCTACTAAAAATTTTTACAGAATCAGATAGTTCGGAGCAAAAGAAAGCTCCAGTCAAGCCCAAGAACTTGAGCGTTGGGTAACAGCATGATGTATTATGAAACGAGAAATGGCAACTAAGAAAATACCGTTTCGTGTAAGATAGAAGAATATTTGTATACCATACAATGAAAATATGTGTATTTGTAAATACTAATAAATTAAGTACATTAAGAATATGTTTGAATAGCGGATGATACTTACCGACCTGATAAACGAATATTAACGAAACATGTTTAGAAATAATTTGTTATCGGTGCTCGGGTAAGAAAAACTTATTTCGCGCTGTTTAGCTAAACACGAATTTTCGAAAGATTAACGATGAAAGATAAAGCATAATACCGAGTTTTGTTATAGCAAGTTGTATAATTATAAAAAAGTACAAATTAAAAATTATTCAATATCTTATTTTAGTATACATAAGCGCTTTAAATAGTAGTTCTTTCAAATTCCCCCATCGAAACGAGAGTGTTCGAACTAAACTGTTTATTTGAATACACAGTGGTGTATTTTTATGAAACGAATTAAATTTTAGCGCAGAGAATTAATATTCTGTATTGTATTGTGATAGAAACATTTTAATTGTGATATAAAATTAGTACGTAAAAAAAATAAAAATAGGTTGCATATATTTAAGCGTGTTTATACTTGGCTGGATGTGTAGGATTTGCATTAAAAGATTGTATATGTTATTGTAAAAATTTATTAAAATTAAACTACAAGTTATAGTTTGCACGGTTGCATCAGTGATCTAACCGATTATTCGCTCTCGACCTATGAATGCGGGGTATACGGAAAACGTATAGTGGGGGTAATGCACACGTGTTCCAAGCGTCTTTAAAGAGCATTTGTGATTTATTACGAATATCCTACGCGTCATTGCTGGAAAAGTCAGCGACAGGAGCGAAGGTCGGCCTCGACAAATTTTGGCATAGAAAAAAGTTTTAAGGTAAATAATCTTTATTTGTATCCTTACACAATAAACACTATATACACATACATACACAATATTTATAAAACAGCGATTACCTCATATTAATGTTAAAATCAAAATTTGTTACTATTTCGTGATAATAATAGAAATTGGTTGATTTGAGTAGAACTTGAATAAATAAACGAGATGTTATTGTGCTACAAAAATTCCGAGCGATATATTGATTTCACCATTTCAAACAAAGAACGAGACTTACTGCGAAGTTTATTAGCGATCGTGTAAATTTTTACTACGTTTCCAAACATGACATCGTGATGTTTTTCTTTCGTCTTATCGTCTCGGGCGAGTTTAATGAATTTCGCGATCGGAATGTAATTGCATCGCTACAGGGAAAAAATACTGCGTAATAAGTACTCGTTTCGGAACTGTCGCGTATGTTTTCAAGTTTGCGTGTTTTCTCGAAAGATTACAAGTAGGTAAATACACTCTTGTTATGACGTAATCAAGTTTTCAAGGACAACAAATCGAGCTCATCATCGATGTTAGAGCCCTGGATCACTGACCTAGCCAATAGTCAACATCAGAGTGACAACACGCATTTCAAGTTCATACGTTCTTTGTCTCTCTCCTTTAGTTTCGCGACTCGCATGCTCGATAAACTTCTCGCGCGTATCGCATCGATTTATCGATTGTAACTCTCGGGAATAGCGATTTAAAAAACGAAACAAGAGGATCGTCAGGAAACAAACGGCTCTTCGTTTTGACATCTGCGCATTTCTCTTCCTGTAGATATATACGTGTGTTGCGAATGTATGTGTATTTCGCGCTTGCGTACATTCTTATGCACCTCTGTCCTCTCCCCCTTTCTCTTACATGTGTGAGGTTTGCGTTTTGTGTATGTGTGCCCGCAGGCCCCATCGTCGAGCGGACTGGGTAAAAATCAAAACAATCAACATGGCGGATCCGAGTAACGAGACTGCATCGTCGAGTGGCGTCTCGGAACAACCGTGCGCTACTACGACTTTGCGTGACGATCTAGAAAAGATCGAGGACTTTGCCGAGCCCGATAAGAAGCGCAGGAAGGTATTGAGAACCGATGGCAAGACCGAGCAAAAGTTGGAGCATCGGCTGGGCGGTATCTTATGCTGCGCCGTTTGCCTCGACTTGCCCAGGGCAGCTGTTTACCAGGTACGTGATAAAGGCCAGCCTCCCCTCCCTTCCCCGCTCCATCTTCCTCATCCAACACGAGGCCTGGCTCTTTAAATCTTACATTTCGTTCATACCCAAATGTCAGATGACTCATCGACGCACTGATCGCGGTACGATTAGCCGTAATTCGTTATCGATCGCGATCATTGTGTCTCGTATCGTGACATTTAGAATTTCGCGTTTCAACCTCTGTCCGACATATTTATTACGTGAACGATAGGTAAAGTTGTGCAGTCGCGTGCATACGTACGTGTATGTGTGCAGCTATACGGAATCGATATCAACAATAAATGCTCCCTTTTGTTCTTTTGTCTCGATCGTTATTTTTCGGGTCAACAATGAAATCTCTTCCCCTAAGTTCACCGATTTTTATCTCCCACTGTGGAATTTTGCGAAATTTGGAAATTACGATCGAACGATTGTGCGATAGATGTTACGTTTATTCTTTATAGGAAACATTATTTTTTCAATCTAACAACTTCATTTTTCTGTTTCTCTCTTTCTCTCGAAATATTATATTGTTTTGTTTAACCCATTTTTGTATGTGCATTTCAAGTCTTTAACAATGGTAAACTGAAGCTTTTATAACTGAATATTCATCAGTCTTGAATAAAAAGTGATAGTAAAACAGATTAGTATCTAATAAAATGAATAGTATAGCTGGTAAGATGAATGTTGTTACTATTACAAGATTATTAAGAATAGGAATATCGCAAATGTTTGATAAAGATGTTTGATCGCATCTAAGGAATTGAGCTAACAATATGGGAATATTATCATTTATAGGTAAGTGTTATTTGCTTTTGATTTTGAAAGAAAACGAAAATTACTACCACGCAAGAACTAAAATAAAGTGTTCTATACAAGGCAGGGATAAGTTGATTAATGAGTTGCTATAAATGTATTCGCATGTGTTTTATACAAACAGTCTATATAGGATGTAACTATCATGAGTGTTATCAGTACTGTGAAAACAGTGCCTTGATTTTATTAATATATAATAAAATTAATAGGTTTGAAAAGTGTTAAATTTCTATAAGATTATAGTGGTAGCTAGTATACCATGCGTAGTTGTGTCAAAGTTAGTTGAAATTTGTTCAGTGACACATTCTATTGTTCATGATTTAAATTTCAATGTGTCCAAGTATTAATCATATTATAATAACTTTCAAGTAGAATTTCTTTGATTGTGGTAATGTTAGGAAATGTTATGCGGCATTACTACCTGTTTATCTATGCCTACACATGGATTTGTCTACATTGTGGTTACTGATTAATGTTTCTAATTGATTTTTAATGTTCCTCCTTTGTAAAATACATTTATCACCGTAATTTATTTTATCTCAAGTTTAATCATTTTTGAGAAGTTCTATACCGATTTTATGGTGAATAATCAATAAGGATAAAACTTACAGTGCTCATATATTTATTACTAAGCAATGCAAATGAAAAGTGTAATGGTACTTTGCGTAAAAAGTTTATATTTTTTATATAATTACAATACATTCATTCTTAGATTCGATAACCCTAAATAATACTTAAGATTGCTTTTGATTAAACAATCTAGTGATCTCATACTTTAAACATATAAATCGATAATCTTGTAATATTTATACAGAACTAACATCTATTTTGTATAAAACAATTTATGTGTGAAACAAAAATAAAATAGAACTTTTTATTTTTATATATGCATAAATGGGAAAAATGGTTATCAACTATGAATCGCATAATGCGAAGGAGAGTGAGTGAGAGAGAGAAAATTGATATCGAAGATTTTGTATGATATGTAGTTGAAATATATAATCTAAATAAATATACTTAAAGGTCATTAATTAGTTATTTTGCATATAATTCCCCTTTTCACTCATCCTCTTCTGTTCCCTTCTATACTGATCTCAGGTGACATAATAGTTAGCTTACATGACATTTTTTTTATCAAAGCAATTGTATGAAAATTGTTAATAATTACTGATACCATTCTAAAATTAATAGTTCTCATACGATTTTGTGTTTCAGGTTATAAAACAACAAAATTATGGTAATATTCATGACTTTAGTTCAGTAATAAGAAAATTGATTTATTAGGATTCTTCGAATTGAATGGAAGAATATGAAGTTTGTGCAATATAATTTGAATTAGTATTCTGTAAAAATTATTTTAATTATTTTTACATTGTATATTTCATATTTAAGTAAAAGTTGAAAAATTATATTGCACAAGAGAAATTGTATAACAAAAAGTTGATATTTAAACCTTATAAACAGTTTCAAATAATTTAGATGTATAAATATAGGGTGTTAATATTATTTGCTGCTATGATGTTCACAGTGTACTAATGGACACTTGATGTGTGCTGGTTGCTTCACCCATGTCCTCGCAGATGCCAGATTGAGAGACGAACTGGCTACTTGCCCTAACTGCAGGATTGAAATCAGCAAAACATCAGCTTCGAGAAATTTAGCTGTTGAAAAAGCTGTGTCAGAATTACCAGCAGAATGTCAGTACTGTGCCAAGGAATTCCCACGGAATTCCTTGGAGAGACACGAAGAGACTATGTGCGAGGAAAGGTGATTAGAATTGATAAAAATTGAACAAATCATACAACTGAAAGTAAATTAATATTGTATAATGTCCAAAGTTATCATCTAGGTTCATCTACCTCTTTTTTATAGATTTTTCATTGTATAAAATTATAGCTGGTTAAATTGTTGATCCACTGTTTAAAATTTCTTTAAAAGCATTTGATTAATGAAAATAATTATGGGGTATTGCTTACACAGAATATCTAGCTGCAAATACAGTAGAATTGGATGTCCATGGCGAGGACCCAATCACGAAGGCGCAGAACACGAAGCCCAGTGCGTACACCCACATCGTACCGGGTCTGATGTTATGGAAGCATTGCGCGATATCGATGCTCGTAGTTTGGAAGAACGCAGGCTGTTCGACAATGTCTTTGATCTGTTGTCTTATGAAAAAATTACTTTCAATGGTTTGTACCAAACAAGATATGTTCTTATTTCTTAACTAATATTTATCTCATGGTAACATATTGTGAATTATAGATTTACAAATGAAACCATATCGTACTGACGAATTTGTTCATAAACTATTTTACGAAACTTCTCGTTTTACCGCTTTTAACAATCAGTGGGTTGTAAAAGCTAGAATTAATAACAGCCAACGCGATCCTACCCAAAGCTCCGAGCGTGATATGACTTATCAAGTATGTATGAGATTCTTGACTTTGCTGGAATATTCATTTTATTATAATTTTCTCATTTCTCAGCTTATTCTGAAAACCAAAACAACGTATCCGTTACCGCTTCACTATTTGATCTTGAAAGGGCCGTTTGGGGATATGAAAGTGCAACCCAGAATCCACAGGTTTGAATTCACGGAGCAGGATAACGAGAGTCCTTATTTACCCCTACCACTTCCCGACACGGCTGAATGTAATCGGCTCCTTGCGGCAAAGGCTATTAGTTTCAGGTAATTAGCTCCACTTGTACAAACTATGCTCAAATTATCCTGTAACGAAAACTGAATATCTTTCTTATTCATTTCAGATTAATAATGTTTTTAGCATCCAAATAGCTTGATTTGTATTTGTGTCGAGACGTGATTGAAAAAATTTGCGTCTACACAATGTTTTAAGGAAATGACGAAGTAGCTTTTTTGGAGGCAATTATGATCATTTGTATTAGAGATAAAAAAAGAAGTTGCTAATATTACTTATAGTATATACGAAGATATAGATAAGAATGACAAATTATTGTAGTATAACTACTGTGTTATATCACATGAAGCACTGCTTTATTGAATAAGAAAATTCGAAACAACATGTGTGATTTATCTGCTAAATTATTTTGTTTTGATGAAATTATAAATCATATGATTATATCGATTAACATCATTTTAATGAAATTAGTTAATTAGTTTTATCAACAGATCAGATATTTTATATTTACAATCAGCAGGCAAAAATGATTACAGTAAAATAATTATAATTTTAACGAAATTATTACATTTAAATGTTATTCATAATATGGCATAATACGTAACAATTGAAAATACGTAGAATCGAAGTTTTATTTAGACAATTATTTTACAAAAAAAATAATAGGCATAAAGATGAATGTATTACACTGCATCCATACATTACGCTAAGTATTTTGGCGGAACATTATACTTTTTTTCTGAAAAATGTCAAATCTAGCCGTTCAAAATAGCTTAATGCGTGGATACGTAAGGGATAGATGTAAAAATGCAAAGCTGAAAATGTACAATACGTACTATATGTGCACATATTTCTTAATAAATAACGATTTAAGAGAATAGTTGCACAAAAACAACAAGAGAGACAGTCATTTCGACCTGTAAGCTAAATGTTAATAATTACAAAGCCGTATAAAAATATATCATTATAATAAAAAAAAATTTCAAAATTAATTTGTTAAAATTAACTCTTACTACAATTAATTTCCTCTTATCAAACATTACTATATTTCCTTCAATCCCGAATATTTCATTCTCGTTTGAATTATAATTCTGATAAATTAATAAATGTATTGTTATTCGTTTTTGGGATAATAGTATTATTTGGTGGAAATATCAAAGGGTTTAAATTATTTTCTGGAGGACTGGTACTGTGTTTTCGATATCGAGGAGTAGGTGGTCTGGGATCGGGTTCAGAACAGCCAACTAACCAAAAAGAAGTGACTCTCCCTTTTCCTTTCAATTCTACATCACCTCTTAGTTCCAAATCGAAAGTACCAAATTTATCCAAAATATCCTTAGTTGCATTCGATACATGAATCCGCAATGCTGTTGTCGGAAATATTAAATATCATTATTATTAAAAATTAAAGATGTTCTCGCTAAACTTACGAAGCCCTGAAGATTCCATTCTGGACGCTGTGTTGACTGTATCACCAAATAAACAGTAATGCGGCATTTTTTGACCAACAACGCCAGCACAAACAGGGCCACTGTGCACTCCAATTCTCACGCTCAGTTGTGCATCTTGTTTATGTATTATCGTGAATGATTGTACAGCATCTAATATTGCTAACGCCATTAATCCGATTTCTCGAGCGTGATCATCTCCATTTCTTTCTGGAAGTCCTGACACAACCATGTACGCATCTCCTATCGTCTCAACCTGAAAATTAAATAATACTGTTATTATGAATGTTGTACTTTTTCGGCATGAGATTCTAACAAGTCTTTCAATATTTAAAGAAAATAGAGGAATTTTTATATTAAAAAAAAAAAATAAGTTTGTACCTTATAAACGTCGTAAAAACCGATTATTCGATCAAAAGTACTGTACAGATCGTTCAAGAAATCCACAACCTCCATTGGTGTACTTTGTGCGCATAAAGCTGTAAATCCAACAATATCGCTGAAGTAAATAGTGACGCATTCGAATTGCTCCGGTTGCACTAATTCCCCAGCCATTAGTTGCCCAGCAACTTGTCTAAGAATAGATTTTAGTTTTTAGAATTTTATCATTTGTATATTGCAACAGAATACAACTGACAATGAGTGTCATTAGTATAACTCATTGAATAAATATAATCATATTGCGTCTTTTAACTACACAATTTAATTTAAGTACCTTGGTAAAACTTGATAAAGTAATTCCTCGCTTCGGCGTTTCTCCAAACTCAATTGTTCGGTTTTTTCTTCGACAAGAGCTTCTAAATTATTTGCGTATTGCTCCATACGCCTCAATAGATCATCCATGAGATTTTCGCAGTAACATCTGTGAGTTTGAGAGATTGATTATTTAAACGGTTGTGTAGATAGTTATTTAAAGATATACTTCATAATTCCTCGTATCGTTCCACGTATTCCGGAAAATGTTGGCCTCTCTTCAGCCACTTCACTCCAGCACTTTTCCATTAGCGTTAGTATATCAACTGGGCAATCCCGCAGAGTAACTTCTGGTCTGAAGGGTGGCATTTCAGTTTCCATAACACGATTCACAATCTTCGATAAATAATAAAAGTTAGTAAATATCAGTTATTCCAACAATAAGGATATCATAGAATTCGTCAATACTTCTTGAGCAGTCATAGAAGCTCTCGCTACTTCGTATGGTCCTCCTCGAACGATGATTTCTTCTAAAATTATAGCAAAACTGTATACATCCCCTTTTTGCGATGCCGCACTGCCTGGAGTAACAGTCAATGGTAACAATTCCGGTGCAATCCAAAGTAGCTCTAAAATTTATAAAATCTACAATTTCGAATTCATGGGCTGAGAACAGATTCGTACTTCCACCTGATCAATTTTTACTTCGAACCAGTCGATCATAAGTATACTTACTTGTGTAATAACTGTCATCCATGATCAGGTCCGATGGAGTTGTGAGAGTTTTCAGTCCAAAATCGGAGATTTTTAATACAAATCGACCGTCGATTAAACAGTTACAGGATCGCAATTTTCCATGAGCCGATACCTCACTAGCGTGGAGATAAGCCATTCCCTAAAATTTTATATGGTTACAGATAAATTATCATGATTTTTTAAAATAGTTTTATTTAAAAAGTTTTTAGATAATATTATACCTTTACAATATCGTGAATGAGAGACATTCGAAAATTCCAATCGAGTTTTATAGCATCGTTCTCCAGTACATCTTTCAAAGATCCGCGGGGACAATATTCGGTTAATATCAGAACAGTGGGCGAGGGCGAACAGAGACACGCACCGATAAATCTAATGCAAATCGTGCTCGTATTAACATAAGCAAATTTTTATAAAGAGAGAACGATTAAAACACCCTGAATAAATTTGGAATTTTTATTCCGAGCACGCTACCTTACGGTGTTCTCGGATGTGACATCTCTGACTTGTTTTATCTCCCACAGCAATTTTTTCGTAACATCCACTACTTTCTTCTTTGTGATTTTTTTAATGGCTACTCGTTCACCCTTGTAAATTCCAATTGTAGTGAATACTGTAGTTGGAGGGAGCGAATCGCAACTGGTTTGCGAGCCACGTCGCATGTGTTGTTCCAAACCAAAATTCTGTATGATATTGTAGAATTTCAATCATTGCTAAATATATACATTATAATTATAATAAAATATTCTGAAAATTGAATTTCTAAATTACATTAATTTCCGACATGGCTTGATGAAGATTAATTTTCGATGAGAACGGTTTTCCCATCTCCAATAAAAGCTCTTCCGGCCTGATCCTCCACGACATATTATTCAAATCCGCGGATAATCTCAGATGCCTGTATAGGACACACGCTGCGACGATCATGGCCAATAGAAATACAGCTAACGCCAAACTCGAGTAGGCGACGAAAGTATACGCTTCTGTTCTCGAAGTACAAGCAGGATCGTTTCCTAAAAATCCACATTCCGGTATATCGGCGGGAGGACCTTCCCTTCCCCCTGGCCAATGAATCTTCTTACTGGGCACAGGACTGTACTCTCTATTGAGTCCAAGATAGTGAGCCACAACTTCGAACCTGACGAAATAAATTGGTTGAACATTATTAAAATAACAATAATCATTTTATTTAAAATTGATTCGTATTACAAACTAACACCGGTGTTATTGAATCGATCGATTATCATTTCAGTTAAGAAGCTTAATTGTCACCGCGTACCTTCCTGTAATGGGATCTAAATCCAGTATACTGTAATCCGCATCACGATCCCCATTGTCGTCAATCCTGACGTGTCCCGTAATGCCAATGAAATCACGGTCCCACATTCTCCGTGTAATCGAAATCCCGTCCCTTATGTCACCGCCCTCGGCCAGTGTTTCGTTCAGCGCGATACCCAGTAAGTAAACGCCGTCGTAAAACGCCCCAACGAAGAAGTTCACCTAAGTTAAATCGATTCAATGGATTAATTTTCGCTCAATTTTCACTTCCTCGTTCCCTTAACTTTTAATGAACTACTTCTATATTGAATTATCGGCTACTCTGCTTATTAGTTTTGCGATGCGTGCAATACAAAATTCAAAATATTTTAATAACAATGTAACTGATATTCAATTTTTCATTTAAATTTTAGTTTAGAATCTTTTTTTTATTTCGCAATCAATTTGTAGAACTAATGAAGGTGGATTCATTTACTTCTTCCCCTTCGGAGAATGTATAATTGTAGTCGCTCTGAGCTCGCATCCTAACGTCCTCGGCGAAGTCCTGAAATCTTGGGGATGTTGGTTGTAAAAGTGAAACCCGAAGAAGAGCTTCGTAAGCCTTTCTTGCCATTGCGTCTTCTTCGTCACCAACTTCCCAGTCGTGATCACCCCAGTACGAGCCCTGATGAATAAAAATGAAACGAAATTTCACTTCTCGCTATCTTCATTCGCTCTAAAAAAAAATTGGTTGAATATCTCGGGAAATTCTTCCTCTCCGGACGAGTTAAGATTCGTATTGACCTGAAATATTTCCACGTCGAGAAACGCCCAATCGCCTCTGGTCATTCCGAGCCTGTGAGCAGCTAGCATGAATTTTCTGACTAATGTTCCACGTACACTCAGAATGACAACTGCAAATAATATTTAACAATTATGAGAACGATCGTGACAAAATTTTGATTTATTTTTAATCGTAAGGACGATATACTCACCTCTCGCGTACATACTAGCGTCTCGCAAATAAAAATGATAATTCTCATCCTCCGAATTACCGTCTAATTCTCTGACGAATTTCAGAAGACCATCCTTGCGCAAACCGTACTCCAAGTTTTTGCCAACTGTCAGTGAGAACAAATCGGAACGATCCAGTATGAGGGCAACGTGGGACCATCCGAATTCTTTGAAAATACTCGAGAAAACTAATCGCAGTCGACACTGGCAGTACGACATTCTCGTCAGCGTTGGATACTTGCTTTTATCTTTGAAAATGCCCTTGAAGTATAAAACAAAGTCAGAGAGAGAGAGAGCAGTATCGAACTCTCGAATACAAATCGGAGTAAAGTTACAATAGTGCGACAGGAAAGTAGGAAGAGTACAGGGAAGAACTTTTTTTTCCCTATGAAAGTAATTAACTCATGGTTAATTAAAACGTTAATTAAATCGGGATGTAAAACCCGACCACGTGCCGTAATGTCCGAGCTCTTTATTCTCACGTGCACGAGGTCGCGTTTCAAGACACGTCTAATTGTACAAATTTATGCCCCTCGTCTTTATTGATACAAATTGTGCGCACTCACCGAGGATTCGTTTTTCCACTTGTGAAGTCTTCCGAGTATTCCGGACGTTACGGACAATTCACCTTCGGAAGGCGGCTTAATTAATAACAAGTAACATATTAAATGGATCTTTTCGACGAAACAAGTCGCTGTACGAATTCTCTCCCTCGTGAAATTTTAATCATGCGATTCTCCAATCTACCGTATCGTTGTTTGTTTTTCAATTTTCATTTTTCTGATTACAGACATTAACTACCCACCCAGTGCGCGTAATGCATCGTTACTCGCACGCATTTCCTCAAACGAGGAAATCGATATTGCGTTTTCTCTCTTTACGAGAGTAAAACTTAATCAAAAAATTTGCAAGAAATTTTACCTGATCGCCCATGCCGGTGATGATGGGACTGTTCCAATAGGCAGCGAGTCTCGCAACAGGTTCGAGTGCGAATGCACATGCCGGGCCAATGAACGCGATTACGTTGTCGCGAAAGTGCATGTCGGCTGCCAAACCCGGTGCTCTTGCACCACTGCACGAAGGGTAACTGTTCGAACAAATGAATCGTGAATAATTACTGCAAAAAAAGATAATTAGAAATTTAATCTTTATTGTTGGAGATCATAATTATGAGCAAGAAGGATAAAAAATTTGTTGATATCAAAGAAGACAGTGATAATTTTCACTTGATCTTGAGGTATCATTTGATCTTTTTCAAGGACGAGTTTGTAATAGCAGATGGGAAATTTTATATTTTATGCGAAAACGTCATAATTACTAGTAATTGACAACTGTAAAAATTTTATATAAAAATTTGTGAAATATCCATTTTTTTTACAAAAAAAAAAAATTATATCGAAATCTATTATTTTCCTCTTGAGAAAAAAATAAATAACAAAAATTTGTGTAGCTCAAAACAACTGCTTCTATTTTTTTTATCATTGATTTTCTTACCACTTTATTTTATCCCGAGCAAATCGAAAAAGTTATTATTTTCAAACTGGGATGAAAAATAAACCGGTACGTAAATAGCAATCCACAAGTGAATAATTCTTAAAATAAACAATACACGATAATTGGATACCGTCTGGCAGAAAAATTAAAATACTTTTTACTCGTGATTTTATTCCGCTGCCGAGAATCCCATAAATCTCGTGGAATTGTGAATCGTGATACTTGTGCATATGCACTTGTCATAAGCATTATCGATTGTTAGCCTTCTCGTTATTTTGTAGAGACGTTATCAATTACGCAAAAAAAGAAATATCATGAAATATTCACAAAATCTCCGTTGTTTCTTTTCTATATTTTATGCGTTTCATTTATTTACCGTATTAGCATTGATATTGAACGAGTGCAGAGAACGAAATTTAATTCACACTGATGGACAGGTACTTACTCGGACCGAGCAATTTTTATTTTTCAGTTTGCATAAAACCCAAGCAGATTAAAATCATAGGGTTCGGGCGTGAGTATTAATTGCACATTGTACTCAAACTCGGGGGTGTATATTAACTCCGGACCGCGTTACCTTTATTTTTCTTCGACAAAAGCGCAAAATGAAGACAATTTAGAAAATTTCTCGGTACTAATCTTACCTTCCTTGTACTTTGCGCAATTGGACGTTGTGGACGATCAAGAATTCGTTGACTTCGGTGAGGGCAAGATCCACAGCCGGTCCGCATCTCTCGAGATCAAAGGGACTGTCCAGATGCGAGGCCATCAGGACACCGACATTGTAAATCCTCGGGGAAATATCGTAGTTGGCTGATTTCGAAAAAAATTATTCAGAGCAGGATGAAATATATGAAAAGATACGCATGATTTCGAGAAGCCGATGACCATTAGACGACCACAAAACCTGACGCTGCTAACTATATTTTTTTATTAACTTATCTACTGACTTTAATTAAATACATAGCATTTTTAGTATTTTTCGTCATTTTCAATCGATCGCTAAAAATTTAAGTTGTGCGGCTAGTTACGAAAAGCTCAGGTGTATACAAATATTTGAGAAATTAAATACCATGTTTTCATTGTGAAAATGTCGACCAAGGGTTAACGAATTCGAATGAATTGCAAATTCACTCCAGAGATGACGATAAATGTCAAATTCGAGAAATCAGGTTGAACGTTAACAAGTGTGTCAACGGCCCTCGGTGTCTAATCGCACAGAACGAAACGTTTATTTTATTCATAAGCGAAACAGCTCGTAACGCCGAAAGAGAGGGTCGAGGTGAAGATCGGTCCATTTCGTACTCAATTCGTCTCGTCGATATACGTAAAATAAAAAGAACTAAAAATTCGAATTAACAGTTTTATTAAAAACATATACATACAACATTAATAAAACAATTTTCTAAAAATCTGTCAAAATAAGACAAAATTATATCGTAAACGAAAACTGTTTTCATACAAAATCGACATGTACAATCAGAATTTAATTTTTATATCTCAGGCCGGTTTCTTACCGGATTGCACGCTGATCGAACACTGTAATAAAAAACTCGTGATAGCGAGGAACCAGCACGTGCGCAGCAACAATCGATAATTGCGAAACACTCTCGATGTAATGTCTGGCGACATGTTTTTTTATTAAGTGACTCGGACACGCAAGGAGTTTCTGGCTGACACGCGTTGTATTCGCCAGCTGGGTGACATCTAAACTTTCGCGGGGCAGAATACACCCTTATATAGGGGCTTGACACACAGCGTAGTTATGCCTGCGCAGTGCGACCGTGATTTTTCATCGCCGTTACAGCAAGAGAGTTCGCTTATCTTTTTGCATAAGCAATACAAATTTGGGGGGAAAAATTTTTCTCTCGCATTTCAGAATTAAAAACTGAGCGCAAATAAAAATTTATTGTCATTATTTATTCATACAAATGAAAAAAAATTAATTGTACTCTGATTTAAGACGCTAAATTCAACAGTTAGGAAGTTGAAAGTTCAAAAATCAAAGAACAAATGCACAGATATCTGGATATTTACATATAAAGTAGATATTAATGTAGTCATAACAGTAATTACAAAATTAAACTCTTATAATACCTATACTCTTCGTGTGAAATAAAAGAAAATATGCTACACTATAATTACCTGCAATTACTAAACTTGTTTTGATACAGTATTTCATTACGCACCATGTTTCAGGAATTCAAAAAGTAAACAACGTGGTTTCGTTAGATATAATAAAACGAGTCGTAACTTGGGCAACTTTTACCTGTTCCAAGTACATGCGTATATTCAACGTTACCGGGTCATGTGATTATATAAATCAGGAGTGGCGCGACTCGGGCGAGCCTCCCAGTCGACCAATGGGAGCTCAATGTCATGGTCAATCGGCCAATGGTATTACCGATACAT
Source organism: Goniozus legneri (assembly GCA_003055095.1). Taxonomy (NCBI): domain Eukaryota; kingdom Metazoa; phylum Arthropoda; class Insecta; order Hymenoptera; family Bethylidae; genus Goniozus; species Goniozus legneri. The sequence continues at coordinate 282,761 of NCVS01000398.1, forward strand.
AACAGCTGCTGCGTGTTTACATACTCTCAAAGTGAAACATGAAGACTGCTATTTTGCGGAATAGCTCACGTATATTGTTAATGTGCGATTATAACGATAGGGAATTGAATGTAGTGCAATACGTTAGAGAGAGATATAAACGTGTTGTGCATCTGTACGTTGTTGTAGCGGTTCTAATATACAAGTTGAGGATTTTACTTTCTCTAGAAAGTATGACATTTGCCTAATTTTGCCAAAATTCAGGATGCCTATGGAAAGTTCGTTCGACGTATTTCAATACATGAACTATCAAATTTTCGTAAGTATAGATTGAATGAAACTCTTATAAAAATTATTCTTCTGTTTATTCGAGACAATAGTCAAGTTTGGTCATTTTTTCTCACAAAAAATCATCAACCGATAAATTTTCGAACGGTGTATTTTGTATTGATGTTAACTTCTCGATTAAACCGTCGCAAACACTACATAGATAATCTAAGTGTCACAAACTAAATTAATTTCGAATAAATATTCTTACCTAGTCAGTTTTGCAATTTCTTGATTCTTATGTTCCAACTGAATTGAAAAATAATGTGCTTTCCATTCTGCCTTATCTAATGCTGTTTGGAGTTTAGAAGTCTCAACTGCGTATTTTTTATCTTTTAAATTCAATTGAGAAGTTGCTCTAAAAAGTAGTTGAGTTTAATATGGATATTCTATAGTAATTTATTATTACTTTTATCATTACAATTTCAGCCTTTCTATAGCGTGTTCTTTTAATTGAACAAACTGATTATGTTTCTGAAGAATACAATCTCCATGTTTGGCAAAACTATTTTTTAAGACTTCTATATTTTGATTGAGATGCGTTATAATTTGTTTTGACTTTTCATATTGCCTGAGAAAAATTTATTTTGCTATTGTTATTGCTCTTAATTTCAAATTTCATTACCATTTTAATTGATTCAAACAAGCTTGCGAATCATTTAGTTGTTCGGTCCTCATATCGAGTTGTTCTCTTAGATTTCCACATTGTAATTCTAGCTCTTGTTTTTCTGTTGTTAGAAGTTCCACTTTTTGATCTTTTTCCATTAACCATTCGTATGTTCTTCTCTCTTGTTCGGTAATCAATGCCCTATGCATAAAATCACTATATTTTTTATAATTTTTCTTCATAATTTTCTTACATTTGTTTCTGCCTATTCTGAATTTCATTCATTAATCTGACTTTTAATGTAGCTATAGTATTGATTAATTCTTCTTCTGAAGTTTTCTTTCGTGATCTTAAATTTGTTAATGAAATCTGTTTTTCACAAAGAAAAATTAAAAGGTATTTTATAAAATATATTTAAGATTAAGAAATACCTGCGAAGAGACAGAACTTCTACTTAAACTTTCCTCTTCGACATCGCACTGATTGTCATTCTGTTTATAGATGTATTTAAACAGAATATCATTTTATTAATTATATAAATGAATTAATATGAGACAATGTAAGTTTTACCTCCATATCAATTTTCAACTCTATGTTGTCAGAGATATTAGAATTTAATGAAATTCCTGAATCATGATTGGTGCTATTTTCTTTTCTTGGAGACATGTGTTTTTCAAAAATCAATAAATTGTATAATGCAGACATATTGAATTTTTTAAAAAATATTAAAATATAATTTTTCACTGCAAAGATTGAAATTATTAAATAATTTTTCATGAGATGAAAAGTCACCATACAAAAATCAAACTGAGATAACAATTTACATTTACTTGTTTCTAAAATATACCTATTATAAAGATGCCTTTGTAAACTTTTTTAGTAATATGGCCTATAAAGAGCATTTTCATATAATTACAAGTATTTTATTAATAATTTTTTCAATTATGGATAAAAACCACATAAAATAATGTGATTGATATGAATTAAAATAAAAAATTATGAGTTTATAATTTATAAAGAAATATACGATTATGCTAAAACAAAAGAATCATAAAAAACATCTGCAATTGTCAGAGTCAAACTTTGCACATATAACAACTTGTTTTGGTAAAAACTAAAATAATATTCGACGAATCCATAGCAAAATTAAATTTGACAAACAAGTTTTTGTTTTTGTACCTTAGTGTTTTGGTCGATCACATGTTACACGTGCGATTAACACTAGTGAATCATCACCTCGTGTAAACCATTTTACAAATCGTAGTTCGGAAACTTCTTGTACGTAACAAATGCCGAGAAATTGCTATTGCGCCGTCGATAAATAGAGACATTTTCATAGCCGAAAAATTTGTTATAAATTTACATGAAAATTGATCGAAATCATTTATTTTCAATGATCGGCATCGAACTATCCAATCGTGGAACTGACTCTTGGCGAAAGTCAACATTCTACTCATCGTATGATTTTATTTACTGATGTAAACAACCGGTCACGTCATAATCACGTTTTATTTAAAGACCGCGCTGCTCGAGCCCAGCTCTAGTAGCAAAACAGCCGACGATCTGAACACAGCCAAGTGATAGCAATCAATTCAAACGTTTTTCGACGTTCTAGAATTATTCTAGCTAGGCCAAATATAGAAGTTAACAATTTCTTTTCACATTTTTACGGATAATCTTGACTGAAATTCAGTTTATTGAATATTCATAAGGAGTGCATTTTAAATAGTATATTTATCATATTATTCGAGTTATCAGTGACAGTGACTGAATCGTTTAATTTTTCGGATTGGGAAATAACAGTTGGGTGTAATAAATGTCATTGAATAGGAACATTCGACATTGCAGAAAATGCGTGTTGCTAACTAGGTAATTGTGAATCATTACAATAATTCTTTTATCATATTTATCTGAAATGGTGTTATCTTAATATCTGAAATAATAAAACGAAGAGTTTTTTCTCTAAATATAAAAATAGATAAGAAAGTAGTGTAACTTTACGAATGTCATTACTTCCGCATTCGTAGTTATTTTAAGTTTTTGTTATGTGGATAATCTCTACATCTCACATTTAGATATAGCAATTATGAACTATATACCATTCAATAATAGAGCACGGTTTTAATTCCTAAAGATACATACGTATTTCAGTTTATATTTTTCTGAATAATTTTATTCAATTATAATTTACAACTTTTCATCGCTGAAAATAAATACAAAATAAGTATTACGTTCGGAATTATTGATATTTTATATCGATCAGCTGATTTTGACAGCCGGGCAACATACTGTAACTTTAACTTGTAAAAGTTTTTACAACTTCATATTTGTGGTTCATGTTTACAAAATTTTCGAAATGAGTTTTTTTTTCAAATAAACATTAGTAACACCTGCATCTAGTGTAATGACATATGTATGTATGACGTGTATTTTTCGCAATCGTACTACAAACAACGGACATAATTTGTGTATTTTTACTTACGAATAATATTTTAAACAGAAGAAAAGTTTTGTATATTTTGAAAAATCAATTCATTAGTAGTAATTATGTTATAATATTAGATTCAGTTTGATTTAATTAATATATGGCATTATTGCGAAAAATTGTAGGTTATGTGCTTTAACTTTGTTAATTTTTTAGAAATTAAAATTATTTGTTGCAGGCAACTGGCAGATTGCAATACCAGTAAAGATGGGACGAGAACAGTGAGAAATATGACTTATAAATTTTCTGGATCTGTCAATACAATAAGAAAAACTAAGATGCCGAACCAAAAAAAGTTACTTGTCCAATTAAAAGATTTTATCAACAAATCTGGTTATGATAAAAGCATACAATCCATCTTATCAAAAGAATGGATTGATCTTTTGCAAAAAGCAACATACGCTCAGATAGATGTCATCAGAAAATTATCATTAACAGATATAACTAAAGACACTACAATACCGAATAAAACTGTTACATCTGAAAAAAATTCATCTGAAAAAAGTGTAGCAGTAACATTACCAGAAAATGAAAAACAGGATGACAATTTGAAACAATTACAGAAAAAACAACTCCAGGTAAGAATTATTGAATGTAGTAAAACAAATTTTCATTGCTATATTTTGAATTGTTAAAATTTTCCTTCTAGTCACCCGAAAAGAGTTCAACTCATGTTAAGGCACAAGTAGCAGAAGCTTCAACTACTGCAGAATCTCCTTACAATATTTCTCAAATTATTTCTACATTAATCTGGAAGTTAACGAGTAGAACTAATGAAAGCCCACTTGTAACTATACCAAAATGGAAAAAACCTCATTATAATGTATCAAAACATAGTATTGCGTCGAGAACTCGTCATGTTTTAAACAGTATCATAACAGCTGAATCGAGTGCTTCAAGATGGAGGAGAATTGAAGATTTGTTAACTCACATCGATCAATATCCTGAAGCCCGACACTATGCTATTAAAGAAGGAGCAGTGATGATTTTATTGAAAGCTCGACAGAGAGCTAGAGATGAACAAATCAAAGGTATTATTTGATAAAATCTAATGACTCAATATAATTTCATCTAAAAAATTACACTGTTGAATATTTTTATAGCATCGATCAGAGAAGCGCTTGCCGTTATGGGTTACGTTGATCCACTACCTGGACGAGGTATTAGAATATTAACAATTGATGGAGGAGGTATAAGAGGTGTATTAGTCGTTGAGATGTTGAAGAAACTCGAGGAGTTGACTGGTTTAAAGACTCATCAAATGTTTGACTACATATGCGGTGTCAGTACTGGTGCCATATTATCTGCAGTTTTAGGTATTGTATATTCACTTGATTATTTATTATTGTGTGTTCATTACTAATTTATTAAATATCATCTACAAACTAACAACTTTAATCAAAGTAAAACTGATTCTGGTTTTAATTTTCATAATCAGTCTCAGATAAAGGAATACTAGAAGGTAAGAATTAATTCATAATATTCTAACTAGATCATATATTCAATCGACCTTGAGTTTGAAAAAACACATCTACTAATTTTCATCATTTAATAAAATTTTATTATTTAAAGGATAAAAAAAAATGAATGAAATTTAAATGTTCTAGGAGGACATAAGAGAAAGTCATTGACAGAAATTAACGATTTATACAAAGAAATGAGTAAAAAGGCGTTTACACAAAGTACATTAAAGGGGACAAGTAGCTTAGTTTGGAGTCATGCTTATTACGACACAGCATTATGGGAGAGATTACTACAAGAAACTATTGGTGACAAACTTCTTATCAAAACCACGAGAGATCCAAATGCGCCAAAAGTAAGATTATCTCTCACAAAATTTTTGAAATAGTAAATAACATTTATCTGACTTTCTAGTTCGCAGCCGTATCTGCTGTTGTTAATCATGCTCGAGTGATGGCCTATGTATTTAGGAATTACACGTTACCTCACAGAATCGAGAGTCAATACATGGGATCTCATAAACATAAATTGTGGGAAGCAGCTAGAGCATCCGCAGCAGCTCCCAGTTATTTTGAAGAATACAAATGCGGGGAGTACTTGCATCAAGACGGAGGTATGACTATAAAATATTTATAAATCAGTTAGCTACTCTATTTATATATTTTCATTAAAATTATGTTATTAAAATTTTAGGTATATTAGTTAATAATCCATGTGCGGTTGCTATTCACGAAGCAAAACATTTATGGCCGAATAATCCAATACAATGCGTTGTTTCGTTTGGCACTGGAAGAATTCCGAACAGAATTTTAGAGAATGAAAATGAAGCGTCAGAAGTTGCTATTTCGAGCTGGAAAGAGAAATTCTACAAAATTTTAGATAGTGCAACAGATACCGAAGGTATTTGTTATTAAAAAAATTTGTTATAATTAATTTTTTTTGTAATTAATGTGTCTAATGTTATAATTTAATTTTTCAGCTGTGCATATCATGTTGAATGATCTACTTCCGGAACACATTTACTTCCGATTCAATCCATATCTAACTGAAATGGTAACTATGACAGAAATTCGCCCAGAGAAAATTGATCAATTGGAGCAAGATGCCAGGATGTACATTCGTCGGAATGAAGAAAAATTCCAAAAAGTTGCAAACGCACTGACAAAGAAACGAAAATTAAATCAAAAGATAGGAGATTGGATAACATTGCAAAAACAGATGCACGGATTTTAAATCATGGCAGCAGAATTTACGTTGCACATTCCACTAAACTGCTTAGATGAATGCATCGCAATTTTTTATACCTCTTGATAGAGCTTACAACAATTCCTAGCGCATAGGAAGATTTATTCTGTAAATTATAGTATTATAGAATCTAATGTCTCAGTAGAAGTACAATTTAGATAAGTATTATATTATTTATCGTCATTATTGAAGAGAATGTGAAGACAATGTCTTATCGAATTTAAGACGATGACCAATGAATTTTTCAATTTTATTTATTGTTGTCGCGTTTCTTTGTCCAGCTGTGATATAAGATTTGTTTTAATACTCATGATGTTCAAAGTGATTGAAAAATCATAAAAAGTTAAAAATAATTGTGTATTAAAATTAAGAAAGATTTTAGTAATTATTTTTGTCGATACTATTTATTTAATTTCAAACATACTATGTGAAAGCTACGATATTTAGTACCTGAATGTAAATTATGTAAATGATACAAGACATTTACTACAATCGAAAAGTGTCTGTACATAGTCCGTGTGTTTAAATTGTTTTACCGTGATTGTAAAATAAACTATCTGAAAATAACATGTACGCTAAATTGATTCTCAGTACTATTTGCTGTAATTTCAAAGAAAACAGGTTTCTCTGCGATTGTAAACGAAAATAATATGTACCGATGAGAACGGAAGTGTAAAAAGGCGTAAAAGCCTGAGATTGTGAATCACGGGGGCTGAGAAGGCGCGAACAGTTGGCCTGGATATGTCTTGCAAGCTTCAGTATTCCGTGACTCGCAATCCCACATGGACGTGCATCGAGTCGCTGCGCCGAAGTGAAAACTCGATTGCACCTAGTGAATTGTTTCTTTCTCGTGTCGTGCACGATACGCTTTTGGCATGGGTGTCGATCCGATTTGTCTCTACGATTTATCGTGACCGATAAAGCAAAAATCGATATTCCGAATTTGAATGTTTTCCTTCTACATCCTGCGGGAAATGGAACAATTTTGCGAGAGGCTGAATGCAACAGCTGCCGATTCTTTTCGAAATGACAAAAACGTGAGTAATTTCAACTCTCGCGTGTTCCCTGCGAAATTTTCGTTGATATAGTATTTATTGAATGGAATCCGAGGTCGTAGACTCTACTATGAAACATGTGACAAAACAACGTCGCGTAACGTGTTTTGAATGGAGTCACGCGATATGTATTACCTCACGAAAATGCTTCATTTTTCCACTTGCTTATTTCACAGCCCTTATTATAAAAAAAAAAAATCATTCTATATTATTGAAATCCTTACGAATTGATTTCGAAAATTTTTTGATTGATTGGAATTTTTTTCTCCATATGATGTAATTAAATATTTAACTATTGATACCGTTCATGCTCATGTGAAATTTAACGATTTTGAAAATAGTATTTCCGGCGTCGTATCGATTTAATCGATCGTACTCTTAAGTGCGGAATAAGGTGGGAAAAAGAGTGTGCGAGATAGTTTCGCCGAGTAGTGAAAAAGTCAGTGTTTATTCCGACGGAAAATGAAATTTTCCTTTTCCAATTATAAATTCATGTTTATCAATCGCAAGTGAATTATAAAAAAATAATCGTATTAAGTAGCTTCATAATTCGCGATTAAATATTGCACCAGGATCCCGTAAGAGTGTAGAGTAAAGACGTAATTCGTGACTAGAAATTCGAACGGTAGATTAGGCCGAGATCAGCGGGAATGCTCACTTGCATATGAACAACGAGATTTATATGGACGATAATGGCGTAGTTACTCCCTATCTTGAGAATATCCTAGATAAGGAACCAAACTACCTATCCTCGTACTTCCACCGCGAAAACCGATGCACGCAATGCGTGGAGAATTGCATTTCATGAAAATGAAAATATACTAAAATTTATATTTTCGTAATACAAAACAAAATTTCAATACTCGTTCAATTCTCGTGCCCAGAGTTTATTGGTCGACTATTTCGTTCAATTTCGAGAAAGTGGAGCGCGATGCGATTATACAGGCACGAAAATTCCGGGGCCAATATTGCCATATAGATAGCGATCTTGGCGCGTTCCAATAGTCAAAACGACAGTATGGAAGGGGGTAGCCTCACTCGTGTTTAGAGAGGGTGGTAGCGACAGTACTGGGCTTTAGTCGCGTGAATCATTCGGTTACAACGGAAGTCGCTGCGAGCTTATTGTTTTCTCGCTTACCGGGATGGGAATATCAATCTCGTCAATCGAAGTGAAATCTCAACTCTCGGACATTCTTTTATTCTCTCTTCCGTTACGAGAGACTAATTAAGTGCGAAGGAAAAATTCGTCGTCACGCGACTATAAAACGACAGGTTTCAGGGGGGTTGGAAGTTTCGTATGAAATAGAACGTTCGCACGAATGAATACTTTTTAGTGTCGAGCACGGGACGTTAATGGCTCGTTTGCCTAATCGTTTATCGAGTGAGAGTCACGACGGTTACGTGTAATTAAGCGTGTTTTGCGAAACGCTCTCTCGCGTGACGAAAAAGCAAAATGCGAAAACCGTCGATTCTCGATTATCGTTAGAAATGTAATATAATTCTCGATTCTCGAATTGATTTCGAGTACGGAAATTGCGAGGAAATTTCGAGACTCGTCGATTAATAATTTTCGAATGGGGGTTGATATTGTGCCGTAGCACGACATCAATCCGGAACCACTCCGAGCTTCGTAATTGAACAACTTCGACCGCAGTGATACGTTTGAACATCGGTACGCGCGATAATATTTTTCAACGTGAGTCATACGTACTATGACTAATATATATATATATACATATATAAATATACGTTTTACGACAATAGCAATTTTAGTTGATCGTTAAAATTGCCGCTTGCCGAGTTTTAGGAAATTGTGAACGAGTGAAAAAACCACTGACGTTAACTGCAACGATTTTACGAAACTGTTATTATCGAAAGTTGTTTAACGAACCAATTAAACGGCAATGTGAAAAAATAATGTGTATACAAGTATCACATTCAAGGTTTCGTGTATGGGATTCTATATTTAATTTAAATCGTGAGTGGATGTCTAAGTTTAGTCTTGCTATTTCGGAAATTGTGTACTGCGTCCTAGTTTTTTCCAATATGAGAATAAAAAATTAATACATATTATTTCAAATTAATAAGCAATTCGGATTTTTCATTCATCCAGAGATAATTTGTAGTTCGTCTTAATTTTGTTATTAAAATTGATTAATTGTAAATTAAATCAATTCAAAATTTACTTACACAGAACATATAAAATAGACTTTACATATATCAGAAAAGATAAATCGGTTCATTGACATTATCTTTGTTTTCATTCCCAGAATTCTCCACAAAAGGGAAAGAAAGAAGTCTTGAGCCGAAAACCCAATAGAAAGGTCGTCCGTATACGTTCGATCGACGAAACCGAAGGCCGGAGAGATCCGGATCTACAAAATCGAAGATTCCGTTCCTGCGAGTGCCTGGACTCGGAGATCTTCTGGATCGCGTGCTGCCTGAAACGGGCGAGTTACGCCACCTGCGATGAGCTCGACGTCGTCAACGATCTGTCGTCCGTTAATTCGGCCGGTCTCGTCAAAGTGATAATAAAACCCGATATCGGGGAGTCGTGCGAGGCTCGAATCGAGGAAATTGCCGAGGCGGTAAGCGGGATCGATAACTGCCTCGAGAAAGCGAACGACTCACGGAAAGTTCGGGCGCAAAAAGCACTTCCGGTAGACGTCGTTCCTGATGAAGCGTCGAGCACCCTCAACGGAGATGGTAATTCGCGGCTGCTAGTCAGACCACGTGACAAGCCGAAATTCAAAAAGCAAGAGTCTATCGACGCTCTCACCTTTGGCAAATCGCCGAGTTTACAGTCCCTCAAGAAATTCGGCTCTGTCGAGGACGTCAACCAGGTCCTCGGTAGACCTCACGGCTCGGACAAACACGCCGGTAGAGGCAAGAAGCTCAACAATATCATCGAGATCGATGACAGAGTCCGCGGCGCCAAATCGGACAGCATCTGGAGCGCTATTGGCAGGCTCGCAGCTGACAAGAATCAATTCGAACGTAAAAATAGCAACGACTCTGACGTAAATCCGAAAATCCGGAGTATCAAGTCCAGTTTGGACGATCTTAAACGCAAAACTAGCAAAGATAGCAGCTCCAGCAGTTCTAGGGACGAGCAGGTTGCTCTGTCGAATCTTCTTCAAGGTCGGTCCTTGAGAAGGAAGAGTTCGATAGATCAGGAGTCCTTGCCAACTCGAGCTCACACGCCGATCCAACGGGGAAACCGCAGAGCCGAAATAGTGGCAGCTGTCACGCAGAGACTCTACACCAATAAAAAACATTCGGACGACGCCAGCTCGGTCACTCCAACGTCCAGCACCAAGTCACCTCCAGATTCTAGTGTTGATCAAAAAATTACATTGGCCTCAACGGCCGCACGAATGAAGCTTCAAGAGATATCCAGAAAAATGTTGGCCAGGAGGAGGAGGATCAGCGTGGACACCCAGACGGATAACATGCAGACCATGAGGGTCAAGGACATAGCGACCATCACCGAGGAAGAGCCCAGAATTGAGAGTAAAGATGCCTCCGTCTTGACGGATGACCACGAAAGATGGGACGACGACTTTGGCAGATTTTGTTTACCCACTCGCAGGGTCAAGGAGATTGCCGTCTCCACAGAGAAACCAAAAACTCCTATAATCAGACGTAGAGATATCGGAAGCTTAACTAACGATTTTAACGAGTTCGGTTACGATTTTTATTCCAATAACGATTCGGGAATTCTGTCCGATGACACGCAGAGTTATGCTGATATTTTTTCTACCGCGAAGTCGGATGATTTAATTTCGGAACCTAGTCAGAGGATGGCTTACGCGGAGAGTTCTACGAATACCGTGGTAACTACTTCTGTTCAGAATTGCGCGGTTCAAACTCAATCCGATAATGTTGGTAATCAACAAATTTTGGCACTATGCGATAAACCTTGTTGCAACGTCGTTCAAGAGTGTCAACGATGTGCCATGAATGGCAGTTCCGAGAGTCCCGTTATCTCGATATCGGTGAACGATTCTATCAATTTCACGCTGGATAGTTCGAGCACTTTTGAGTCGAGAATCGCTTTTGTCGTGGACAACGAAGCGGACCAACCAAGTTCGTTCAAAGACATTGGAGCTCAAACTAACGAAGAAGACATCCTAGAGGAAGTCGAAAATATTAGATACTTCAAAGACTATTCCAATCTCAAATTGACCAATATAGATAACAACATCGTGGGTCTGCAAAATGTTCTCAAAAGTCAGTTGGCTTATTCGAAACCAACTCGGATCATCAATGTGACGAAAAATATCGCGACTAAGAGTTCGGTGACTTTTACCAAATCTTTAGGGACTTTATTTATTCCAGACACGAGAGAAATGTCAACAGGAACGTTCGGCGAAAGATCAACAATCGAAGATGTTTATTACAGGATGTTGGATAAAAATACTATGACTGACGCAGACGTCAGCAACGGTGAAAAAGATTTTACGTCGAAAACTGTGATATACAATAATTTTTGGAAAAATTGGACTATTGTTAAACCAGAAAAGGTCACTCCAATGAACAAAGTAGATCTGAAACTCATTCCTTCGTTTTTCAAAAAATCCCCGTACATCATACATGATAATTCGTCTTCGTTGTGGAATAATTGCAAAAATACCGAATTTAAGAGTTTGGATAACGATTTTAATTTTAATAACGCGATAGAGAAGAATGAAATGAGACGACTTTCTTTGAATAGTCAAGTTATTGGAAAATTCGACAACACATTGGAAACAGACTATAATTTTTCGGACGACAGTTTAGAATGCTGTGATTTGAGATTAAAAAACAACCCAGTTCGCATAGAGGAGCAATTCGAAACTAACAATGGAATTGCTCTGCAGAGTAAACGAAACTTCGATCGTGTAATACAAATGGAGCAGAATAACGACGAGAACGCGAAAACAAATATAAAAAACACGGCAAAAGCGAAGAATAACAGTCAGCAAATTCTGAGAAATGAGTTAACGGAAGAATTACCGCGCAAAAAAGCCGGTAATTGTGCTAGGTGCGTGAGAGAAAATACGGAGAAATTGCAAAACTGCTGCAGTTTGCAGCGTAAAACGGACCTAATATGCGATTGCCTGCGAGCCTACGTCGATAATATGATAAGCCTGATCGGCAACGCGAATCACGAGTCGAAATATCGCGACGAACCCAACGGCTTACGTTCGAGAAACATGCGATGCGAAGATTCGAAACGAGCCGACAATTACACTCGGGAAGGGCTCGCGCGTAATGCCCCGAGACATGTTCAGACGAGTCGCAACAATCACTCCGTGGGAGAATTTTTCGACAGAAATTGGGTTAAGTATTGCGATTCCTGCACTAGACGCCTCAAATATCGAGAGAGAAGCAAATTCACGTTCGAATCTGTTCCGACGAGAAACGACGAGTTTCGCGATCCCGAGTCACTCGTTTGTTTCGATTATCGTAAATATGATAGGTTAGGACACGCGGGAGTAAATGACAAATATGGCTGCTTTGTCGCAACGAGTGATTTACCGGAAGAGGGTTTCCACATGCGAGAGCTTGGAATTTTGCCAGCTGTGGCGAGACCGGCGATAAAAAGTCGTTGTGAACAGTTTTTCGAACGCTCGAAAAGAAGATCGTACTTTCGCGGAAGCTCGAGAATGACTTTTCTCAGGTTGCTTTGCGAGAGAAGACAAATCGTCGCCGACAGCAGGAGCAATAACAGCTTGTGAATTGTTCAACAGTCAATATACATCGATTGAATATACACCTGTTGTTTTATTATTCTTTTAATAGTTTGTAAAACATGATTTTGTAAGAGATAATAAAGATACCTTTTTTGATAAGAAAAAACTCATCAGGGAAACAACGTATATCATTTTGAAATCGTAGTTACTCGCATTTACGCGTTATCTCAATTCGCTCCTTGTTAAATTTCCTTCGGTAAAAATAGTTCCCGATGATAATCAAGATAATTTATAAACTTAAATTGTTTCCAAACGTACTAGAATTTCATAACTACAATGTAAAATAGGTATAGTTTGAGATAAATTAACGAAAGAATTGATGAAATTGAAAATGGCGAAAAATGTGTCAAGGAGCGTATTATTCGTTAGCATTTCGTCTTAGAAATAACCGTGGTCATGGTCAATCGATTCCTGTTTAATTTGATTGAATACTCACACAGTAGTAGAAACGGCCGAATATAGATGTTGAAAGAAATACACGTTCACACTGAAATTTTAATTAACGACACTGCACTGTTAATTTTCAAAAACTGTAATCGTAAAACTGATCCACTGGTAATTCGAAATCAAGATGTAAGGGACAGGCGGTAAAATTCAAACTATGTATAACGTTCCTTATACGTCGGTAAACTAGGTCGATATTGCTGGATTGACTAGGTCGATTGTCGATACGATATTGTCGGTAAGTTGACTAGGTCGATGAATTGTCGACCATTGCAAAATTACCGGCTGAACAATTTCCACGAATTGCAACAGTCAAAATTTAAATTTTCAGTTGATGGTTCTTACGGTACCTGGTAGGCACTTTTAAGCGTAAATCATATATTTATAAAAGTTAATTGTCTCATAAAGAGTCCAGTGCAGTGCAGTGAAGTGTATTGTAGTGTGTTTTAGTATTGTGTTTATATTTTTTCAATGAAAAAGGAACGATGAATGCCAAATATGCAGTAAAATTAACAAATTAGGAGAACAGGTTAGTTTCGTCGGTAGAAAAATTTAGTATACATGCAACTAATTACTCAATACAGAGGATTTTAATATTGAGAATATTCAGTGTGATTTATTTTTTACTATTTTTAGATGACCAGTTTCAGAGGAAATAAATATAAAGACTAATTTCGATAAAATTGAACTCATTTATTCTCGAATGATAAATCTAAATATTCGATATTTCGGGCTCTACGAACGAGTAAAAATTTTATAAAGAATGTAATTTCGTGTTTTTACACGAGTTCTCTCGGCTATAATTCGGCTATTTTCCTTGTCTCGTTTTTCAACGAATACGTGAAAATTCATTCACAAAATGTAGTTTCTCTCTCTCTGTTATTAAATTTCTTAATGCACGTAACAGACTACGTCGCACGGAGGACTCTAGCACGTGACCATGGCCAAAGGACGTTATTTTCTTTCTCACAGCGTCAAGATTTACGCGTTCCGCGTATATACACGGAACCTTTTACAATCTGTTTTATACGCCGGCGCCCTTTTTGCCACTCGCGAAATTTAATTACGGCCTCTATGGCTACGACTAAAAACTAAAGCTCAGGAATTTATTATTTTGTACTTTTATTTTTGCACGCGAATATACTCTCTCTCTCTCTCTCTCTCTCTCTCTCTCTCTCTCTTATTCCGAACATTCCGCTTTACATTCAAACGTGTTAACTTAATGCTACGTGACATCGACTATTAATTTCTAAAAGAAGAAAAAATCTACAATAAAATCAATTTTTGTTGCAGCAAACCTCAACGCAGTTGGTTGTTTTTACATTACGAAACAAACGAGAAGTTGGCTGTAACAATACCGATCATTTGACTATAACGAGTTCTTCGATATTAATGGATAAAGAAGGCACTGTTTTTCATAAGGCACATTGGAGAGGCGAAATTCTCTAAGAAAGTGGCAAGAAATACTGCTTCAAAGATTCTTGATTCAGAGGTAATAGTCTCTTGACGATACAAAGATTTTTCGCGCTCTTCTAGCAGCCAAATAGTTGTCTAAGCATTACATACGATTTCGAGAAATTTAAAATTGATTACAATGTTTACTCTGAGTGATTTGCCATAAAAAAAATAAAAAATTTTGTACTCCTCAAATAACTTAGACAACTGGCCACTAAAGAATCTCTGTATCGTCAATACGAACGAATCTTCATTTGGCAAAGTCCTTGGTGTCATCGGCCTCGGATTGGCCGTGCGCGTGATCCTCGACCGATCGACCTCGTCTACGTGGTAGTTGTAGCGTGATCGGTTGGGTGCTCTGCAACCTCCTGTGCTCCTGATTAACGCTTCTTAACGTTATTTTCAGATTCGGCACGTGTTGCTCGTTGGCCCAGTCGAAATTGAAAATCGGCGCCTCCGAGTGAAGCTCCGAATCCGGAGTATCGATTGGCGTTGTCGGTGTCGTTATGTACGGACTGAGATCCTCGTGCACCACGTCCGGCACTCGCTGAAGATTGTCGGACCAGACTGGACTCGAGTTCCAGTTTTCTACAGATATCGAAACGGCGGACGGCGTGTTGGGCTCTTGCTGGTCTATGGAATTACCGGGAGTCGACGAGACGCTCAAGACCTTTCCCGATATACGCTTCTGTTGACCTCTGCTGTTGTAACCGTAATCCTTATCAAGGTCAGTGATGTAGTACTTCCCCGAATCGTTGTAATCCTCGTTGATCAGCTGATTGTGGTTGGTGTGGTACTGGACGAATTTCGCCCGGTAACCAGTCAGCTGATTCGACCCCTTTTGGGTCTTCTGGTATCTGAAGAACTGTCCTAGATTCTATCGACAAAAGCCATTTTACCAATGAGAATCTGGATAATTCTTGTTATTTTTTTATTAAAAAGTTTTAAATAACTTTGAAAGAATAACAAATATGACTATATAATTCTGACATTTAAATGACTTTTCAAAGTCAAAGGTTAATTGTACTTTATTGTCAAAACATACCTGATGCGGATGTATGTTGTTTCTGTTATCGTGATCGTTACTTCCCATCGACATATCGACAGGCTCCAGTTCCTCTCGCGTCAACCTCGTCGGATAATCATTCGATTCCGTTTTGGTCGATCTATGTATATCCTGTTTAGCGTCACTGTACGCAGGCGTCAATGATTGTTCTGCGGACGACGATCGTATCGACTCGTGCTGCTGTTTGTTTTGAACGCCTAGGATGAATGGCATGTTGCGAGTGTGACCAGTGTGGCATATGCCATAAGTGAATTTCGCTTGGGACGAGTATTGATATAGCCAGGAACTGGCTCGCATTACTTCCGCTTCTCTGTCGCTAATCAAGAAATTGTAAAATTATGAATTTATAAATCAAACGAGGTGGCGAGTGCAAACGAGTATTTGCGCAATCTCGAAGATTTATCTAGGATAATTTACCTTAATACTTGATTCGTGCAGACGATTATAGGATGTTGGCATTCCTCGGACGTGTCCTTGACCTGAAGAACACAATGAACCCAGAACCATCTACCAGAACGACTCTGCAGTCTTAATAGTGCCATACTAGATCTCTCTTGGTCGGATTGTATCACTGAAACAAAATTTATAATCCGTTCGAGATCTGTAAAATTGTTTGAAAATAATATACGAACCAGTTTGGTGCTTGTAATAAGCCGTACGTATGGAATCCCAGTGTAGAAGATTGTACCAGGAAACTCCAACTAACTCGGAACGGTTGTACTCCATGTGACTCTCGGCTCTGGAAAGTAAAACAACATGAAATTTAAAATTCTACGAGCTAATGCTCGAGAAACTCGTTACGTTTTGTCGATGTGGAGGAATTTCATGTCCATCGAATGTATCGTTGTAAAAATGTTAGTTGCACCCTGTACGATGCTCTCTCTTGTTTCGGGCAATACGACCGGCGTACACGAGGCCAGGAAAACGAACTCGTTGCGACTGCAAACAGCGACGAAGGGCAAAAAATGTCCCTCCACTAGAACAACCTGAAGAAGAACAGAAGAAAAGAGAGGAAGTGCAAAAGTCAGTTGGAGCATTAGTAAAGCGATTTAGCGAGCAAATAGTTTATCCAAATATTGTTCCCGACTGTAGAATTATGCGCTCGGCTGGAAAATTCGATAATTTATCGCGAGAATTGATAAATAGATACTAGATTTATTTTTCAATCTTAAGGTAAGTTATAAACGTTTGTAGATATTGGTAATTTCTAAAATTGTTGTAGTTAAGTCAGTCGTAAAAAAGATTTATTTAATATAGTTTACTGTTTTAGGAAATGGATGTTGAAATATGTACGGTGATATATGTATATCATAAGTAGTTGTGAGGAAAGAGGAGCTTCAAGAAGCGTGAAAATATTCCTTAGAAAATATTTTTTACCTTTTGATCGCCAAAGCGCAGTTGACGACGAGAATTTCTCGAGACGTTAATTCTACAAAGGAACAGTCGTCGATCGTTCGGTACCGGATTGTTCCTCGATAGCTGATTCTGTACGAGAGCGTGATCCTGTTTGTCTATGACGTCGTACACGCTGTCGCCGTGAATGAGAAGATCCTCCTAAAAATCGTATGCAGGAAACGTTTGCGGCGTTTGCGAAAAGGAGAGACTTTATATCGCATAAAAATCCTATTTGCGAATTCGTGCAAGAGACTTCAAAAGCGGTAAACGATTCCAAAGGAAAGTTCGAAGAGAGAAAATTTAGTCAAACGTGCAAAATTCGAAACGATTAAATTTTGATTTAATTCGATTCGCATCGATCTTACCATGGAGTGTCCAAGATACTCGGCGGCGTTCTCGGATATATACAGTAGCTTGCCCTGTTGCGTCATCATCATAATGAAACCGGACATTGCCTGAAAAAATGTGCCGAAAGCCTTCATAAAGTCACATTTATTTAGGAAGAAAAAAAAAACGAAGAATTATGGTAAAAGATGAAAAATACCAAGTGAGACATTACTTTTGAGAATCCTATGTTGGGCGTCGGAATATTCGACGAATCGGACGGACAATTCTTCAAAGCTGTAACAAAAGACGTTTTATCACGATGAGTACAATGGGAAACTTCCCTTCTATTCCGGAGGTCTTGGCTAAAACGAAATAAATCGAGCGAGCGAGCGAGTGAGAGAGAGAGAGAGAGAGAGAGAGAGAGAGAGGGGGTGGTCACATCTGAGATATCATTTCACGTTATTATTCGTACTCCGGCGTAGCGAGTACGGGGAGGGCAGGAAAAAATCGTCATAATGGAAATAAAAATATTCAGAAGGAGAGAAATCCACAAGAGACGAGGTATCCGAGGTAACGATATATATCCCTGCACCGAATGCGTTCCACGCTCGTACATTCCCGATTATCTCCCATCCCGTGGATATTATACCGTCTGTAATCAACGTAGTTGAAATCTGCAATATTAAATAGTGGAAAAATCGGGGTTAAAGAAGAAAGAAATAGAGGGAGAGAAGGAGAGACGGAGAAGAAACAAGAGGGAATACTCCGAAAGAGTGTGTGTGCATACGAAGAAGGATGGAGCTAGAAGAGTAGGAATGGAGAGAGGAGGATCGGAGAAGAAAGAGAGAGAGGGGAGGGGAGGGAGATAGCGGGAGGCGAACCCGGGACGAGAGGAGAGAGAGAAGGAGATCATTCGATACAGAGGTAGGGGGTGTGGGTTACAGCAGCGTGAGAGTGTTGTTGCAAAGGCCGAGAGGTCAGCGGATCACCCGGAACTCGCGCTTAGGCCGTACACAGAGTCTCAACCGCGCTGATCTTGCCTTCTTACCTTGCCCACCGTTCTATCTCTATCTTTCTCTCTCTCCCTCCCATCTTTTCTCTTTCTCTCTCTCTTCCCACCGCTTCCCTATCCCGAGCGCTTAAAGGCCGATTCACACACAGTTTTACTCTACCAATAAACCTCTATTACATGAATTTGAGTAGTTTTTATTTGTTTTTATCAATTATTTAAAATCAACTTGTTTTAATATTCATTTGATAAATTTAATCGATTCGATAAATTATGCAAAAATACGTTGAAAGGAATTTAAATCGTAGAACATCGTACGTATTAGATACGTGTTCATATCTATCATTGAAAAAAAGCTAATCAGCTATCTGGACTTGAATTGGTACCAGATAAAATAAATGATATTATAAGATATTTCGATATTTCTGAAGATTATCGGTTGAGAGTTTATTCTGCGCAAGATCATTAGCAAAAGTGGGTGTGTGAATCGAACTATAATTCTTCTAATAATAAGTTCTAAGAACTTTGAAAATATTGTTTCGATATTAAAAATCAAAATTATTTTCAATACCATTGTTTGAATTTTCCGAAAAATTCAGAGTTGATTTCTTTTTTAAAGAATAATGTAAACATTTAAATACGATATTCGGCAAATTGGGTTAATGCGAAACGAACTTTAACCGCGAGATATACAAGGGACGTTGCTCCTCTCCCTCCCCCTCTCTGCCTCCTTTTTTTTCCTCTTCCTCCTTACTCGGTTTTTCGCTCGTCGAACTCCAGCGTGCTCCCATAGTCGCCGGTATGAATCAGCCTTACCCAACTTGGCTTCGGTATCTCATCGGGGTATAACGTATTCGGGATCGCGGCGGAGATTACCGGCCGATATATATTCCCGGCGAAGAATTCGCGCGTTCTTTTCTGATAATGGCTAGAGCTCAAGGGGGAGAGGAACCGAGGGAAAATGAACATTTGAGATAATTTTCAAGCATCGATTATCTCATGAAAACGAGAGAAATTACACGCAACGGGAATTACGCTCGATCAACAATTCCCTCGAAATGCCGGAATATATATATAATATTATCGTTAATTCGTTCCGTTAATATTCAATTCACTCTCTCTCTCTCTCTCTCTCTCTCTCTCTCTCTCTGTCTCTCTATCACTCTCCCTCTCCCCCCTAACTCGCACTGTATCAATTCGATTTCTCCGTTAGAATAATTTTACTAGAGAAACAACCCCGGGCGTTTTAGCAGCGTGCCCCACCATCGCAGTTCCCTCCCATTAATAATTCACGTAGTGTATTACTGAGAAATTATACTATAGCAACACGCTGATCATGCATTGTCAACAAAATTAATAATACCCAGCCACGCGCATCACCCGGTTTGTGGAAAATTCCAGTGTTTATTACGACCGGGCGCTCTTTAATATTCGTTTATACGCCGAGAGAAAGGAGCAAAAATTTCGTCGAGATAAGTTCTCCCACCGGTTCCCACCGATGCCCGAATCTTCGTTGAAATTGTAAAACCGTGTAACTCGATTCGAGTTTCGGCTTTGTTATCTCGCACGGGGAATTACAGTCTGTTCTAACGAGAATAGAAAATCAAATGTTTGCTCTAGTGGATCGATTCGAATTCATACCGGACTTCAAAAATTCTCTCATTGAAATGGAATGAATGTAAAAGACGTACGAGTAAAAACTAATTAGCCAAAACGTTAAAATTTGTTCGATTTTTCAATATTCAACGTTATGATATTGATCTGTGCGATAATGTAATAAAAATAAAAATACGAAGAACCAAAAACTTAGTATTTAAATGTATTTAAAATGTCGTTTAATAAATAATGTTTATGACGTATACATAATTTAGAATTTCGAGCCATCCCAACGCAATCTGACAATTTTCTTTTCTTAGTAGTGTCGCATAATAATTTTATTGCACTCTATTTGCAGATATAACGATTTCTTTTAACGGTCGCTTTGCCGTTATCGGACGATTTTCCAATATTTTATTCTTCCTGATATCGAATTTTGATTGAGTGGTGATGAACCATCTGGGTATTAGCGAACGATAATACCACGCGTAATTTCGAGATGATAAACGCACGTGCCGGGGAATGTTTTTTAATAATAAAAACCAAGGCTAATAAAAATTATCGTTGCATCTAAAAAAAGAAGGAAAAAAATAACTCCAAGTGTTTATGGACTGAGACAAAATTATAAATATTTTTTTTTCTAACTTTTGAAATAACACTGGGGATTCAATTTGGGTCTTGTTATCGATACGTTTTGCACGCGATTCTTTAAAATCTCTCACCCTCAACGCCCTTCGTGCTCCCACACATGGTTATGCATACGATTTTCTTTCTCTCTCTATTTCTTTTTCTCTCGCATATAAAAATAATACGAGATTTCGTTAACTCTAAGCGGCATAGTACGGTCTTTCTTTTTCCACGTGGATCGTGTACACTAATTCACCGTCGTGTCTGATTATTCGTTTGAGTTTAACCAAGATTTTTGCATAACCATGTGTTTCTACTATGACGTCTCTGTGAACTCAACTTTTGGATTTTATCTATGTACGCGTGCTTTTCTTCTCTTTCTCTCTCTCTCTCTCTTTCCCTCGCACCCCGCTTCGTGAAAAAAATTGCGCGATTGTTTGAGTTATGCTATTCTCTTAACGGACGGGCAAGTGCAATCAGAATATCCAAAATTGAAATTTTCACGCTGTTTCTATTTTTCATGCTACACTAAATTTTTCTATTTACGAAACTATACTATACGAATTTAAAAAAATGTAATATTTCAAACTCGAGCCTATCGGTATTTATGCGATACCGGAACTAAAGTATTTCTTTATACGAATTCTGATAATCGTAAAATTCCGATTGGATACTTTGACTCACCTTGCTGAAAATAGTTAGCTTTCCTCAAGAATACGCAGACCAAGGCCATAAGCTGCAACTGCGATAACCTCTGTCTGGTCGAGGGCGGTAACGGCAGTAGATCACGTAAATTCGCGATTTCTGCGTTTATCAGGTCCCTTCGTAGCTTGCTGGCGCCTTTCGTCGACTTGCTCGCGTCTATCCTTCAAGTGCATAATGTATATTGCGTTATTCGGTATACCCTCGCTATTTTTACAATTTCGTTATAAGAAGAGAGAGAA
The DNA here is from genome assembly GCA_003055095.1 of Goniozus legneri. Lineage (NCBI taxonomy): Eukaryota > Metazoa > Arthropoda > Insecta > Hymenoptera > Bethylidae > Goniozus > Goniozus legneri. Next base: position 304,521 of record NCVS01000398.1, read on the forward strand.
AAAATGAATCGACTGGCAATTTCGCGATTCTTCTCTCGGGTCGGCCATATTGAACTATTCCGAAGTAATTCTATTACGATTTCAAACAAGAACGAAAATACGTTTATTTTCGAACGAACATGGGGCTCTTCTCGCATTACCTTTCAGCCATAGTTTTTTTATCGGAACAATTTTCAATTAAACCTCTCCATTTAATTAAAGCGATACGAGATGCGATCATCGCAAGGGGAGTGACGAAAGTTAAATTTTTAGTTACATTTAAATAGTCGCAAAATACACCGAGAGAAAGAATTTATCGTATAACGTAAATATTTATTTAGAGACCGCGAGCGAAATATTTCGGTGACGCACAGAATCACCGAAACGGAAGGAATTTCTCGAACGATATTCCTTCGTTTCCGAACTCGGATGAAATATTTCGCATGGCGCATTCGAAATGCTCGATTGAATTTTTTTTCTCGGTGAATAGAGTTTGTTAGAAAAATGGTAAGATGGGACCGGCCGTTTCTGTGCCCGATCATGACTTACCGATTGAACATATTTCGTTAGCCAGGTGGACATTAGTGGCCGATCAATGGTGGACGTCGTGGAGGACATGCGGGTCGGCAGGTACTCTCGCGAAACTGCAGCTACGATCTAACATCCGGGTCATAACGCGCTACTACACTGAACACGTGGATACTTCAGCGGAGGCTGCTTCCCCTACCAAATTCCCTCCACCTCCTACCTTACCTCCCCCCTTCGTGCCTCTCATCGTCCTTTCGCATGCCTCCGCTCATTCGCCCCCTCCCGCCACCTCCTCCCACACCCCCTTCTCCCGGAACGTTGTATATCTCCCTTTGGCCTACCTCTTTCTCTCTCTACACAAGCGAGCAAACACACCAGCCCGCAAAATTTACTTACTTATTCTCGCTCATTCGCGTTTACTTTAACTCGCCTTCTCTCTCTCCCTCTCTGTCTCTTCGTTCCGTCTCTCTTTGAGATTCTTTCTCTCTCTCTCTCTCTCTCGCTCGCTCCCCAGCGTGGCTTCTTCATCCTCGTCGCCGGCGAGAATCGTCGGGACCCGGTAATGTCCTTCCAACCACCTCTCTATCATCACCCAACCCGGGGTCCTTCTTTTCCCGCTACCGCTGAGACGCGTGCGGTTACGCGGAATTCGTTTTGGATCGTGAAAAATTTTCCATTCTGCTCGACACTTTTTTTCGCCTTATCGTTTTCAACTCGAGCGCAGTAATCTGCCGATAACCGCGCTCTTTTTTTCCCCCGGCCGGAATAGTTTTCGATTCCCGGCTCAATATTTCGCTTTTTTTCGTTGCGTTCTCGTTATCAATTTCCATTTCTAATGAATTATTCTATGCGCATTCTCATTGCGATTTTGGTCGAGCGTTCTTCCCAATGGTATTCATCGATCCGTTGGTCGATTTTAGATATCTATCGCCGGAATAGTCTTCTTCTGTGTTCTGTAGGAAATAATTAAAAAAATTCGAGGGGGGAGGGAATTATTTTTTTCCGTCTCTCGGTCTCCCACATCCCGCAAAAGGCATACCGTAGAGATAATCGGCGCCGATCGTGGGAGATTTTCTTCCCGTAAATGGAAATTCGATGGCCCCGCGGGCATATCGGTCTTGTACGCTGAGTAGTCGCGCACGTTACCCGGTTTTACACAGTTCCTTCTCTACTTAACGGATCGAAGATTCCCCGAGTTTCGACGGATCCTCGAAAAATCGATTAGCCATAATCGAAATTCGAGAAAATAAATTTCGTTACGTACAAATGTACAGGGTGTCTTAGAATTTGCTTGAAAAAATTCTGAGTAATTATAATTAATGAAAATTCTAATTTTAATTCTAAATTCAGTCATCAATTTAAAATCGTCTCTAATTAGCTTACGAATAACGCGAATATTTCCAAGAACGAAACACCGAAAAACACGTTCTCGCTGAAAATCTCGCGAATCGTTCGCGATTCGAATGACTCGCGATGATTTTAGGGCACCCTGTATGTATATAAGAATTCTCAACGTCTTCATAACTCATCCCGCGGGTGCTTGTACGCTCTCTCTCTCCCGCGCTGAAATAATTCGCGAAATATCGCGTGGAGAACGGCGTCCCGCGTAATTAATAGCGAGGCGAGATTTTCTCAAAGTCCCTCTCCCTCCTGAGAACGTAGCGCAGTCTACGCTCTACGATCTCGGCGGCTCGAGAGTATAGAGCTGAATCGTTTTTTTTCACTTTGTGGGGGAGCTACCAGGACATAGAGAAGGAGCGAAGGAGAGAGATAGAAGAGAGAGAGAGAGAGAGAGAGACTCTTTCCTCGAGGCGAAACGAGAGAGCGAAGACCGCAATGAAAGGGAGAAGGATGTATAAACGAAGACCGCTAAGAGCGAGCGAGACGGAGATAGAAAAAAGGGCGAGGAAATTGAGACTACGAACGACGGATGGCTGAAAGACATATTGGAGTTCCCTGCCACCCCCTTCCGTCCTCCAGACCCTCCTCCTCTCTCCCCCTACCGAATTTACTCTAGATTTTTCCAGGACGTAACTCTCGGAGCCTCGAAATATCCGTCGGCGTGCTCCTCGACCCTCCGCGGAGTGTCTCATCCCTCTTTCACCTCGCTCGCTCCTTAAGCCATCTATCCTTCTCTATCCTTCCGAGGCAACGGCGCGTCGTCACCGCTGTCGCTTTCGAAACTAGGACAACTCCGAAGATGTCGTCGCGCGTGATTGAATATCGATTATGTGTCGAGTCTTTCTCTCTCTCTCTCTCTCTTTCTCTCGTTCGCGTTCGTTCTCGTTTATATGCCCCCTTTCTTCGTCTTCGTCTTCTTCTTCCTCTCCCAGACGAGCTCTCGCCATTGAACCCTTTATGCACCTCCGCTACGTCACGAGGCCATAAGCCTCGGCCGAAAGTTGCCGAGGTCGCGGCTTTCTACAACTCGATCGCGCTAGATTTATCGCGTCGTTCTATTTAAACCGCCGTGCGCGCTCTCTGTGTGTGTGCGCAAAGTAGAGAAAGAGCGGGACCTCGGGCGAAAGGACACTATCGTGCCTTTTCTTCTATCTTCCTCGGTACATGTTATCTGTACTTGGGAAAATCTTGTATTTCAATTTTTGTTTACGAAAACGGAAAAATGATACAGCTAGTTTATTTTAACTCGTTTATTTTCAAATTTAATACGAAGTTTGCGATGAATATAAAATATCTCGAGATAATCATTATTCATTTATTCATAATAAATAAAGAATATGTACTATCTTCGTCTAAATAATTCAAACGTAAAAGCTCTTCGAACGTTGAATCTTCTTCAAATGCCCTCTAGGAATTTTATAGGATTACTAATTTTTTCATGTTTAACGAAAGAAATTAAAAAATTTCCGGTAGTCGTTAACAGTAATTACCAATTTACTTTGTCATAGCCGTGTCGACTCGGATAGAACGGTGAATCGAATCGACCGAAACGAAATTTCGGTTTCCTACGTTCGTCAAAGCGAAAATATCTCTGGATTGTTTTAATGGCCGGAATATTCAAACACTCCCTCCTGCGAATCCGATCAGTTGGATATAATCAATTATTTGGGACATCCACCCATACACTCTACACTCTCCTCTTTCCGATCAGCGCCGTAAAACGGGGATTACAGTTATCCCCGATGAAAGCACGTGCGCCATCGAACGGGGCGACAGACTTTTCCCGCATCGACGGCCATAAGCCGCCCATAAGAAAATAATACCGGGGCGATATGGAAGGTGTACTTTCGTTATTGCGACTCTTTCGACGCACTCCTTCGTTACACCTCGAGCCCGATTGACGGATCTCCAATCGAATAATTCGGAAATTTTTTACAAAACAATTAAAAAATTTCTCGGTAAAAATTTTCCGGAAAATTCCGAACATTTTCCGCTCATAAAATCCTTTTGCAAGCTGAAAAATTTCCCAAAGGCTGTAATAGAAGAGGATTAATATTTGGCAGGTCTGGAAATTAAAGTTACAGGAATTTTCGATTTTTTCTTTTCGAAAGAATTTTTTATCCGCAAACACAGACACCCAAGTAGAATAAAATTCAAATCACCGTCTCATAAACTCTCTCGTATTTCCAGTGAAAAAAGCCTCCATTCGATCGTATTCCATCGAACGAAATGCGAGCCGGCTCTTCGAGTATTATGAAGCTACCTCGAGGCGTTACGTTATTTTTCGAAAATTCAAAATTCGAAAGATACATATTATTTTAATGGACGAATCAAAACACGCTGTATACGCGCGAGTATACACGAACGGTATCTTTAACGTTGGCGCGTATTGCACGAGGTTTCTCGTTACATTATCCGCTGCACAGATAGCGCCAGCTGCGCGGTTACCGGTGAATCAAGCGCAGACAATATCGCGATCTTTATGCAGGTTCGGATCCACTCTACTCCGAATGTTAATTCAATTTCCGAGAATATTATATGACATACAAACATTTTTTTATTACTACATTACGGTTCAACGATAACATTTATATTATGTCATACGTGTTTTTCAATTTTTGTAAAAATTAATTTTTTAAATTTCAAAATAAACTTTCGTTGGAAATTTTAATGTTTGATGATAAAAATTTATATTCGATGATAAAATATACCAACGACTGTTCGAATTTCGTTTAGGGATTGGACAATTTTTCTCGATATTTGATTGATCCTAATAATGCGGTATAGCGTAGCGATTCCGTAATCAGCGCAACTATTCTATGACGATACAATCAAAATGCGTTTCTCGGCATGATTGTTAAGCGCTAATGGCGCCGATATTTGAACGATAGGTGAGCGCGGAGGACGATAATCGGGTCGTTCGATAAATTTCCGGGTTCGCGAGCTACGTACACTTCTACACCCCAAAAACATATAAACCTGTGTGTGTGTGTGTGCGTGTGTGTGTGTGTGTACCAATACATACGTACGAGCGTGTAAACTGAGCGCAATTTACGCTATCTACATTTTTCAACGAAACGGCCGAACCTCGCATTAAAATCGTCCGTCCGGATCGCACGTGAAAACACGTTTGAATAATCGCGAGCTGAATATTTTAACGCGTATTCGCCGGAATTAACCGTTCCGTACGACAACCCTGACGGTATTAATCCAGTTTCGCGAATTACGAATTAGCCAACGAGATTCGATTTGACCCTATCGTAAACCCGTGTACTGAAAATTTTGCTCTAGATCTCGCCAAAGACGTTCCGAGAGTTCTCGATTAGGCAATCAAAACGTCATTGCTCGCGTTGTTTGCTCGCGAGCTTCGAGTCGTCTCGCTAATGGGATACAATCACGATGCACGCAGCCGAAAACTGAGCGAGCGAGAGAGACGGAGAGGAAGAGAGGAAAAGGGAGAGAGAGAGAGAGAGAGAGAGAGAGGCGCGTATAGAGAGATAGTAGGTTACTCGAAGCGTGAATTATGGTTGCGGAGGCAAGGATGGCCAGAGCGCGAGGAAAATCGCTGGGGCTGCGAGTGCATATCTTAATTACAATATTCCCACCGGGCTTGAACGAGCTCCAGTATTCGTATTTCTGTCTCTCTCGCGCGCTCGCTCTCCTCGGGCTTTCGACATGCCGGCTGCCGGTTCCTTGCTCTCTCACCTGGACCATCACCAGACGGCCCGTAGGAATTTAATTAATTTGCCAGTGGCAAGCAGGCTTTGCTAGCCCCTCCGTCGTCTTATTCTCTCGTTCTCTTCCAGCCTTTAAAACGAGCGCGTCGTTATTTCTTATTCTCTATGTTTAAACATCTCGTTAATTTTCTTCGAATAGGGTAATTCGCGACGACTATGAATTTCGTAATCGTCGATTGTTCTTGTTTCTAGCTCAGAGATTCTTCGACATTAGCGAAAGTGTTTTAGAAAAAATATTAAAAGTTATATTGAAATCTATCAACTGAATGGTTGAGTCGACTTTCGCGGATGAATTTTTGAATCTTGAATACTAAATCGAATTAGCGCTTAATTCGATATCCGATCCGACATCATCCAGTAAAAATTCATTCGATGAATTTTTCAGAGTTAGAATTTCGAAACGACAGGATAGTACGTCACAAGTTAAGTGGGCGATAATAGTTCGATAAAGAGCTCGCTTTTCACCGTAACGCCTTCTTCGTTTCGCGAAAACCCGAATTTCGCCGTTTGTCTTGCAGGTCGTACGTGCAAAACAGTTCGCGGAAGCTGTTACCGAAGACAACCACCCTCTCGCTGGTTTTCGCGCGACGGGTGCGTAAACGGTTACACAAGCGCAATTAACTGTGCCTCGCTTCCCGTCGCTCTTTCTCTCTCTCTCTCTCTCTCTCTCTCTCTCTCTCTCTCTCGGTCTCCTGCTCTCGCTAGCGCTCGATTATTTGCCCTTCTTTTGACAAACGGCTCGTACAGTCGTGTTACGTTCCCTGCTAACAACTCCCTCGTTTAAAATTCACTGAACACCGTTCGTTCCCTCCAAAATCGATTCCTACCCGAGAAGAAAATGACCTAGGAAAATTTTTTTCGTCAAATCGGTATTACGTTATTTATCTTTCCCGAGCGAGATTCGTGAGACACCGTACCGAAATTCGGACGTTATTTTATAGACCGTAGTTCCGTTTGTTTTTAGAGTCAACAGCCTTCCCATTAGAATACTCTATGATCTCGCTCTTCCTTTTATCTCGTTAATTTTGTGTCAGTCGGGGTAAAACGTTCGAACTGGGTATGGAATAAGAAAGGGAGTGGTGAAACGAGCGGAAAAAACGCTAATAGTGCATCAAAACTCGACATTAGGTGGGCGTTGTAGAACGGAAGGGGGGAGAGGGGCGAGGAGGCGAGGGGTTGGAGAAGGAGAGGGGGGGGGGGTGAAAAGAGGTAGCGTTAAGAGGCGCTGATCTGGCGAGACTCGGCGCTCGCAATCTCGGGTCGACTGTCAGGAAAAATATCAACCCAGTCAAGGCGCAAAAAGAAGCGGGAGGGCTGAAGAAAAAACGAGTAGACATCGCTAAAAGGTCGTTAAGGTTAATGCGCCGCGAGGATCCGGAGCGAAAAGTTGAAAGCACACCACACCAGCGAGGAGCTTGTCCGATGGTTGGAGCTACGTCGTAATGGGATGAAGTGACGAGAGGTCGGATATGGCCCGAAAGAAAGCCACTGCCTTTACGTATACACGTACATACATAATACGTATACAGGGTGTCTCGGTTCGATTCTATGAATAGATCCCGAAATTCTAAGCAGAATGCATTTTATCGTTTCCACCCCTGGTGAGTTATTCGAATATTAACGACAGCCAATCCGCTGGGTTCTTTGAAGAACAGGGGTGGATTCTGGAATATCGAGCTTGGGTTATCATGAACATCACGAACCATTGGTAATTTAAATTTCTCGAATAAATACAGTGTACAGAATTTGAGACAGAGACAAAGATTTTCGCCGGTTACGTTTATTCGCTGAAAAACGCTTCTGGCTGTTCTTGAGGTCTCTTATATAAGGGTAGATCGGGTAAAAAAATAGAACACAGCTTAGAATTCGAAGATTTGTATCTATTCTATGTATTCGTAGACCCGAACCGAGACACTCCGTATGTACTCATAGACAATATATATACACGTGGCCTACGGAATTGATTGACGAATGGCATGATCGATGTCGAATGCATTATTCATCGGCGTATTTCTCGCCAAATGCGAAACATTATCTATAGAGTGTATATAAAATGCGGATAAAAGTGTGGCGCGATAACGAGCTCCCTTTTCCCGCGGAATAAATATCTCGAGTGTATTAACCGCGGAAAGGGTAAGTAGTCGAAAAGCGCGACTAAACTCTCGCGAAGCGATCTCCCAACCGGGTCGAGAGTTCGGTGATTGACGTTTGTCTTTTAGCGGGGAGATTCTTCACAACTCCTCCACGACGTTGTACCATTACCCGGCGACGCGCGTCTGTCGTCTAGTAAAGCGCGGAACGAAAAAACGATCGCATACACGCCGCGAATAAAGCAGTTGAATTCGCCTGGCGTTTTTCCAATTTTTCACCAAGAGCGGGAAGATTACGGAATCTGTACAAGGTCACAAGAGGATTTTCTTTCATGAAAATTCATGAGATAATGCTTCGTATTTTGCGCCGCAGAAGTTTTCTAGATCGCCACTTTTCTCAATATCGCGAAATAATAGCAGGATGTCGGTTTTAGAAGTTGACGGTGAGCCTCTAGTTATCGATATTAATTTACCGAAATGAAATTCGGCCAACGAATTTCCGTGAATAGGTGACCGATTTCAAATCGAGTTCATAAATTCTCGGGTGAATTTTCTAATACATGATTATTCGCGATTCACAAGCTCGCAATTTTCCGAGTGAGTCGATGCGCGCGACTACTAGTTTTTCACGCGATCGCGCATCCAAAGAATTCTCACTTCCAGTTAACTGATCATTCGCTCGATAGGCTCCCTTCGCGAGAGAATCGTTTCACCGGCTCGATAAAGCAAATTCCTCTTTTCCTCGGAGATAAAAAATAGCGTAGCGCGTACTTGGCGTTCCGCGATGCATATATTGTCGAGTGTACAAAATGGGCTTAACGACGTGGCACGATTATCGCATGGCGCGCATCGGGAAACGCTCTCTCTCTCTCTCTCTCTTGCTCGCTCGCTCGCTCGCTCCAACGCCGAAAGGAAAGTGATTTACATCCGATGAATATATATATCGCACGTTGCGAGCGATACGCGATACGGATTAAACGGGAAGTCGGGGCTTAATTACAGGGGGCCAAGCGCGACGGATATTAAGGGTCCGCACGCCACCAGCGCTCGCCCGGCCCACTGAATACTGCCTACCTGCGAATGTCCGTGTGCGAGCACACGGCACGTGTGCCCGAGTGCTCTATCGCGGCCGAAAATAGACTGAGTGCATCCACTTGGTGATCGAAAACGCTGAGCGAGTTCTATCTCCCTGCATTTTTACTCATTTTTTTAAACTTTGCAGTTTCTTATATTCTGTAAAAAGAAAATCATCGATATGTTTTGAGTGTGGGGGTGGCTTACGTGTTGTCCTATTCTGTATGATTTTTGATTTTGTATTAATATCTATATTGTTAGTGCGAATAAGCCCAGAGGGGTTTGATGCACACTTAATAAAAAAAATCATCGATACAATACGTTTGAATTCGAATCGAATCGAAACACATGAAATTAATTGAAATTCGATTGTTGAAACAGCCGATAGGAGACTGACTTGAAGGAAACACGAAAACGTCCTTCGGACTGTCTAGGAACTTCTCGAGCACCCGATAGAACCAGTAGTATCAAAGAGGTTTGGTCAGACAGCTGAAGCGAGAGAGTGGGGGGAGAGAAAGAGAGGGGAGGGGTTGACGTAAGACGGCTCTCGGCCATGTCCCGTCATGTCGTGCGGCATTAAAATGCCGTAATTCAAGTTTCGCGTCCGTGTGCCGGCTCTGAAATAAACCAATTAGGCGCCTCTATAAGCGGATATTAGGATCCTAGGCTCGCGATACGACGAAGAGCGAGTGAAGGAGGGATAGCGAGCGAGTGAGAGAGAGAGAGAGAGAGAGAGAGGTTTGTCGGTTTGAGCGACGTACACTCACCGGGATATCATATTCCTTACCATAAATCGCACCGCGTAACGGGCCACTCACGGCCCTAGCGGTGGTGTTGTATCGCGTGATTCATTGGAGAATACCACTGGCAATAGGACTCTCTCTCTCTCTCTCTCTCTCACTCTTGCACACACACTGCCTCTACTTGCCTATTACGATTTCGCGTCTCGCTCGTTACTCACTCGAACTTCTCGTCCGGTTACCTCGATGTTTGACTTAGAAAGATCCATGAAACTCAATATATTCACGTTCGTCCCTAACACGGTACATCCAATTATCCCGCAAACTGATTATTTATTTTCCTTTGTTCATAAAAAATATTTATTTTTATCCCTTTATTTACGAAATAAAAAGAATGTGTAGGTTAAGAATTCTCAATTGGAAGAAATCGGTAGAACAATTTCAGAGGATGATTTTCGAGGTGCAAAAAATATTTGAGCGATCTTAATGCCGTTATCGGGTTTGATTTTCTAAACTTTTGCCGGGGGGAGATAAAAATGGAAATATAATGGGACGAGGAACAAGTGCCCGGGAAAAATGTTATTGTTCTACTGGCAGGATGGGCTAATCGCGCGTTTTCATACGTGGTTGCGCTATCCCGCTATGCCGGTTTCAAACCCGTCGGGTTTATCTCAAGCGCGGAATCAGCGAAAGTCAGCCCCCGACTCGCTAATCGCGATGTTTCCAGCCGCACGCGCTTCGCATTTTTCCACCCTCGACACACACACAAACACATACGAATTTCACCCCACATCCGCAGTTTGTAAATTCTACCGTGTATTAATTTTTCTCGCAGTTTCGCAATTAGCGGTTAACCGAATCGGTGTTTCGTTTACGTTTTACCGCTCCCTCGACGAAATTAACACCGCTGGAGTTTCCGTTCGGATGCCTAAAATTCTTTCAAGGTCATTTAATAGGAAACCAACTGGCGCTATCGAAAATTTCTTCCACGAATTAAACCGACCCGGCACGATTAATTCTCGTTTCGAATAAGAGGATGAATAGCGTAAACGAGTGTAAATCAAAGAAGGATGAAACTTCCTATTGCCCATGTAATATGTTTGGTCGGAAATTCTCCAACATGGAGTCAAACCGTGATTTTTCTCATTGATTTTCTGATTGAAATGAAAGACAGATTTGAGCCATAAATTATGATGTAATTTATTGGCTCGTTGGGGAAAAGCCAGTGGCATAAAAACCCCGATTAGGTGATATGGAGTTAAAAACTCGCTACAAGGTTATGCCAGCTGTCGGAACTAAGTTCGCTACAGACTGGCCGTTGTATCCGACACTCGCGAATACAACATGAAAGAACGATCGCCAGGGATCGCCACCGCCAGGGGTGTTGGCACAAGACCACGTGGTCGTTGTGATACGCGAGATAAACAATATTTTATTTTACACGACTGATTCGATTGACAGATCACGAACGGAACTAACTAAACTGAACATATACGCGGAACAATAAAACGTCATCTCGTTCGAGTATCGAACATAATACATGTAACAATAAAATTATCCATCGCGTCTTACGAATATCATCCCCCAGAGCGAGGAGAAAAAAAAGTACTATTTGTTGAAAAAATCCGGGCGGATGATCCCGCAAGCGAGCGGGAGTATAGGAGGAACGTTATAATAACATCGGCGTGAATATTAAACGTTTTTCGGTGGGTTATAGCTTTGAATGCTAGAAGAGGGTAGGGGGAGAGTCGGTATTAGAGGTCTTCCAATATGGGAGGCCGTTCCTGTCGCGCTTCTTTCACGCTTCCGAGTCTCGCCCCTTCCGTGTTCTTCCAGCCCTCTACCACCGCTCCCACCCTCCGTCGCAGCGCCGTTATCCGGCCGTTATTACGAAGCCTAGCAAGAGGGAAATATCATAATATCGCGCTATGTGTTTTCGGCGATATTGAATTCCCTGTCCGGTCTCTCAGCTCGCGAACTCGCGCATACTATTCTCGCGGACGAGGGAGGACTGGGATCGGGAAAATTGAAATGGCCTCGCGCAGAATGCGACGAACGCGAAGGAAATTCGTCGCGCGAAATTCCGCGCTTCGTTCCCGTTCCCATCCACGGTGTCGTCTTACTCCCCTCGAAGGGTGAGAGGGGCCACCACGTTGATGTCATAACTCGTGAATCGGGCATTCGGCTGACGAATCGCGGTAGGAAAATTTTCGCACGATCGACGTGCTACAATTTCGCGGTCGAACGAGCGTATTTTGGGAGAGGTCTCGAATCGAGTCACGAAATACGAAATCGCCCCACCGCCGCGGGAATTCGAAATTCCGTGCCGATTTGATGGACGTGAATTTGGAATTCTTTTTCGATCGTAGGGTTATCGGTGACGACTAATCTACTTGGAAAATCGCATTCGAGGAAGCTCAAGGTTGCATTTTGTTCCTCGCCTGGATCGTTACTCGAGACGGGGAATTCAGAGAGCTCGCAGCGAAATGTTGGAAATACCCAAAGCTCTTCAAGGTCGAGCGATTCGTGTATCAAAACTCTTAGATAAAACTTTCGGAATAAATAAGATGGCTTCAAGGTCGAGGGAATGGTTCAAGGCCATTTTATCCGAATCATTATCGGATCGGAAGAAATACGAAGCGTTGTTTCGTTATGAATATTAAATTGCAGAAGGAATTCTTTCGTTCTTTTTCCGGGCAAAAGGAAATTTTTAATATCAGACGTCTCGGATACTATGCGAATTCGTCATGACGCAGAGATACAGAAGGTAGCTTTAATATCTCAACTATGGCGTGCGTTACCGCGAAATGGAAAAATTCGAAACCGCGTGTATGCTACACATATCGCGCGAAACACGCTACATCCTCGAAGAAACTCGAGAATACACCACGAAAGCTCGAAGATATAAAAACACGATTCGAGAAACTTGACTGCCAGAACGGAATCCAACAGTTTCTTTGGAATTCCTCGAGGAGGACCGATATTAAATTGTTTGACAGTTTTACATCGTGACTTGTGTTCCCATTAAGAGCGTTCTCGAGTCGTTTGTGTCGAGAAGATAATTTTTGTTTGAAATATTTTGATCAATAACACATCAAAATTATCAACAAAATATTTAAAGTTAATCGAATCTGAAACATGTAAATATATCGCATTAAAGAGGATAGATCACCGCGTGAAAGGGACTCGACTTCCGGTTTCGATAAGTAGAAAGAAGTATCGACCACTCGAGGCCGAAATAAGCAATCGGAATTCGCAATTAGATTACCACCCTCGCATCTCCTCTGGGTGGGAATTGAAAGGCGGAGTTAAAACACAGAATAATCAGGTGTCTATGTAAATTTGGGATTTAATGGCTTATCCGCGGAGCGAGATAGCCAGATAAAACTGCGAGAGGAAAAAGAGAGGGGAATGGAACGAAGGGAGAACTCAACACACCGAGTAGAAACTTTAATGACATTTCTTATATAGCACCAGAGGTATACTCTCATCTTTTTTTTTCTTTACCTCGCGACTTTCATCATTCGCGATGAAAACTATATTCTCGCGGCGAAGTCGTTTCATCGTCCATCGTAACCATCCCCCTCTCTCTCTCTCGCTCTCGCTCGTTCTCTTTTTCTCGCTAGTACATTCATTTATTTCGCACTCCAAGACGATTAAATCCCTCCTCGAGGCCGCGGAGGGGGAAACTTTTCGTGATCCCGTAATCCGATCCCCCCGTGGATATTACCGAAAAATAACAATAACCCAGCTTCAATCCGAAGCGAGAGTTTTATCGAAACCTCGAACGAGAGTAAAATCGAAATTACGAGTGCTATACGTTCTCTGTTGAATATCATTTTGAGGTATTTCTTCTCTCTCTCTCTCTCTCTCTCTCTCTCCTCCTCCTCCTCTCTTCCTCGCGAAAATTTATCGGTCGCCATTTATTTTCATACGCAACCATTTATTACGTCGTGATAAATTTTACCGACGTACCTTGGGATATATTCGGGGGGAGAGGGGGGTCTGGGTAAAACTATCTCGAAGGGAAATTCAGGACTGGAGCTCGCGCGCGTGGTGCTCGTGGTTTTTTGTATCGTTGCATAATCGTACCCCGCGTCTAGCGAACCTGCGGAATTTTTACGGGCGAATTTTCGAGCTTCATTATCCGGGAGTAAATTTCGCGCGGTTGAAATAATTCGCCTCGGGTTGCCGGGTAATTTCTTTTCAAAAGGGATCCGATTATTTACTCGAGGTTAATAACGCGGGTTCAAACTCGCGGCTGGAGATCGAATCGTCCCGATTAGTAAATTGGAATGTTTGTGCGGCGAACTCGCTTGTTTAGACTGTTTATTCAAACATTGTGAGGGATGTAAACATATTTAGGGTGAATCTGTACTTACGACTGTTTCAATTTGTTCAATCGAACAAGATTCGATCCAAAATTTCGAGCGATATAAAATTTCCCTAATTCTCGACGTAAAGTGTGGTTTTTGGATTCCGTTCAATTTCGTAAGTACTCTCGATTCGAATCGTACCAATAAATCTATCCAAGTGCGATTCGGCGGAAGAAGCAAGAAACTAAAACGTTCGAAATTGTCGCCGATAAGCGGCCGTCCAGCGAGATGAGTAATAGGCTGCTTATTTTACCCTGGTTAGCTATTCGAAGGTCAGGAGGGCTTTGGCAAGACTCGGTATTACGAGCTCCGGAGGCGCAACGTCGGGAGGGGCCAGGCGGGTGGCGGAAGTGCCAGTAGATAATGCTATTAATTTACTTCCAAGAATCGTAAAATTACGATGGAACTTTAAATTGGATATTTTATCTGAGAATCTCGCGCTGCGTTCCCTAAGACTCTTTCGTCTCTCTTTATCTATGCCGCTTGCCACCCTTCTCCCCTCCCATTCCCTCTCTCTCTCTCTCTTCTCTCGCTTTCCTCATTCTGCTCGTTCGCACACTACGGCTAATCCACTTTCGCGGAATATCGCTTCACCCCCATCCACCTTTTATCCCATTATAATGTACACGCCATTCGAATTTTCCGCTCTCCACGACTTCTCCTTACCAACTTTTCCCACCGGCTTTTAATGACGATATCTCGATGAGGTTCGATTACAATTAATCATCGGAGCCTCGTGAAACTTTCTCACCGCTTCTACAGCGGGAGGGGGGAAATCTGGTTCTCTTTTTTTTTCTCCGGCATCTTCGACGTTCGATCCCGCGGTGAAAAAAAATGGACCTCGAGTGCGGGAAGTCGAAAAGTCTCGAGATTCGTCGAATAACTTTTGGAGAATGCTTTTTTTGCGTCGAGCCTCGCGTAAATCAAAATGGTACGCATTAGATACTTCCCGTTGTCGAGACGTGTATACGTACACACACAAACACACAGTCGATTTATACTCGATATCGAAGTTGGCGAATCGCTTCCAACTCTACCGGCGACTCTTTCAGCGTCGAGTATTTTTCCGCGCGCGATAACGCCGTCTCGTATTTGTCATTAAAGTTTTTTAACGAGTTCGTACCTCGTGAAATAATAAGAAATATATCTCGATTTTCTGTCGGATGATCGAGTGTGTACTTTTACAAGCCGTTACGTTCCTCGCTTTTGATATTTTCGTTGAGAATTGAGGACCCCGAATATTATTAGTAGACGATACGTGTAATCAAGAGTTTTTGTTTTGAAAAAAAAAATTCTCGGCATACGTAGCGTATATGTATATACGCTATATAACCCTGTACAGTTCGAAACTACGATGAATGACAGACTGGGTCTTCGGAGTGGCACGCAGGAAGATTTCCGGCTGTCCTTCGAGGGGTGAAATTCACCCCAGCATAGAAAATCCGCTCTTATCCAGCGGGAGAGCTCTCTATCTATCCAATTTCAATATTTCTGTACGTCACCCGGTGCGTGTGTGTACTATATACAACGTTTTATTTATCTGACTCACTTCCTCTCTCCTTTATACCGTTCCTGGTTGAATCGGCGGTACAAAGTGACTACCAATCCCCCAACCGATAATGATTATTCCGTCTCGCGCTCCGAGTAGACTTGAGTGCAATCGAGAAAGGGAGTTTACTATTGTCTGCGAATGTATCTATATATATATATATATATATATATATATATATATAGAAACACAAACGTACGTGACTTCTTTTTTTCAAGCTCCTAAACCGTATCGAATTTTCGCCGCGTATATCTCCGAAAGTGCGAAATTGCGAACTCCACTTCGGCGCGCGGTTGCAATATCGAAGCAAATCGTTCACTTCGAGAGGCGGAGAAGAACAAAGAAGTGGGAAGGTGTATAATTACTTTTCGGTTTGCGCTCGATCCGATTGATATTCCGTTGGCGATATAACAAATATGCAGATGTTATCGCCACTCGACGCCGATGCGAAACAGTTGACCGATTCGCGAGCTCACGAATCGCCGAGCCGCGTATCGGATTATGGAAATCAATCGTTCTCGCGCGTTCTATGCCGCGTCTATAAATATATGAGTCTTTTTATGAGGTTATATAGGGTGTCCGGAAACACACGTCTTATCACGCTTCGAGAAAGTTTTATCGATATGATAAAAATTTTAACCGGTAATTTTGTTTCGTTAAAAAAATTCCAACTATGAAATTAGAACCAGTCAACCCGTAGAGTTAAAAAACATCTTTGATTGGCTAACGAATAATGCTCTTAACTCGAAACCGACAAATCCGATCTCGCAACGACGAACGCACTTTTTCTCTGTATTTCGCAAACTATCCAATATTCGAGGGCGATAATTCTCGAACGTTGATAAATGTAAAAGAAAAAGTGTTTCGGTTGATGAATTATCGACGAACTCGCATCCCGAGAGCTCTCTACGTCAACCTGAATTTCCTCCGTTTTTATTTCGGCGTTAAAACTCTCGATTTACGATAAACGACGTTGCGATATTTTTTTTTTACACACTTACATAAGTTCCCCGGGTCTTTATTGGTCCTAACGAGGGCTTTTAACGTTATGAATTTCGAGTCGTAAACGGGCACAACGGGGTCGCGCGCGCGCGAGCCGTCCGCATTATTCGGCGTTGTTATTGAATTTCGATCGTTTTTAAAAAGGAAAGGGGTGAAAAGATTGGGAGGAAGGGATGGGCCGTGCTATAGCGCGCACCCCCCGCACATAATAAAACCCCATCGATTTTCACTTAGAGGCGACGAGAAGAAGCGCCGGGAGATGTTCGCTTTTATATTTATTCGAGTTATCTTAGTTTGTCGTTCGGCGAAAAACCGCCGTCTTCGACAATATGAGATGGGGTGGTTCCTCCCTCTACCCCTCGCTTCTCCTCTCCTCTCTCTCTCCTCCTAATATCGGGCACAGCGCTCCATTCTCACTTTTCTCGAGCAGCCAGCCCGTCGTATTTCCTATCTCGCGAACTATCCACTCGCGGATTCGAAATCGCGTCAAGAAAGAGAGGAAAAGAAAGAGAAAACGTTCGGATGCTTATCGTCCAGCGAATTAAATTTTCTTTTCGTTCCGGGGGATGAATCGAGATATCGTACTTTTTCGAGTACGAATTGTACAGTGCTTTTTTTTATAAATTCGTTGTAGGATTTCCAAAAAATTTACTTGAAAAATTCAGTCAGTCTAATTTAATTATACGAGAAAACGATGGCAGTAAAAATGAATTTTTTACGATTATCGTCCAAGACGCGAACGTGTGTATGAAGACGTACGTAAAGCTTCGAGATATTCGAATAGAGCGATCTAGCCCGTAGACGCATTGTGCGACTGCGTATACATACTGCCGCTAATGCCGGAAAAGAGCGAAGAATGCGGTGGAGACCGATATATACTCACTCTGATGGATTTCATTGAATATGTATAAAACGTACGTCCGGTGGAAAAATTCCAACTCGAGGGAAGATCGAGTTTTTTTGAGATGGATTTAATATCACTCTATCCGAGTTGTGGCAAACATGGCCGACCATGCAAGAAATTATCAAAATCTTGTATTCTCGTATATATTCCGACGCTTTTCTGGCACGCGAGACCGGCTCCACTGTCGTTCGTTGAGTCACGTTCGATTTCTCGACTCGTAAAATTTTCTCTTACGATTGATAATACCGTCGAAAATTTCGCAGTCGATAATTTGTAAAACAAAAACTTGTAAAAAATTTCAGAGATAAGAAATCTACGTTGCATAAAATTAAAATAACAACTCTCAAAATCAACATTTGTTGAGAATTCTCGTCGAATATTATCGGATGATCATTTTTATCTCGTCAGCTAGCATAATTTCACCGGAAGAATGATGGTTTTTCCGAGGCGACGCGAGCTCGGTGAGTGCCGAGTGCAAGGAGATAAAAAATGTTGCTGGAGGGAGAAAGAGAGAGAGAGAGAGAGAGAGAGAGAGAGAGAGAAGGTTAGACAGCGGTGCATTGAGATTTGGAGAAAAGCGAACGACGCGAACGTTGGCGACTGGGGTTGGAATGTCAAGTGAGTGCAAGGGAGAGGAAGAGAGAGAGAGAGAGAGAAAAGAGGGGATGCGATATATATTATCTGGCGCCACGGTAACGACGCGCGGCGTCTCTCTGTCTGCATCTCTCGCTGTAACTGGCGCCAACCGGGCTATCCACGGGGGTGAGATGAGAGGAATGGGGGGTGAGTTTCTCGGTCGATCCACAACTCCATCCAAACCCCTCCCACCCCTCCAACGTTACGCTTCGACTGCGCGCACCGACTATTCAAACATCCAACCCCACAATCCCCCCCTCTCTTCTCTCTCTCACACAGCCATCGTTGCCATTCCGAACTCCCTCTCCCTCCCCCAAAACAAAATCTCCAACTTGGAGCCATGATCCATATAACCGTGGCTCTCCGTCTCTATCTCGCGAGCTCTCTTGTCTATCCATCCTTCTCCCTTTTATCACAACACGCGGGTTACGGCTCGGTGACTACCATCGTTATACGTCGTCGGCCGCAAACCGAGACGCGGACACCCTCTACCCTCGATGCACGTGTCGGTACGTATAAGGAAGAAATGAGTATTGCTTTCGCCGATTTATGTGCCCGGAAAATTGATATTTCTCGATTCGATTGAATCTTCTTTTTTCAATGGTCATTCATATCTACATGGTTATTTTTGCTAAAACCTACGAGGATTTCAAGGCAAATTCTCCTTCTCGTATAATCGATTTCAAATTCTACGAGAAGAATGTTTACCGAGGAATTTTCCGAACCTTATATTCACGCTACGTATAAAGTTGCCGGTGTAAGTCGAGAAGATTCTCATATATTTATATATATATCCGATTTCGATCGGTATTATCTGACAGTGACGTATCGCTGAGAATGCACATACGAAATTAATATCTCTCCACATCGCTTTGCGAGGAGCTCGTAAAATTTTCGAATTTCTCCTTCCCCCATTCTTATTTCGTATATCGCGAAATATGGAATAGATTTGCATTCTATTTGCGTGTATTTTTAATTTCAGATATTTTTAATAATCGCTCACCGAATTTCGATAACGTATTTCATTATAGCACTTCTTGCAGTAATGAAGCACGCGAAAAAAAACGAATAATATAGAAATATAATCCCCTTGAAAACAATGAAGATCGAGAACTCAGAGACAAGCGAAATAATTGCAAGCTATCGAAATAAATACGCGGATCTCACTCGAAATAATTCCATCTTTCTATTGACGCGAGATTATTTCCGTTATTCATTCACGCTCGGAATTATCGTTATCAAGCGAAACGAAATAATCCTTGTTAAGTGTAAGATGAGCTTCTAAAAAATTATGGGAACTTTTTAAGAATAAATGGAATAAATTCATCTGTCGCTTTCACGTTAGTGCGATCGTTATTATTAATTGACTCGTTAATATTTACCAAAATGGAATTAACTTTATTATTATATCGACCGAGAAAATTAAATTTTCTCTGAGAGCGAACAAAGTACAGTGACCTCGGTCAAGCTCGAGGGTTCGCTCCATCCGATCGCTTCCAATTGGAAGAATTTCAAGATATTCAAGTGTATCGATTAAAACGAGACACCTCGTAGAGTAGGATACCTTTCCCCGAGATTCAATCGAGCGGTGAATATTCGCCGCGGGCTCGTCGCCATCATTAGAAACTTCCCAGGTATCGTCTACGGGGTCTCTTTGTGCCGCGTCACCCACTTCCTCGCTGGCATTCGCGATCGTCTCCTCGCCGTCTTCGTGGCTTCAATGAGGATCCTCCGAGGCTTTTTTCGCGCTCCTTTATCCGGCTGAACGCGCGGGAGAGGGAGCGGTGCTCTCGCGCAAGCCAAAGGACTTGGTCTCTCTTTCTCTCTCGCTATAAACAATTAGGTTTGTTAACTATCCTCGAGATTGTGGAACCTTTGCGAGCCGTCTTTCGAGGCTATTCTCCTTTTCGTCCTCCGCAGAAGGGAATATATCTCGAGTCCGACCGATTCGTTAATTTTTATTCGCCTAATGGTTGGATGGAGAGAGCGGTAGAGTCGTTACGGGATAACGAATGGTTCCGAAAACGAGCCCGAAGAACGGGCTATCGATGCCACCATCGTTTATGGATTCATTACGATGCATGGAAAAATCAAACTGCGTTTATTTATATCGATTTATTTTTTGCTCGTCTTGTCTGCTGTTATTCTGGGTTTATTCTATCTTGATTAATCGATTTGAATATTCACGAACTTTGTGGGTTCCGAGACTGACTTTGAAATCGAATCAGGTGACTATTCGCTAATTTTCAGCTGGGATATATGGTAAACGTGACGTAACAGAGAAATGTTCTATCGCTCCCTATCGACTGATTCGATTCGACTTCGAGTAAACGATAGACTCCATTGATATCGAAAATGTTCTAATTGTATCTATAATGGTTCAGAAGATCGAGTTTCAATCGAAACAAGCGATACATTTCAATATTATTTTCCGTTGCGAGAAATCTTAGAACAGTTAGTAAATATTTAATGATCATACGTTCTAATAATTATCGATCTTGAATTACCATCGGTATTATATGAAGTTAATTGAAACCAAAATCAGATATTACCACTCGAAATTTTAATTATTATCCGACACGCGAGGTTTCGAATGTTTCGGAAGAACAAACTAAATCGTGAATGAAATTCGGTGGCTCGCGTGATGAGCTTGTGGAATTCCAAATTTCCATCAATCGGGCTACCGAAACTCTAAACTCGTTATACAAAAATATTCAGCTATTCTAATTTTTATTCTCTCGATCGCACAGACAAAACAACAAATTATTTCTTCTAGTTATCATCAGTACATCTGATTTTTCATTCCAACTTTCCGAATAGCGAGACGTGCTCGTTTTTATAATTTACCAGAACCATTCACGAGGACGACAAAAACGACGCTTCACGGTCAGACTAATCTCTCCTGTAAATAAAAAGCAGGAAAATCACGAGCGCTATTTCACCTCCGGGTTTGGATAGCGTTAACATCGCGTATTCGAAGCTCGTTAACGCGAGAGGGAAATATACGCGACGAGAAGATAAAGACACGCGGCGCGGAACGAGACGTAGACGCAAGAAGTGTGAAAGTTGGGGAGGGTGGGCAAGAGAGAGAGAGAGAGAGAGAGAGAGAGTCCGGTGGCGAGCGCGGGGGAGGGGTGGCCTGGTTTATACTAATGTCTCTAAAGTGCAAGTTACACGAGCCGGGGAATTAGTGTAATGTACGCGCGAATGGCACAGAAGAGGGAGGGGAGAGCTTTTCGACACGGTTCTATGAGATAGGGTTCCTATGATAATATTCTATGGCCGAATTTCCGCGAAATTCTCGCAACCATCTAACCCCCCCCCCCCTCTCCCTCTCTCTGTATATATCGGAGCGAGTGAGATGTCTCGGACTGCGAAAACAATGCGGTCCACGTAGAACCTCGAGTCGAGGAATCAAATGGCGTCGGAATACTAAACATCGACGATACCACCGACTGTTCCAAAACCCTATACAGAGTGACTCGGAATTACCCCACAGCTTCGATATACTAGACGGATCATGAAATCCGAAGAGGAATTGTTTTTTTGCTCTTTCCAGATCGCGTGAGTCGTTTTTGGGTTAGCTGGATTTCTTAGTCATGAGTGAATTTATTAGGTTTCATATGTATAGGACTGGTTTCTCTTAATTTAAAAAAAATTCTTATAACTCTTTGGAACACGGTGGTATTAAAAATGTTCTACCTCTGATGCGTAAAAATGCATTGTTATACATACTTTAACCCACCTCGAATTAAAAAAAAAAAATCCGTGCCTCAAAGGGTTAATAATGAGAAACAGATTTATATCTTTATGCAAGCAGAGATATGTTTCGAATTTTTAAATTATTATAGTCTACACGAGATAGTTTGAAGAAATTTACGAGCATGTGGAGTACGCCTGTTTATTATGGGGCACCCTGTACAGCGTATGCATGTAGGGTTTACCCTCGTAGGAGTTTTCGCGCTCCTGTTCACGTACGTACGACGCGTGACTGATTCTCCTTCTCCCGAATG
This sequence comes from Goniozus legneri, assembly GCA_003055095.1. Taxonomy (NCBI): domain Eukaryota; kingdom Metazoa; phylum Arthropoda; class Insecta; order Hymenoptera; family Bethylidae; genus Goniozus; species Goniozus legneri. The sequence continues at coordinate 326,550 of NCVS01000398.1, forward strand.
TCCCGAAGAAAGAAGGAAAGAACCGCGCCCGGAAACCGAATTAACTCATCCGCCAAAATTCACTGTTACGCGAATATACAGATATAGCCGCTCTCGTCAAGATTGGCTCGCCCTTTCCGGATTAGTTTCGACTCGTCATCGCGAGCCAATCGAATTTATGGAACCGAACTGGAATTCGGAATGAGGATATTCGCGGTGGACAATAAAGCCGAGGTCGTTTATGAAAACTCGGAAGACCGTTAAGGAGGAAGAACTGGGACGATATCGAAGAACTCGTGGAGAGATAAAGCCGAGGGGGAGGGCCGGGTGGGTTAACGCGGTACGATACACATTTGTGCAAACTCAACGGGCCATTTTCCGGTCGGCGGGACCAGAGCGGTATCGGCATCGCGAGAAGACATTATCCCGAATGGCGATAACGGTGTAGAAATTTATCGCGACAATGACGAAGTTTTTCCCCGCTCGAAAATTTGATTATACCGCTCAAGATTACTCGAGCGAAAACCTGTCGCATTATACCCGATTAAACAGTTTTTTTTGAAATTCTCGACAACATTTTCACGTGGGATGTTCGCGTATTCAAATCCAGAAGAGAAATTCGTTGATTAACAGAAAATACAGAATAATTTTTACGAGTGGAAACGAAAAGATCGGTAATAAGTCTTTTCAAGTCGATATCTGTATGGAAAAATTGCAAGAAAAAAATTTCCCTACCGGCCGAAAACGAAACGTCGACATCGAGATAAAGCGATCGATTCGCCATAAAAAGCGGAGTTTTAATTTTCCTCGCGTACACAGAAAGGTTCGCGGGAGTTATCGGCTCGGGAAGGAGGAGGGAGGGAGGGACGAGATAGAAATGACCCGAGCCCGCGATCATGACTCCACAACGGGGCGAGGAATTATGGACACCATTATACGAGGTAGATTAGGGCATCTCGTAATATTTTTATCGTCCGGGGCTATTCCGGCCGATATTCCCCTCGCCGCTGATATTTTTCGCGTATATATGCAGAAAAAGGTAATTGCCGGGAATGATCGATCGGCCGAAATCAGGAAATTTTATTCTTCCCGGAGAGAACAGCGTTAAACAGCTTTATCCATTACCGTACGTCTCGCTCGCGCGAGAAGCTTAATCCCGAGCCTCCGACGAAATTAGCCCGGCGAAATTTACGACGATTATTACGCTGTTATACGCTCGCGCCAATTACCGTCCGGCGGGATATAAATTTTTTTACCCCGACTCGCAAACGGTTTCGAGCTCTCCCTATCTTCTTTTTTTCTTTCGAAACGATTTGTAAATTTCCGCGGAAAACGCCGGATTCTCGAGTTTGTAAACGTCCCTGGGAACGACAATTTTCGCGGAGAGTGGATGAACCCGGGCGATGCTAATCCCCGCCGGAGTGAAATAAAAGAAGATTCGAGAGGTCGTTTCGTAATCCCGGCGACCTTTGACCTCTTAATGGGGAACGATATGGAAGGTACGATTGTTCGCGTCGCGTTCTCAAATCGAATCGGTTGAAATTTGCCTGCCTTTCGAACCGGATATGACGAGATTAATAAAATAATGTATAAATTACGTTTTTATTAACTGATATATTAATAATTCGATCAGTGGATTAACGTCGAGAAGTGATAAAATAATTTATCCGTGGCGCTTCGATTGACGTATTTCATTAACGCGTAACGCTTAATGCTCTCGCTCTTTTTTTGCGCTCTTTATGAAAATTAGTACATTTTCTTGACGCAACCGCGAGTACCGCGGCGCATAAATTGAGCCGTTTTCGTAATTTTTATTTATATCAATATCGTTGCGATATTCGGTTCGTGCGGGGAATTCTTGATCGAATCCGACGAGAGCTCGAGGGGGCAAGTTTTTTTACCGGCTGGGTTTATTTAGGCAAAAGTTGTTTACCGCTTTTCTTCTGTACTCCGCCGACGACGACGTGAGTGGAAGGCCAAAGACTACGCACGAATGCGTAAAATTTTTTTCACGCACGTACCGCCACCCCCCTCGGCGAAAAACAAGAACGTTTTTCCATCTCTTCCTTTCTTTTTATCGCTATCGGGGATATCCCGGTAATTCAATAAGCCGGCTAAGCATGAATATTAAACGTTTCGGTTTTTGCGGTCGAGATACGGGATTCGTTCCGATAAAAAAAAAGGAAAATTTGTTATTCGAATCGTATTAGGATCTCTCGGAATTGTCGGAGGTGAGGGTGTTTTGCATAATCGTATTGAGCCGGTGTACGTATTTGAGAAAATAATGTATACATCAGCCCCCCTCAGGGCGGTCCGAACGGTTCGTTGCGATCTAAATAATCAAGAAACGTCTTCTGTTTCGCATTCCCGTTACCGGCCGGGGGAAGAAAATTGCACAAAGCGTGGCATTTCGCAAGAGAAAATTTATCTCGAGGGTAGGATAATATGGGAACGAGTAAAGAGGTAAAATTTTACAATATAACGTTGCGTTTATTGTTTATCGTAATTCGTTTAACCACAATCTTTGAACGTTTACTTCGTATTATACAATTGTTCGTAACTTCTATACACTCCCACATTGTGTGTTTTTTTTTTGTCTAATCTTTTCGTCATTTTCATTTTGTGTGTTTACGGCGTTTAATATTTTTAGCGTACATTATTCTTCATCTCGTCTCGTCTTGTTTTTCATAATATATACAAAAGCGCTTGGTTATTTTTCCTTTTTTTTCATTTTATTCATCGACTAAAAGCTATACGACCTGATTTTAGGCGTTTTCACGGACTCGTATATGACTCTCGTTAATTCCACTCGGCTCATTCACTCGTTCCTTTACAATTTTCACTAAAATGCGCTAAGTATCATCGAAATATCATAGTTTACAATAGTTTTTTTGGTTTTACTGGCTTGTTCTCGTTGAAAAAACGCATTTTCACATTTTCAATCTATGGAAGGAGAGCACGGTCGGATCGGCTGAATATTTTCGAATAAATTCGAATGTTGACAACTCGACAAAATGACGTTTCAACTCGAGAAGAGTTTTCGAAACTCATTCGTTGAGTTGTATTATCAATATTCAATTGATTTTCAAATGTTCAGTCGAATCGATAATATTACTTCCCGGATCATCGTATATTTCCATTTCAATTAAATTCGATAATTCTACACGTCCCATTTTTTGTAGTATTTTCTCTTTTTACATTTAGAACCATTTTTTTTGTGAATTTTGTTTTATTTTTTTACGTATATTGCTCGGCTAAAAAATAATTGACAAAAAATTGCCAACGTGTGGTCATCGATGAGTTTTCCTTTTTTCGACTGTTTTTTTTTTTTTTTTTTTTTTGTTCGAAATGAGAACGACACAGCGAAAGCTAATTGTCTCGATTCTCGCTTTTCAGCCAGTTATATGAACTTTCGCGAGAATTTTCTCGGAGGATTCACGACGATGGGCAACGTCAATTCGTTACGGCAATTTCGTTCGATTAGAAACTTTTCGCGAAAACTCGGCCGAGTCGAAATGGAAGCCGTCAGAAAGCTCGCCGAGGATATGGAATCGCCATTATTTTTCATTCAGAAGTTCCCTCGGCGTTAAAAAATATTGATTTCCGTTTGACTCGCTCTTAATTTCGCACTTTTCCCCGAGATCTTTTTTCGCTTCTCGCCCATCGTTCCGTCGTTTTTCTTCGGGAAAACTCGAATGAAAACGTAATGCGTGATCGTATAACGGTACACTCAAAGCTCGGTTGAATATTAGCGCTTTATTCATCGTGAAGTTTGTTATTCTCTTTTTTTTTTTCTTTTTATTTCGCTTCGAGAACATTTTTGGCTCCGGGATGAATACATGGAAAATCTTACCTCGAAAATAAGTCTTCGGTTAAATTAGCTCTTATTGATATCTCGCTCCGGGATTCGTTCCAATTTTCGCGCTCGGAATCAGACACTCTTCGCACTCACACGTACGCGTACACACACAGGCGGAAAAAACACGCAGTAATCGGAATACGGGTATTCCCAGTATTGCGTTTTTTTGTCGCGGTTTTTTAAGAACACTCCGTTGTCCCTGCTGAGCGTGGCACCGCTCGCACGGAAATTGAAGCTCCTATTGCGGTTGGGGAATTGCTCAGACGACGTTGTGCGTTAGCGTGCCGTCGTCTCTCCACGTGTTAGCTGGAAAGAAGAAATCGTCTGTTTCAAATTTCCATCGTCGCTATTTTCGCGAATTTTTCTCATATGAATATGTTAAATTCGACATCTATTACCTATGTAGTGCATGTCCTGCGCCATCGAGGGGCAATTCGCGTCCTTGCGCTGCTTCAAATAAAAATTAATCATTAACTCTTGCGAATATTCGAAGAAGGACGTGCGTGAAGTTGAAACAATTATCGCGAATACCAAAAAATAAGAAGGCCCTTTTGAAGAGCTAATTAAAACGAATGTATTCGTTGAAATTAACTCGATCGTAATTACAATTAATTTCACGTAAACTGATACGAAACTGGACTTCACTCTGGTCGATTACATATCGTGATTTGAAATTGCATATTGAGAGAAGTCAATTAGTACCTTTCGGAAATTGATATTCGTTCTGATTGTTCTGTGGTGGAGACCCTGCAGGGGCCTGGAATTATTTCCGAGTGGTGCCTTAGGAGTGCTGGCCGGACCTTGCATAAGCTGCCGCAACTGGTACAGCTGTAAGCATTCGCGCCAATTTCCAAGAAATTTCGCTGTTAGTTAAAAGTTTACCTTTGACTGGCCGACAAAAGCCGTCGCGAACAGTTTTAATTGTTCAATGGAAACAACCACCGAAAACTGTACTTAAAATACAAATTTTAATTCGATACTATTAAAGAATTTCTCAATTTATAAATCGCTTCTAAGAAAAAATCTCTCTTCTATTTTTATGTTCGATTTAAGAATAATTTTAGTTGAAATACATATAAGTTATTTTGAGTCATATAGAGTATTTTTGTTCGGAATTTCGTGGTTTATCGCTTGAAACGAAATTTATCACTACTTTTTTGATTTACTACTACTTATTCAATAATCAAAGATCAAAATTCGAAAAATGTACCTCTTGCGGCGTTATGTAAATAGGTTTGTTGAGTATCAGCCAAACGGCGGTCTCCCAGCAGCCCGGATGCGTCGTGCTACCCTCGTAGGTCATGTAGCCATTAGTGTTTGGAAGCAGCGTACTTAGTGACAAATGACGTACCGGAGCTGTATCACCTGCGCAAGCCAAAGTCCTTTCATTGTCTTTTGCCGTCGTACAAATTGTTCGAATTTGTTATCGCGATAACAATGGAGCGGCGTCTATTCAATAGACCCGCCTATTCAATACCGCCGAGGATAATGGAAAAATATTGTCCGCGATCCTATTTCCCTTCTTCATCAGTCGTTCTTTACGTAACGCGAAAGTCCGCTGGACGCGTTCGATATTCGCCAAACCGAGGCTCATTGTCAACCAGAGGGTTAACGAAATTACTCGAGATTTTTCTTTAAAGTTTCGCGAGAACGTGGAATTTAAGAAAAAAGAATGTCTTGAGAAAAGGATGGCAATTTTTACGACGAAGGTGAGGGAAAAAAAAATAGAGGGAGCTTGTACGGCTATGATTGGGCTCGGTACGAACACAGAGAGAAGCTCGCATGGACGCATACTTATACATTATTCCGAATAACGACGCAGCTCGCACACTAACGCGAATTCACGAAGGCGGTCATACGGATTCCGACGCTTTCGCTCAGCGGCGTTCTTATAACTCACCCTCTCGCTGAAAAGCTAGGCCATAAAGTGTCAATATTTTGTGTACACTGCGTTTACTCACGCCCGCGCTCTCCCGTCGCGAGCGTCTTTTCCTTTATAAAATGTCGCCGTGGGAAAAACTCGGACTATATCTCTCTCGCTCTTTCAGCCACTCTCATATCGTCTCGTTGTCGTCGATCCTCATCGATCGAACTCGCGCTGGGCGGATTATTATCGATATCTCGAGAGCCCGGCCAGAATATAGAGTTATTCGCGATAAATGGAATACGCTTTTATATCGACGCGGTTTCAGGATCGATCGAGATCGTTAGGTCGTACGATTGTCGATAGATTTTCTCAGTAGGTATTTATAAGTTCGAGAGAGATGATAAAAAATTTAAGGATGATTATATGAAAATAGATTTGATTTTTCTTCTCAAAGTTAGGTAACTCGAATAATTGAATCGTTATTTAATTTGATCAAATTAGCAGTCTATAACAATACCAGAAACTGGAATTGCTAGTTGATTCGAGTTTAGTAGAATAATTTATATGAAGCAAAGACAAAGCAAAGATTGGAAGAGGGATATTCCAAATTTTCTGAAAATAGAGAAGTATCGAAATAAATCCGGGTACATATAATCCAGAAACTAAATGTATTAAAGTATTCTTGGAATACCCGTTCCGGGCGATTACACAGCAGCACCTGTTTATCGAAACCCAGTCGATCATAAAAAATGTAACAGTTCACTACCCCAGGTAAATTTGTCATACATAAGAAATGTAGCATCGTCGATGTGTTCGCATTAATTCACACGTCACGCTGACGCGTACGCTCGACGGGGAGCACCGAATACGGAAGCGACTTCGATACTCGAAGCGCGAGAAAACCGATATTCGGGATGAATGCCGAGTCGGGGCGAACATAACGCGAATTCCAGCCACCATTGTATAATTAATTTTCGCGTTTATTCGTTGCGGTCCTTTTATTGATAAAGCGTAAACACGCGGAAATGTAAATATTTGCCGAAAAATATCGATTACCGAACGAATTAACGAGCATTCGACGCCGATGTCGTTTATTTATCGTTCGGATATACGCGATATTCTGGCTGTCGAGCGAGCTCCCAAAATAATTCTTCTTTTTCGTCAATCCAAACTGCGGGAGAGATAATTTTTCTACGCGTCGATGCTCGATAAAATCAGAATGATCGATTAACGCCAACCGGTACACCGAGAATTTATAAACGTTATTAGCACCAGTTTGAGTCGAAAAATGTAATCGGTTGTTCGTTCTAAGAATAAAGATATTCAGGAGTCACAATAATCGAAACACTCATTTTTAATTTTGAAATTTAAGAAAATGGTTACTGCCTGAAATTTTATAATTCGAATTTTGTTCATTAGAATTTGAATGTTGTTGTTTTTGCGTAGATCTAGCATTCTAAACTAGATATGCGATCTACGCATAAAGTAGTAAGTCGAGAAAAGTTTAATTTTATAAAAATTGAAGTTTCGTACTAACATTCAACATTTTAATGAATAAAATTGGTATTATAAACTTTCATGCAATAACCATACACAGATAACTATTTTCTCATGACCATTTTTGGCCACCCCGTACGCGAGTGACGTTATTCCGAATATTATACCGATATTTGTTATCCTCTCACCAATGCCATATTGTTTAATCACGTTGCGAGCGCCATTAGTATTTCCCGGCCGCGATATCGTCTCGCGGGCAGATTAAAAGTGGAGCGTGTCAAATAAAACAGCTAAGAAGCACTTGGAAGAGACGCGAGAGGGGGAAGGAGTTTCTTTTGTGCGACGTTGCATCTCCCCACGGTTGCCGCTCTTCCTCCTCGCGAAAAAGTTAATGCATTTCATTAATTACAACGCAGCGTCCTTTCGCAAATATATATGTATATATATATATATATATATATATATACACACATCCGACAGTTGATATTTTTCCAACCCTGCCATTTCGTTATTATTCGTTATCTCACCACCGCTGTTCAGTTTCTTCATTTTTCATCAGCAAACTGTGCGTCTACTCGCCCACTTTGCTCTTATCCCCTCTCGCCGTTTCCCCGCTGTCGTCTAGCTCATAAATTCCGACCAACTCGTGTTCCAGGGAGCGAGCCAGGGTGGAGGGAAAAATCACGAGTGTGTTTCCGTGGGTGTGCGGGAGAGAAAAAATCGGGTAAACAGGCGTGTAGGTCGCGCGTTTTCGTCGGAGGGTTTCGAAATGGGGTGAGAGATAGTCGAGCGGGTAGCTGGACGAATCCGTATAACGGAGAAATGGCTTGTTTTTCCGGTTCCGAATGGGGTCGATCGAGTGGGAGGGGGTAGGAAGAGCGCCGTGAGAAAATTTCAGGGGGAGGGTGGGGGTGCGTCGAGGCGAGGTAAAAGTGGGATATGGAAGCTCGCGTTATAGCGTTATGCTCTTTCTCCCTTATGCCCAGAACGCCATTTGCAAACACATTTCGAGCGTCTTTAATGTCACAGAGCCCTCCCGATACGAGAAATAAACACCTCTGGCAACCTTCGGATCCTCTCTCTCTCGCACTCGCGTTACGCTCGTTCCTCTTCGGCCCCGATCGTTCCATACGCATCGGGAACCTATAGACACGAGCGATATGACAAAAAAAGGAATACCACGAGGTGGTGATATTGAAAGCGAGCGTGTGGCTTTTCGCCTGGGAAATTTCTTATCTATATTTCTTTTGCTCGCCGGGAATGACTACTCCCGACACAATGTTCGGAAAATGAGATCTGACAACCAATGAATCTTGTAGGTATAAGTATTTTTCGAATTTTGGTATATTTATCAAGTGCATTTAATAAATATTTGTTCTCGCTGAAATTATGTCAGAATTGATATCGAAAAATGTTATCCTACTTATTATCGTAAAATTTTGATAAAATTCATTAATTTCCGTTCGATATAATATAAGAAACTCGAGAGCAAACATCGCCGATATGGTATGTGGAGGATAAATGGACGTCTGAGATCACTGCGCGATCTCTGGCTGGCTTCGACGTCGCTATATCCCGGTAAATTTCGTCCCAGATAAAATGATCTCGCGCAGCGGAGTAGCAAAGGCGCATTCCCTCTCCCATGTAATACCATACACATCCTCATTCCGTCTCGAATCAAAAATTTCGTTTCGCTTTGTAACTCCGTGTACGGGCTAGATTTCAATCTCGCGACGATGTATATACAAAAAGAACGTGCGCTCCTAACGTCGTTGCTGCTTCTCTCTTATCACGCTTGATGCACGTAAAATTTTGTTCAAGGGCCTCCGCGAAAAAGAAAGTAACTCGCGGGATCGGGTGGCACAGGAGAAATCGCGAATAACGGGAGTCTGTAATTGGTCGAGCCCCGTACCGACAACTTTTCACCGGATCGATGCTCGCGAGAAGAATCTTAACGCCGTGAGAAACTTGGCAAAGTGCGACACGCGAACGGCTTCGAGGTTCGGGGCTTAACTGTGCTTAAGAGTCATTAATGGGCCCGGTATCCCGTCTCCGAAATGCCAATAAGATCTCGAGAATTTTCTTCCTTTTCTCTAAAACTAGTTTCGTTTTGAATACTTATTCGTCGAGTGTATTTTTACAGTAACCTAATTATCTTCGATATTTCATTTTCCAAACAAAATCTCCAGTTGATAAGATAATTAAATTTTTTTTTCCACGTTCTTATATCCCGAGTCGAAATTTTAACTCTAATACTGCTCCTACAGAACCT
>NCVS01000399.1:0-13673 GCA_003055095.1 Goniozus legneri
TACAATTATTGCGTGTTACGCAGGACGGAATTCAAAAAATAAAACATTTTAACATAAAAGCAGTAACTACTGAGAGAGGAATATTTTTGGTTAATTCCCACCCGGCGCGGTTCGGTCCGAATAGACTGCCGGGGCTCAAGAAATACGCGAAGAATTGGGCGCCAGATACTTTTTAAGAAAGTAACAAAACTAATCGTGCTACCGACTCACTCACGGCCGAACAATAAGACCGATACACAAGGTGGATTCCCGTAACGGACCACAGACAAAATTAAGCCGACCGATATTCTTTAACAAAAGTTTATTAACTTACGATAACGCCAACCATACAAAAACAATATACGCTCCCAGTATACGCTCGCCACTGGTCAATCAGCAATGGTCAGTCAACTGTCAGGAATGTCTCGCCGTCCGATCTCGTTGACGGTCCAAAGGAGAAGTCGTGTGTCCTCTTTGGTGGTCCACAAGGAAGTAGTCGTCTTCATGACTCGTCTTAGTCATCTTATTACCGATCCACCGTAGGGTGGCGCTTACGCAACTCGCAATATAATTGACCGTACAAATATGTCGGTATAGTCGCCGGTGAGCGGTCGGTAACAATATTTTCCCTTCTCACTACTTCGAAATTACGTGTCTGTAATACTGAGTTCAAAGTTTGCAGTGCTATATTTCATCATGGTAACACAATGGAATCTGGTCACTATACGTGTATTCTGAAAGAGGAAATATCGTGGTTGCAGGTAAATGATACAAAGATAAATAAAGTTTCTTGGTCGAGAAATTCAAAAGATGCATATATGTTTTCCCTTCAACGGAATTAATATTATTCACACACTCAACGAAATCAATAAAAATTCAAGTATGAGAAATATGCTCATAATCTGAGAAAACTAAAGCAATTATACAGTGAGTGCAGTATAATAAAAAATAAACCCAGGTGTAATTATTGTAGTGTATTGTATAAATGTGCGAGATTTATGACAGGTAATTAAATGAATTTTTAAGATATTCAAGGGAATCTCACGTAAAATGAAATTGATATAAAATATTCTATTTTTAAAATTTATATGAATATATGTTAAATGGAGAATAAATTACATACATATATTGAAAAGCATGAAAGTACTTGACTAATGTTTGACGGAAATCATGAGTTTGAATTTCTGAATTGCTGATCAATATCAATATTGATTGTTTGAAACGAAACTACATGTTTTCTGACGCCGCAGCCGGTTTCGAGCCTACGAAATTAAAAATGACTTGATGTAGGTAACTAAAAGGGGCCCGCCAAATACAAGAAAGCGGAAGAGAAAAAGAGAGGGAAAAAGAGGGAAAAAGGAGGGACTGGAAGCAGGAGAACGGTGAGAAAAGTGAGATAAAGGGAGGGTGTGGAAGCGGGAGAGATAGATAAAGGAGGGAATGAGACGAGGATGGTAATTTCGTATATTTTGTGAAAAAAATTATCTCTCTTCTGCTGCTTAAATTTTTGGAAATCAGGTTATTAATTTAATATGAATTTCGGATATTTGGCGAAATGATTGATCTCAATTCTTTCGCAACGGAAAATTTTGAAAGCTTCAACGATAGTGGGGAGAGAGGTGGGAGGTTGACGAAAGCCTCAAGGCTTAAGGCTAATCCTTAAGGGTTAGGAAAGTGGTGGGTGGGGGAGCAAAGAATGGGAAACATTAATGTATTTGTCACAGGTCTTAACACTAAGAGTGTATTAAGTTAGTTTCATCAATTACAAACGCCAGCGCCTGGCATTGCACGGCAGCGGCGAAAACACTTTACATTCAGAACGAATTTCCAGACAATCCATAAGAGATCGTCAGAGGGAAGTTTTGTTACTTCGAAAGAGGGATAATCACAGAAGTCAACAGTGAAAACCGCTTGTCATTATCTCAATCCTACGATTTTTAATCGTCGTTCAAATTTGTATTAATTTCGCGCTGGCGGCGGCGAAAAACACGTTGTACTGAACGCTTAATTCCAGACAATCCGGAAGAGATCGTCATAGGGAAGTTTCAATATCTTTAAAGTGTGGTATTTTAAGGAGACAATGGTGAAAACCCCATGTCGATGTCTCGTTCCTACGATTTTTGACAGCGTTTTGAAAAAAATTTGATTATCATCCAGCGGCGGGTCCTTGCTGGCGGCTGCCGACGGAGGCGTGAAAATCCGTTTTTTCGCCATAAAATATCTCGGAAACGGTTGATCGGATTGAAAAAAGTTATTTGAACTTTCTTCTCAGTTTTTCACGTACTTTAACTCCCTAAACTTCCAGGCGCCACTTTTGGGACACCCTGTATAACCAGTATTGAAAACTTTCGCGTTCCTAAAACAGTAGAAGATCTTCAGAGTTTTTTAGGTTTGGTAAATTATATAAATAAGTGGCTACCTAATCTGGCGACTACAACGGAACCGTTGAAGACCCTGCTGAGACTTAAAGTAGTAAAAAAAACTAGCATAGAAGAATTGTGGACAGAAAAACAGGACCGTGCATTCCGACAGTTAAAGCAAGCGTTATCCATAGTTAAAACGTTGGGCTACTATGACACTGACGATGAAACGCAAGTTATTGCTGATGCAAGTCCAGTGGGGTTAGGCGCCATTTTTATTCAAAAAGACAATAAAGGCCCAAGAATAATTGCCTATGGTAATCGCACACCATCGGCACTTGAAAGAAAGTATAGCCAGACGGAAAAAAAGCACTTGCATTAGTTTGGGCGGTCGAACATTTTAGCATTTTTCTGTTTGACAAGAGATTTGACCTTATCACGGATCATGTTATCCCAGAATAAACCTCTGGAATTTTTATTTGGTCCGAAATCGAAGCCCTGCGCCCGAGTCGAGAGATAAGTATTACGTTTACAGACTAACGATTTAATATCCGTTACAAACCAGGTAAAGTAAACATTGCCCTTTGTCGCTTTGATGCGGCCCTTGAAGGCCATCCAGGGATCGTAGCAATGAAAGGTCGCTTAAGGACAAAAGTATGGTGGCCTCGTATAGATAAAGATGTAGAAGCTTTTGTGAAACAATGTAAAGGATGTACTCTAGTGGGCCTGCCGACCCCTCCAGTACCTATGAAGCGACGCGAACTTCCAATAGCCCCGTGGGTAGATGTGGCCATAGATCTCCTTGGACCCCTGCCGAATAATGATTACTTGCTGGTAATTATCGATTATTATAGCAGATACAAGGAAATCAAGTTTACCAAAGTAATAACCAGCGCACAGATTATAAAACTACTAAAAGAGACCTTTAGCCGTCTTGGTTATCCTACCTCAATCACAGCAGATAATGGCCGTCAATTTATAAGTGACGAGTTTAAGGAGTATTGCCACCAGTGTAATATAAGGTTATTTAACACGATTCCATATTGGCCTCAACAGAACGGGGAAGTAGAGCGACAGAACCGAGACATACTAAAAAGGTTGAAGATCAGTCAAATAGAGAAGAAAGATTTAAAAGAGTCTGTGATGGATTATTTAGTGATGTATAATTCAACTCCCCACTCCGTGACTGGCAAAACCCCAGCTGAATTGTTCTTCAACAGACAGAATAAGGATAAAGTCCCCTCTTTGTTATATAACGAACATTGTGCAGATGATTCGGAAATCAGAGACAGAGATACTATACAAAAGGAAAAGGGGAAGGAGTATGGAGACAGAAAACGAAGAGCGGAGGGTTGAACATTGGCTCCAGGGGATAAAGTATATGTTAAGGATATGGAAAAGCGGAATAAATTAGCGGCCAACTTCAAACCTACTCCCCATACTGTAGAACAGACGGAAGGCGGAGATGTACTTTTAAAAAACGAGGAGACGGGACAAACAATGAGGCAAAACGTGATACATCTAAAAAGAGTAGAAGGTGAATGGCAAGCAACAAATGGGTCCGAGCAAGCCGAAGAAGTTATTCAAAGTGAGAAGGAATAAAAAGCGTGTTTCAAGCAGTTAAATTGAAGTAAAGGAATACACTAAATAAAGTATTCAGAAATTAATGAATCAATTATATTAGTTCAATGTAACAAATATTTTCTATGTTCTTGAAAAATAAATTATAATAAGGAAGGGATGTAGTGTTTGTATTATGCTACAACAACAATCATAGGTAGTCTCGAGTTCGCGGGTAGTGGGGGGCACAGTCACAAGCGGACCTTGCGCAGGGACGGACGTGTGTGCCCTGCTACTGGCGACGCAACGAGCCACTTACCTGCTCCCTTTCCCTGTATACGAGGTAAATACTACAGAATTCATGCAAAATTTCTTTTTACAAAATCCAGTTTTTGTTCAATTTTAGTTTTAGTTTCAGTTTCTTAAAAATTACCAATTTGAATTTATCTTTAATTATATTATTCTATATTCACTTTTTATTAAACTTATTTTATAGATTAAGGTATTTAATTGAAAAGAATTATACATACAATAAATCTTTTTTTTCTCATTTCACAACATTTTCATTTTTACAAACATAATAAAAATAAGTAAATAAGTAAATACATGATTTCCTACAATTTTTATATATGTAATAAATTAAAATGTTTTTATCTTCAATGACTCTCCGATCCAGTGGTCTTCTCAACCTGGAACAAAATAATGAATAAACATTAGTATTTACGTATACCAGCTTTGATTTTGATTGTAACTTGATGTCGGCTCCGGGTGCGTTCGGAGTTTGGGGCGTCAAGGGGTGTGGGCTTTATGTTTGGTTTCTTAGGAGGAGGCCGAATCCGCGAGAATTCGGCCTCAGTAAAATGGTTTAGCGCCTAGGCGGCTCAATTTGTAGATATGAAAGGACTTTGATAGTCCTCCCGGATTTGGCGAAGTTGATGGACCTAGCGACGGCGACGGGTTTCGTGGCGGGGTTAGTGGACCTGGCGACGGCGATGGGCTTGGTGTCGGCGGTGAGATCGATAAACTTGGCGGCGGTGACGGGCTCGGAGTTGGATGTCGAGGATCTGGCGACGGTGACGGGTCGAGTCGGCGCGGTTGCCTTCCTTCGGAAGAGCAGCTCCGGGTCGACGTTCTGCCTGTTGTTGACTCGTCGCTCCTGCTCGGTTCGTCGGCGAGCGGTCTTCACAGCACCCTTCCACTCGGCGGCACACCGTATGTCCGTTTGCACTTCGGTGCTGGTCGTGCAGGTCTCGGTCTAAGTGTCGGCCTCCTGGGGGTGGTGAGGGCAGTCGGTCTGGGTGCCGGCGTCTCTATGAAGGCTCCTCTGGTAGTTGTCGGTGACGGTAGCGGCGAAGGCTCGGGCCACGTCCAGGGCACAATGGTCAGCCTCGGAGATTTTGGGCAAAGGGAGCATCGGCCTGCGGATATGGAGAGGACTTCCGGAAGGAAGAAAAAAAGGGTACGAGAGGAACTCGTGTTTTTGCGGTCTTTATTTAACCTTGGAGGTTAGTCCTTGGTGCAAAGATTCGCTTGCAATTCTCGAAATTGCAAGCGATTATACAGGGTGTCAGCGCAACCTCGTTGAATCTTCCGGCAGTGAATAGAGCGCAAAATTCTAAGCCGAAATGATCTAATTCATTTTTTGGCTCTGATGAATAGTTTTCGAGATATTCGCGTTTAAAATTTTGTGAAATCAACGAATCACGGAGCGAATGCGGCAGCGTGTCAGTATCGGCACATATCGCTTGGGGCCCCCGCTTTCTTTATGAATTAATTTTTCGATTTTATTTCGTTTTGACGATCGATTTTGATCAATGAATTGATTTTCGTTAGGGAAGTCGGGTGGATGTGCCAATACCGGCTCATATCGCGCGAGGCCCGCTCCTTTCGGTCGTGAACATTTTTTTATCTAAATTTTTCAAGGAAATGATGAAATACATTAAGAAATCATTCTTTTAATTTATGATCTTTTATTTTTAGGGATGATCGGGGGATCGACGCGAAATTGTAATCGATCTTTTGTGTGTCGACTATATCGGTTAGTCGTTTCCAAGGGATTGTCTTGGAGACGACAAATTATTATGAACAAAAGTCAATCTAACCATAGACCCTTTAGCGAGCAGTCGTGCGAGCTATACAAATAAACCTTTTTCGTTACCCATAATAATAAATAGTTTTCGAGATCATTTCACGCGCGCGAACGAGTATTTTAATACTCCCGTGACAGAACGAAGCCGAAACGAAGACCTTTACGTCACAAAACTGGTGACAGCGGTGGGATCTGTCAGTTCGTCGCGTGTGAGAGTTTCAAACAGGATTAGAGAAGAAGAATCAGGAGGATCACCAGGACGACCAGGAAGGACTACGAGGACCCAAGGACCACGAGGAACATCGGGACGAAGACCAGGATCGCCGGACGCGAAAGTTGATATTTCGATATATCTATCGGGCCGCGGATCCGTCGGAGGTTTTTGGTGCGGTTTCCCTCCGGATGCGGGTGAATACCGGAGACGAGTGATCCTTTCGGCCGCACGAAACAACCCGGAGGATCACAAGGCCCAAGAAAAGGACACAGAAAACAGGACATCGAGGAAGTGACATTTCAAGGTTAGGAGGTTAGCCGTGACAGCTGGGACTACGGATCGACCAGGACACCCAGGATCGCCAGGAAACCATCGTCTAAGCTAAGATTAGATTAATTTAACATAAGAATATTAAAATTTATGAACATTTTTGAAATCCAAAATGTCATCGCGAACAAGAAGTCGTCGCGGTCGCGTGCAAGCGGAAGACTTGGGCGGTGTTTCGCGTGAAGAGAATAATGCGCGAAGGGATACGGGCGACAATTTAAATGATAGTTCGGATAATTTAGGAAATCCAAACGATATTTTAAATCTTAACGTCGGAAATCGGGACGGTCGTCCAATCGACAATTCGGCTAGGAGTTCGGGCTTCCCTAGGAATCAGGGCGACTTTTTTAATTTTCCTTCAGGTTGAGGTATGAACCCCCACCCAGTTGAGGATCGTTGGTCGTATTTAAATTTAAAACTCGCGGTTGATCTCGTCCCGCGTTTTGATGGTAGCAAGGGCAGCTGCACGTTATCCAAATTCATCGAACAGACGAATTTGGCCAATTCTTTGATTGACCCGAAAGATGAGGACAATCTATTGGCCTTAATTAAGAATAAGGTAGAAGGTCACGCCGATAGGCTGATTTCCAGCAAGGGGAGGCCTCAAGTTTTAGAGCAATTAATCGCCTGGCTGCGCAGTGCTTTTGCTCGCTCGTTCGACTTGAGTCAAATTCATGACGAGCTGAGCAGCCTGAAGCAGAAAGAAGGCGAATTGATAGAAATTTACGGGGCGCGAGTGAGCGAAACTCTCTCTCTCTCTCTCTCTCTCTCTCGCGCCATAGAAGCTGCAAAATTAGGATACAGTAGAGAGGAAGGTTTAGGGGTGAATCTTCTTTTGCAAAGAGCCGCTATTTTCGGTTTTAAACGCGGACTTTGTAACCCCCTAATTAGTGCACTTGTTGCAAATAGCGAGCCTGATTCTTTAGAGGTCGCTATCAGAATGGCTGAAAAATTAGATAGGACTAGAGATAGTCATGATAAATTATTTTCGGATTCGAACATGAACTCTGCTTCGGGTGCTTGGTATGCGAGAGTTAACTCGATTAATAGCCAGGACACCAGGCGCTGTTTTACCCGTGGGAAATCTGGGCATTTGAAATCCAATTGCCCAGATCAAAGATCCAATAACACCCGCAGAGAAAACTTAAAGTGTAACTACTGCCACAGACCGGGACACACGGAGCAGATGTGTTTTAGAAAGAATAACAACCGTTTTGGCCGAAATCAAAATTTTGAAAACCGGAATAACTTCAATCAAAACCAACAAACAAACTTCAATAGAAACAACAACTTTAATAACAGAAACAATAATTTTAACAACAGAAATAATAATAACGGAAACTTTAACAGATTTAACAACAATAACTGAAATTTTAATAGAAATAACAATTTTAACAACTCAAACAACAACAATAACGGGTCTAACGGATTTAACAACGACAATGACAGAAATTTAAACGGGGACAATGTTTCGTGGAATCGCGCGACACGAAACAACAATCAGGTAGTTGCGCGAGCAAAATTTACAGGGTTAACTACCACCTTGTAGTGAACCCTGAGTCTCAGTTACCCATAATAAAATTATGTCATGACTATTTCCAGGACACCTTAGATTTTTTAATAGACACCGGTGCACAACTAAATTTGATCAAGATTAATGTTCTTCGGGAATCAATTCCCATTAATAAAAATATCGTTTATAATTTAGTTGGAATAGGGACTGGAATGACTCCTACCATAGGAGAAATCATTCTTACGATTCGAGATGTCGCTCTTAAATTTCAATGTGTAGATGGCAGTTTTCCTATCCCCCATTCAGGAATTCTTGGTGTTCTTTTCTTAAAGAAACAATAAGCCATCATACAATTTAGAAAAGACCTTCCAAGTCGCTTAGTTGTAGGAAATGAATGTTTGAATTTTGAAGAGTGCACCGAGTGTAGTATTCCTCCAAGAACCAAACAGTTAGTTCGATTACCCGTTAGGAATGGTTTAAAAGAAGGATTTATCGAAAAACTAGACATTGGACCAAAGGTTTATTTAGGAAATGTATTAGTAAGGCAAAGCCAAGGCTTTGTAAACATTTTCATCATCAATACGACCACGTTAGCTGTGAATTTGTTATTACCTCCTCTCGAGTTACAGGAGTTTGATGTTTTTCCTCCTGTGGCTCGAACATTCCACATTCCTCACATTCCCCAGTCCTCACCGTCTTCATCTGTTGATGCCGCAGAGAGACTTGTTTTATTAAAAAATAGCCTTCGGTTGGACAACCTCAATGAAGAAGAGAAAGCTAGCTTATTAGAAGTGGTAAATCAATTTTCTCACCAATTTTATCTTCCGGGAGATAAATTGAAAGCCACGAATGTCTTAAAATATAAGATAGTATCTGTAGATGAAGCTCCGATCAATACGAAGCAGTATAGGTATCCTCATGTTCACAAAGAGGAAATTCAAAAACAGGTCGAAAATTTATTAAAGGACGGGATAATTGAACCGTCTGAATCCCCGTATAATTCTCCGTTGTGGTTAGTCCCAAAGAAAGCTAATTCTTCAGGGAAGCCTAAGTGGCGTATGGTTATTGATTACAGGAATCTCAATGAGAAAACAGTTAGTGACGCCTATCCTCTTCCTAACATTACAGATATTCTGGATCAGTTAGGAGGCGCCAAATATATTACTTGTTTAGATTTGACGTCAGGGTTTCATCAGATCCCCATGGATCTCAACTCTAAAGCAAAGACTGCTTTTTCAACTCCCTACTGCCATCATGAGTATAACCGCATGAGTTTCGGTTAAAAAAATGCTCTGGCCACCTTCCAATGCCTGATGGACCGAGTCCTATCAGGTCTTCAGGGGGTTGAGCTCTTCGTTTATATGGACGACATTGTTATTTACGCTAGTTCATTAGAAGAACATGCTAGGAAATTGAAGACTCTTTTATCAAGGTTGAAGACTGCAAGCCTTACCCTATCCCCTGAGAAGTGTACTTTCCTTCGTAGAGAAGTTATTTATTTAGGACATGTAGTTTCTTCAGAGGGAGTCAAACCTGACCCCGCAAAGACTGGTGCTGTGGGGAAATTTCAAGTCCCACAGAATAAGAAGCATATTATAGTCCAGTGAGCCCACGGAAATAAAGGAAAATTTTGGAGAATAGCAAACAAGGACATTTTTCGATGCAGCTCGACGAGCTGACATTAAAGTTGCAAAAAAAAAAGTTTTTTGCAATTTTTTTGAAAAACATGAAAGATACATTCATGGTGTTATTATAGAATTATAGATCTCGGTGAGACGAATAAAACGACCTATAATAAGTTGTTTTTATTCGCAATATTGTGGTCGTGGGAGGCGATTGAAAATTGCGCGCGCGCGCGGCTGGCGCACAACGTGAATCACCGCGCGCGCTGACATAAAAATTAGTATAACTCTGCCAAAAATTAATATTTTTTAACGAATTTTTTTTTAAACATTAAGAGAATGAACTGAGCTTTCTTATGAGATCATTAGATTTTACCTAGGATTTTTCAGTTTTTTGCAATATCGATTTAAACATTTAAAATCGATTTTTCAACCATTTGTTAAGAGAGTGCAAAAAATTAACCTATCTCAATTGATTTCTCGTCGAAAAATCTATAAAATATGTAATTTTTGTGAAAATAAAAGTGGTGGAAGACAGTCAAATCTTCAAAAAACCGTCAAAAACAAGGGAAAATGGCCTGTTTTGATGAAAACGATCCTGACCAAGAATCATTAGTAGAGTCCGTATTTTTGAAGCATGATGATTGTAGTAACAAAAAGACTTCAATGTGTCAGGGAGAAACCTCAATTGAGTCCCGGGAAAGCGAGGGTATATCGCTGGGGCGAGGCTGTTCTGATTGTGACTGGACTGTCGAAACCGCTGATCGACAGACAGCAGCACTAGTCCCGGATAGCGAGGATACATCGCTGGGGCGAGGCAGTTCCGGCACTAAAGATCAGACAGTCGAAGGAGGAGATTTTGTAACATTGAAGGATATCGGGAAGAAACCTTTGAAAAGGAAATTAGAAACTAATGAATTCACAGGCCAGGATTGTAAACTCCCAAGACTGTACGGTTCGGTTATGTTATTTCTTTTTCGAGAGTTTGTTTGGAGAACCAAAAGAACAATCTCATCCATTTTGTTTCAGTAGATGGTTGTTTAGTTTCAGCATATAATTCTGACATAGAGGACGATTTAGGAGGCGATTCGGAACCTTTAGAAGGAAATTTAGGCGAGGCTTTAGCCCTCAAGTCAGGACATTATTATCATTTTAAATTAGTCATCAAGGATGATATCCATGATGAAATTGATCCCGAGATTGTTAAGAAATCGATCATTAGTTTGAAACATGTTATGGAGCATTTGAATGTCGGCTCCGCTAGTTTATCGAGACTCTCTCCCAATTTAGGGACAATCATAGAGGAAAATCTAAAAAAAGTTTTTGACCCGGATAGGTATTGTTTTGTCATTTGTTCAGGTGAAGTGAGGACTCCTCCCGAATGTCAGCGTAGGTAAATTATTAGGGAATATCATGAGTCGGTTGTAGGAGGTCATTCGGGAGTCATCAAATTGTATAGGAGAATTCGCCAGGACTTCCAATGGAAGAACATGATGAAGGACATCCAAGATTTTGTTCGAACTTGTAGGGAATGTCAGCAAAATAAGTTAGTTCGGGTTGAAACCAAGCAACCGAAGAAAATATCGGATACCCCCAAAGCTGCTTTTGATAAGGTTCAAATGGATATTGTTGGGCCCTTGCCGGAAACGGATAGTGGGAATAGATACTTGCTGACTAATCAAGATAACTTGAATAAATATTCTATAGCAATTCCGATAGAGAAATTTGATTCAGTGACTGTGGCTTTAGCTTTTGCGGAAAATTTAATTTGTAGATTCGGTTGTCCGAAAGTCATTCATACAGACCAAGAAAGTAATTTCACGAGCAAGGTAATGAAGGCATTCTGCCAGATTTTTAAAATAAAGCAGATTAGGTCGACTACTTTTCATCCACAATCGTTAGGTTCGCTCGATAGGGCACACCATGTCTTCATTGAGTACCTAAAAAATTATTCTACTCCAAGAGATTGGGATAGGTGGATAAGATTTGGTATATTCTCTTACAATACCTCTATCCACGAGTCTACTGGTTTTTCCCCTCATGAATTAGTGTTTGGTACCAAAGCGCAAATCCCTTCAGAGTGTGCGAAAGAGAATGCTCCTAAGACTTTTATTAACCTTCCCCATTCTCCTCCCCTAGAAACACATCTCCGCTGTAAAAACCCATGCCAAATAGTATCGCCTCGTTTCTTTTCTCTTCCTCTCTCTCTCTCTCTCTCTCTCTCTCTCTCTCTCTCTCTCACGAAAGAAGTGAAATCAATTCTTTCGCCAAATATTTTCTTCTGATCTTTCTCTCTTTTTCACTCTCACTCCATATAATACCGTTGCTCTTTCTCTCTATATATATAGAGAGAATATATCGATATATATCGATATATATCGATCTCCCTTTCCCTCTTTCTCCATCACTATTCGTTTTTTCTTGAATCAATTAAATTTCATCAGCATCAAAATTAACTGATCAAACGCATGTACGGAAAATATGGATTGTGTTGCAAACACAAAAGCATATGAAACTGGTGAATGGAAGCTTCAGAACATATAACTAGTAATACTGCTAAAAACCTATTTGGCGGGCTATGATGAATGGTCTCTATTTTTAATGAAGCTTATTAATTAAAAAATAAATCTCTTGTGCTGAATGAACACTGACTTCTCCACATATTCAGTATCAATTTTTTCAAACTACGGAAAGAAATTTATATGTTCCTTAAAGAGTTAAATTCGATCTACTGATTATTATTTATATTACTGATAACATATAATTAGATCCACTGAGTACGTTCATTACTCACAATGCACGATCCGCCCATTAATTACTTCGTTTAAACGAGAATCACCAAAAATTTATTTTTCTTGTTGTTTTTTTCCGTGTTTTGAAGTGATTAATACTCACACAACTTACAATGTATAATTCGAATCACTAATTAATTACACTGTATGATCCGAGCACTGGTCACATCATGAATGATTAAAAGATGATTTTTCCTGGTAATTGTTTTTTCGTGTTTTGAAGTGAGTTTATGTGGGTAATTAAAAGGGGCCCGCCAAATCAAGAAAGACGGCAGAGTTTCGTGACAAATACATTTACACAGAGTGTGTACGTACAGTCACGAAAGACGGCCGAGTATCTTAACAGAAATATCGGCGAAAAGTAGGCGTGGCCTAAATATTATCTACTAATGTCTTTAAAATATGATGCAAAAACCTGTCTAAAAAAAGACTAAAAAATAAAAAAAAAAATAACGAATCCAACGGTTCTAATTTCATTAAAATTGATCCAGTAATTATTGAGATATCGATTTTAAGATTTTTCGACTCAGAGATTAACCTTTTTATGTCAAAAAGACTTTCTATCAGACCCATTTTTAAAAGATGATTGGGATTGGTCAATCCCATGTTTCACGGCACAGGATACGTTAAACTGTTTGTTTCAGTGAGAAATCACTTTCTATCAGACCCATTCCCGAAGGATCATTGTGATTGGTTGGTCGAGTACTGACAGCTGATAGACGAAATATCAAAATAACCTCATTGTGAGGTTAATAGTGAATAAAAGTGAAAAGTGAAAATAAATGTTTATAAGAAGTGTCGTCAAGAAATCTGAGTGTAAAATATAAGAATATTAGTGAAAAAATACTCATAATAAAGGATCAAGTGATATGATCACATACAAAGTGAAAAAGTGTCATCGACAGAGGGAACATGTAACAGCTCCTTCGACAGGGACAACATAGAATATAATAGTGAAAAAGTGGGAATAAAAGTATATAAAAAGTTTTATCAGTGAAATCAGAGTGTATAATACAAGAATATTAGTAAAAATGTTCTCACAGCGAATAATTATCAAGTGATATGGCAAAATATACTGTAAAAAAGTGTCATCGACAAAGTGAGCAAGTGACAGTTTCTTTGAGAGGGACATCATATAGAATCGAAGAGAAGTAGTGGAAACTAAATGTAAGTTACAAGTGAAATCACTAGATTTTAGTGGAAAATATTAGGATATA